>CANTAL010000130.1:0-600000 GCA_947650365.1 Chamaelirium japonicum | reverse complement strand
AAAGGATGTCAACGGCGCTCCCCGAATCAACCAGAGCTCGCCTCACCTCGATGTTAGCCATCATTAGGCGTATGACGAGGGGGTCATTGTGGGGCGTGACGACCCCAGACATGTCATCTTCTGAAAACCAGAGGAAATCGCGGGCTTCCACCCTTAGTGCTTGGAGTAAAGTAGGAGTTAGTGAGACGGAAAATACCTTCTGCGCCCGCTCCATCTCCCTGACTCGTCGGCGGGCTTCATTACTGGATCTCGGGCCGCTCAGCCATCCGCTAATAGTGTGGTAGATCGCCGGTCCTCCCGGGGGAGGCGGAGGTAAGGCGGGCTCCGCGAGTCCTGGGCGATCTCCCTCCCGAGGGGCTCGTTCTGGAATCACCTCGAACCTCCTCGGGGGCGAGATGAATTGGTTCAAGTGCCCCAAGGTGACCAAATCCTCCAGGTGGTTCTTCAGAGCCCGGCATCTGTTAGTGTGATGCCCAGGGCTTCGATGAAAAGCGCACCACCGCGAGTTGTCGGTAGAGCCGGGCTCTCCGACCTGTAGGGGTGGCGGGTACTGGAAGAAAGGCTCATTCCGAATCTGATGGAAGATTTGTCCCGGCGAGTGGGTCAGCACGGTGAAGTCCCGCTCCCCGGGTCTCGGAGGCAGGCGCCAGTTCGCCGGCCTTCCAGCGGCCGCCGCGGGGGCTTCAGCGGGCTGTACTGCAGGAGCTGCGGACGGTCCGGGCAAAGTTACCGTAAGTGGCACCTCCCTCCTCTCCACGGCCTTAACGACAAGAGGTCGCAGAACCGGAGGAGGTCGCTGCTCCACTGCCTTTCCCTTCCGATCCAGCACCACATCTTCGAGCTTGATGTGTTGCTGGACCAGCGCGAATAGTTCAACCATTGTGCGAGGGTCCTTGATCACTAAGGCGTCATGAAGCTTACCCCCCTCGGGGAGGGTGCTTCTGAAAGCACTCACCACGGTACGATCTTGGCCCGCTGCGTCTTCCAGAGCGAGGTAGGCGCTTCGGAATCGTGTTGCGAAGCACCGAAGCGTTTCGCGAGCTCCCATGGCCAATGTAAACAGAGACTCGATCCTCTTTGGGGGCTGCCTATTGCAGCGATACTGCTCCAGGAATAGCCTAGAGAGAGTTGGAAAGTCGGGAATCACGCCGGATGACAACTTGTGGAACCAATTCAACGCCGATCCAGTCAGACTGCTCGGGAACGCTCGGCACAAGACGTGGTCCTGGTCCCGGAAAAATAGAAGCTTTCTGTAGGCCAAGAGGTGGTCAACAGGATCCTGCGACCCGTCGAACAAAACAAACTTTGGGGGGTCCAATGGTGCGGAAAACCCCCTTGGTGGACCTCGCTGGTGAAGGGCGAGCTTCCTCCGTGGGCGGCGAGATCCTCCAGTAAATCCACTGGCGCACTAGATCGCTGCCAGTGCCCGGGGAGAAATCCCGAAGGCGGCTGCGCAGGTCCTAGGCGGCCGTGTGCACTCCCTCTAGGGAGGTTCAGATCCACCCCGCGGCGACCCTCGGGGGCCACCGATCGGCAGCCTCCTGGCTGCTCGCCTGCGGATCCCTTCAGCGTGGCGGTTGGTCTATGGGAGGCCATCGCCTCTCGAGGTTCGGAAGGTATAGCCACCGCGGGCTCTTTCCCTCGTCGCCGATGGTGCGGGTCGCGATCCCTCTCTTGAGACCTTGCCTCCGACCCGTCAGAGTCGACGCTCCGGCTGCGGCGGCGAGGGATGGTCGCGTGCGAGGTCGCCTGGTTGCTAGACCGCTGGGTTACAAGCTTCTGTAACCTGGTGAGTGGGGTCTCCTTCGCTCCACGCACGGCCGTCCTCTCAACCGGGGGTTCCGGACGGGAAGTTCGCCGTGCTGGTATGGTCGTGGGCAGACGCGACGAGACGGGAGGTCGCGCAGGGGATGCGGGCCTCGATGGTCCCGATCGCCGGCTCGCCGCCGGGGCCTGACGCAAGCACGTCAACTCCTTCATCATTGCCCGCTGGGTGGCCAACATCTCCAACAGGAGCTGGTCACTGAGCGGGACAAGGGGATGGGGAGTCTCAGCGGGGGGTTCGCTGTGCACAGACCCCATACGGGCCCTCGTCCGCCTGCGTCCCCTTATCGCCGGAGCCATCTTTGGGTTTACGAGAGCCGACAGTGTTCAACCGTGCGGTCGTGGGCGTTCTCGCAGGAACCAGTCGAATATCCCACAGACGGTGCCAAATGTTTGGGGGATTTTTCACTGATCCTTGCGAGCCACCTGCAAGACAAAGAAAAGAGAACATGAGAACGGCTGGCTCCCTTAGGAGCGCAGACCCTCCGACGCTCAAGTCAGTCACGGGTGCACAACGGCGAGCTGTTGTATACCAAAGTGGTAGGGAAATGGGATTCGAACCTGTACTTTGGAGCTTGGGGGTGTGCATTTATAGACATTGGCGGCCTATGATGGCCCGACACGTAGAGATTCTTCCAGGGCCTTCTAGACCCCCACGTTCTGGCTCGCGTGGGTCTGACAGACCTTGGTACTCGCGTCCTGACATTCTGTCGTCAAGCCTGCTAGGCGGTTTGAGTGGGGAAGAGCATCTTTCTTGTCGCGGCCAGGTGGCTATTCTGGAATGTTCAAGTCTGGGCGGTCTCAGGGAGAAAACAAAGGCAGGCTCGGCCTGCACTGCTCCGCCCTTTCGTCCATATTTATCAAGAGTCGGACCTCGCGGGAGCAACCTCTTCGAGAAACAGGGGTCTAGGCGAGCTTGGGCGAGCTCCTGAGCGAGCATGGGCGAGCTCCTGCGCGAGCTAGACGAGCTCCTGAGCGAGCATGGGCGAGCTCCTACGCGAGCTAGGCGAGCTCTTGAGCAAGCTGGGGCGAGCTCCTGGCGATCTTGGGCGAGCTCCTGCGCGAGCTAGGCGAGCTCCTGAGCGAACATGGGCGAGCTCTTGCGCGAGCTAGGCGAGCTCATGCGCGAGCTAGGCGAGCTCATGAGCGAACTTGGGCGAGCTCCTGTGCGAGCGTGGGCGAGCTCCTTAGCGAGCTCTTGGCCTTGGGCCCCTTCAGCCCAATGTGGATCTCGCTCCACTGTCAAGATGATTTAGTGAGCTGCACTCAGATACAAGGTGTCCATCCAGCTCCCTGTGGGGGCGAGCTTCTGATGGGCTGAGAGGTCGAGCTCCTTGCGAGCTGGAAAGGGGGCACGCTCGGCTTCCGAGGGTTCCAACTCCTGGACGGGCTCCTTCGAGAACTCTATCTCAGGTGTTTGCAATACTATCCAAGATATGTGGTTTTTGACTACCACCAACACTAATTCATTCATAGGATCCATTCTAATTCATTCATACGATCTATTCTAATTCTTTCGCACGAATGTATCCATTCTAATTCATTCACACGAATGTATCCATTCTAATTCATTCGTACGATCCATTCTAATTCATTCGTACGATCCATTCTAATTCATTCGTACGATCCATTCTAATTCATTCATACGATCTATTCCAATTCATTCATACAATCCATTCTAATTCTTTCACACGATCCATTCTAATTCATTCGTACGATCCATTCTAATTCATTCGCACAATCAATTCTATTTTATTCGTACGATCCATTCTTACTCATTCGTATGATCCATTCTAATTCATTCGCACGAATGTATCCATAATGTATCATACGAATGAGTAAGAATGGATCGTACGAATGAAATAGAATGGATTGTGCGAATGAATTAGAATGGACCGTACGAATGAATTAGACGTACGAATGAATTAGAATGGATACATTCGTGCGAATAAATTAGAATGGATCATACGAATGAGTAAGAATGGATCGTCATTCTAATTCATTCGTATGATCCATTCTAATTCATTTGCATCCATTCTATTTCATTCACACGATCCATTCTAATTCATTCGCGCAATCTATTCTAATTCATTCGTACGATCCATTCTAATTCATTCGTACGATCCATTCTAATTCATTCATACAATCCACTCTAATTTATTCGCACGAATGTATCCATTCTAATTCATTCGTACGATCCATTCTAATTCTTTCGCACAATCTATTCTAATTCATTCATACGATCCATTCTAATTCATTCGCACGAATGTATCCATTCTAATTCAATCATACGATCCATTCTACTTCATTCGTACTATCCGTTCTAATTCACTCATACGATCCATTCTAATTCATTCATACGATCCATTCTAATTCATTTGCACGAATATATCCATACTAATTCATTCGTACGATCCATTCTAATTCCTTCGTACGATCCATTCTAATTCCTTCGTACGATCCATTCTATTTCATTCGTATGATCCATTCTAATTCCTTCGTACGATCCATTCTAATTCCTTCGTATCCATTCTAATTCACTCATACGATCCATTCTAATTCATTCGTACGATCCATTCTAATTCATTCATACAATCCATTCTAATTCATTCGCACGAATGTATCCATTCTAATCCATTCGTACGATCCATTCTAATCCATTCGTACGATCCATTCTAATTCATTCGCATGAATGTAACCATTCTAATTCATTCATTTGATCCATTCTAATTCATTCGTACGATCCATTCTAATTCATTCGTCCGATCCATTCTAATTCATTCGCACGAATGTATCCATTCTAATTCATTCGTACGATCCATTCTAATTCATTCGTACGATCCATTCTAATTCATTCGTACAATCCATTCTAATTCTTTCACACGATCCATTCTAATTCATTCGTAGGATCCATTCTAATTCATTCATACAATCCATTCTAATTCATTCGTACGATCTATTCTAATTCACTCATACGATCCATTCTAATACATTCATACGATCCATTCTAATTCATTTGCACGAATATATCCATTCTAATTCATTCGTACGATCCATTCTAATTCCTTCGTACGATCCATTCTAATTCATTCGAAACATCTATTCTAATTCATTCGTACGATCCATTCTAATTCATTCGTACGTGCAAATGAATTCGAATGGATCGTATGAATGTATTAGAATGGATCGTATGAGTGAATTAGAATGGATCGTACGAATGAATTAGAATGGATCGTACGAATGAATTAGAATGGATCGTACGAATGAATTAGAATAGATACATTCGTGCGATCCATTCTAATTCATTCGCACAATCCATTCTATTTCATTCGTACGATCCATTCTTACTCATTGGTACGATCCATTCTAATTCATTCGCATGAATGTATCCATTCTAATTCATTCGTACGAATCTATTCTAATTCATTCGTACAATCTATTCTATTTCATTCGTATGATCCATTCTTACTCATTCGTATGATCCATTCTAATTCATTCGGACGAATGTATCCATTCTAATTTATTCGTACGATCCATTCTAATTCATTCGTACGATCCATTCTAATTCATTCGTACGATCCATTCTATTTCATTCGTACGATCCATTCTAATTCATTCGTGCGAATGAATTAGAATGGATCGTACGAATGGATTAGAATGGATACATTCGTGCGAATGAATTAGAATGGATTGTATGAATGAATTAGAATGGATCGTACGAATGAATTAGAATAGATCGTATGAGTGAATTAGAATGGATACGAAGGAATTAGAATGGATCGTACGAAGGAATTAGAATGGATCATACGAATGAAATAGAATGGATTGTACGAAGGAATTGGAATGGATCGTACGAAGGAATTAGAATGGATCGTACGAAGGAATTAGAATGGATATATTCGTGCAAATGAATTAGATTGGATCGTATGAATGAATTAGAATGGATCGTATGAGTGAATTAGAACGGATAGTACGAATGAAGTAGAATGGATCATATGAATGAATTAGAATGGATACATTCGTGCGAATGAATTAGAATGGATCGTATGAATGAATTAGAATAGATTGTGCGAATGGATCGTACGAATGAATTAGAATGGATACATTCGTGCGAATAAATTAGAATGGATCGGACGAATGAATTAGAATGGATCGTACGAATGAATTAGAATGGATCGTACGAATGAATTAGAATGGATCGTACGAATGAATTAAAATGGATCGTACGAATAAATTAGAATTGATACATTCGTCCGAATGAATTAGAATGGATCATACGAATGAGTAAGAATGGATCGTACGAATGAAATATAATAGATTGTACGAATGAATTAGAATGGATCCTACGAATGAATTAGAATGGATCGTATGAAAGAATTAGAATGGATTGTATGAATGAATTAGAATGGATCGTATGAATGAATTAGAATGGATCGTGCGAATGAATTCGAATGGATCGTACGAATTCATTCTAATTCATTCATACAATCCATTCTAATTCTTTCACACGATCTATTCTAATTCATTCGTAGGATCCATTCTAATTCATTCGTACAATCTATTCTATTTCATTCGTACGATCCATTCTTACTCATTCGTATGATCCATTCTAATTCATTCGGACGAATGTATCCATTCTAATTTATTCGTACGATCCATTCTAATTCATTCGTACGATCCATTCTAATTCATTCGTATGATCCATTCTAATTCATTTGCACGAATGTATCCATTCTAGTTCATTCGTACGATCCATTCTAATTCATTCGTACGATCCATTCTAATTCAATCATACGATCTATTCTAATTCATTCATACAATCCATTCTAATTCTTTCACACGAACCATTCTAATTCATTCGTACGATCCATTCTAATTCATTCGCACAATCCATTCTATTTCATTCGTACGATCCATTCTTACTCATTCGTATGATCCATTCTAATTCATTCGCACGAATGTATCCATAATGGATCATACGAATGAGTAAGAATGGATCGTACGAATAAAATAGAATGGATTGTGCGAATGAATTAGAATGGACCGTACGAATGAATTAGATTGGATACATTCGTGCGAATGAATTAGAATGGATCGGACGAATGAATTAGAATGGATCGTACGAATGAATTAGAATGGATCGTACGAATTAATTAGAATGGATCGTACGAATAAATTAGAATGGGTACATTTGTCCGAATGAATTAGAATGGATCATACGAATGAGTAAGAATGGATCGTACGAATGAAATAGAATATATTGTACGAATGAATTAGAATGAATCCTACGAATGAATTAGAATAGATCGTGTGAAAGAATTAGAATGTATTGTATGAATGAATTAGAATGAATTCGTACGATCCATTCGAATTCATTCGCACGATCCATACTAATTCATTCATACGATCCATTCTAATTCATTCATACAATCCATTCTAATTCTTTCACACGATCCATTATAATTCATTCGTAGGATCCATTCTAATTCATTCGTACAATCTATTCTATTTCATTCGTATGATCCATTCTTACTCATTCGTATGATCCATTCTAATTCATTCGGACGAATGTATCCATTCTAATTCATTCGTACGATCCATTCTAATTCATTCGTACGATCCATTTCTAATTCATTCGTCCTATCCATTCTAATTCATTCGCACGAATATATCCATTCTAATTCATTCGTACGATCCATTCTAATTCATTTGTACGATCCATTCTAATTCATTCGTAAGATCCATTCTAATTCATTCGTACGATCCATTCTAATTCATTCGTACGATCCATTCTAATTCATTCGCACGAATATATCCATTCTAGTTCATTCGTACGATCCATTCTAATTCATTCGTACGATCCATTCTAATTCATTCGCACGATCCATTCTAATTCATTCGCACGATCCATTCTAATTCATTCGTACGATCAATTCTAATTCATTCGCACGAATGTATCCATTCTAATTCATTCGTACGATCCTCAATTAGAATGGATCGTACGAATGAATTAGAATGGATACCTTTGTGTATATGAATTAGAATGGATCGTACGAATGAATTAGAATGGATCATATTAATGAATTAGAATGGATCGTACGAATTAATTAGAATGGATCGTACGAATGAACTAGAATGGATACATTCGTGCGAATGAATTAGAATGGATCGTACGAATGAATTAGAATAGATCGTATGAATGAATTAGAATGGATCTTACGAATGAATTAGAATGGATCGTACGAATGAATTAGAATGGATCGTACGAATGAATTAGAATGGATCATATTAATGAATTAGAATGGATCGTACGAATGAATTAGAATGGATACATTCGTGCGAATGACTTAGAATGGATCGGACGAATGAATTAGAATGGATCGTACGAATGAATTAGAATGGATCAAATGAATGAATTAGAATGGTTACATTCATGCGAATGAATTAGAATGGATCGTACGAATGGATTAGAATGGATCGTACGAATGGATTAGAATGGATACGTTCGAGCGAATGAATTAGAATGGATCATACGAATGAATTAGAATGGATCGTACGAATAGATTAGAATGGATCCTACGAATGGATTAGAATGGATACCTTTGTGCATATGAATTAGAATGGATCGTACGAATGAATTAGAATGGATCATATTAATGAATTAGAATGGATCGTACGAATAAATTAGAATGGATACATTCGTGCACGATCCATTCTAATTCATTCGCACGAATGGATAATCGTACGAATGAATTAGAATGCATCGTACGAAAGAATTAGAATGGATATATTCGTGCGAATGAATTAGAATGGATCATACGAATGAATTAGACTGGATCGTATGAATGAATTTGAATGGATACATTTGTGCGAATGAATCTAAATGGATTGTATGAATGAATTACAATGGATCGTACGAATGAATTAGAATGGATCGTACGAATGAATTAGAATAGCTTATACGAATGAATTAGAATGAATCGTATGAATGAATTAGAATGGTTACATTCGTGCGAATGAATTAGAATAGATCGTACGAATGAATTAGAATGGATCGTACGAATAAATTAGAATGGATCGTGGGAATGAATTAGAATGGATCGTACGAATGAACTAGAATGGATACATTCGTGCGAATGAATTAGAATGGATCGTACGAATGCATTAGAATGGATCGTACGAATGAATTAGAATGGATCGTACGAATGAATTAGAATGGATCTTACGAATGAATTAGAATGGATCATACGAATGAATTAGAATGGATCGTACGAATGAATTAGAATGGATACATTCGTGCGAATGAATTAGAATGAATCGGACGAATGAATTAGAATGGATCGTACGAATGAATTAGAATGGATCTTACGAATGAATTAGAATGGATCGTACGAATGAATTAGAATGGATCGTACGAATGAATTAGAATGGATACATTCGTGCGAATGAATTAGAATGGATCGGACGAATGAATTAGAATGGATCGTACGAATGAATTAGAATGGATCGTACGAATGAATTAGAATAGATCGTACGAATAAATTAGAATGAATACATTCGTCCGAATGAATTAGAATGGATCATACTAATGAGTAAGAATGGATCGTATGAATGAAATAGAATAGATTGTATGAATGAATTAGAATGGATCCTACGAATGAATTAGAATGGATCGTGTGAAAGAATTAGAATGGATTGTATGAATATATTAGAATGGATCGTATGAATGAATTAGAATGGATCGTGGGAATGAATTCGAATGGATCGTACGAATTCATTCTAATTCATTCATACAATCCATTCTAATTCTTTCACACGATCTATTCTAATTCATTCGTAGGATCCATTCTAATTCATTCGTACTATCTATTCTATTTCATTCGTACGATCCATTCTTACTCATTCGTATGATCCATTCTAATTCATTCGGACGAATGTATCCATTCTAATTCATTCGTACGATCCATTCTAATTCATTCGTACGATCCATTCTAATTCATTCGTATGATCCATTCTAATTCATTCGTCCGATCCATTCTAATTCATTCGCACGAATGTATCCATTCTAATTCATTCGTACGGTCCATTCTAATTCATTCGCACAATCCATTCTATTTCATTCGTACGATCCATTCTTACTCATTCGTATGATCCATTATGGATACATTCGTGCGAATGAATTAGAATGGATCATACGAATGAGTAAGAATGGATCGTACGAATGAAATAGAATGGATTGTGCGAAAGAATTAGAATGGATCGTTCGAATGAATTAGAATGGATCGTGTGAAAGAATTAGAATGGATTGTATGAATGAATTAGAATAGATCATATGAATGAATTAGAATGGATCGTACGAATGAATTAGAATGGATCGTACGAATGAACTAGAATGGATACATTCGTGCGAATGAATTAGAATGGATCGTACGAATGAATTAGAATGGATCGTACGAATGAATTAGAATGGATCTTACGAATGAATTAGAATGGATCGTACGAATGCACGATCCATGCTAATTCATTCGTTCGATCAATTCTAATTCATTAGCACGATCCATTCTAATTCATTCGTACGATCCATTCTAATTCCTTCGTACGATCCATTCTAATTCATTCGTACGATCCATTCTAATTCATTCATACAATCCATTCTAATTCTTTCACACAATCCACTCTAATTCATTCGTACGATCCATTCTAATTCATTCGTGCAATCCATTCTATTTAATTCGTACGATCCATTCTTACTCATTCGTACGATCCATTCTAATTCATTCACACGAATGTATCCATTCGTACGAATGAATTAGAATAGAATGTACGAATGAATTAGAATGGATCGTACGAATGAATTAGAATGGATCGTACGAAGGAATTAGAATGGATCCTACGAATTAATTAGAATGGATCGTATGAATGAATTAGAATAGATCGTACGAATGAATTAGAATGGATCGTACGAAGGAATTAGAATGGATCGTACGAATGAATTAGAATGGATATATTTGTGTAAATGAATTAGAATGAATCGTATGAATGTATTAGAATGGATCGTATGAGTGAATTAGAATGGATCGTACGAATGATTAGAATGGATTGTATGAATGAATTAGAATGGATCGTACGAATGAATTAGAATGGATCGTGTGAAAGAATTAGAATGGATTGTACGAATGAATTAGAATGGATCCTATGAATTAATTAGAATGGATCGTGCGAATCAATTAGAGTGGATCGTGCGAATGAATAAGAATAGATCATACGAATGAATTAGAATGGATCGTACGAATTAATTAGAATGGATACATTCGTGCGAATAAATTAGAATGGATTGTACGAATGAATTAGAATGGATCGTACGAATGAATTAGAATGGATCGTACGAATGAATTAGAATGGATACATTCGTGCGAATGAATTAGAATGGATCGGACGAATAAATTAGAATGGATCGTACGAATGAATTAGAATGGATCAAATGAATGAATTAGAATGGTTACATTCATGCGAATGATTTAGAATGGATCGTACGAATAGATTAGAATGGATCGTACGAATGGATTAGAATGGATACATTCGAGCGAATGAATTAGAATGGATCGTACGAATGAATTAGAATGGATCGTACGAATGGATTAGAATGGATCCTACGAATGGATTAGAATGGATACCTTTGTGCATATGAATTAGAATGGATCGCACGAATGAATTAGAATGGATCATATTAATGAATTAGAATGGATCGTACGAATGAATTAGAATGGATACATTCATGCACGATCCATTCTAATTCATTCGCACGAATGTATCCATTCTAGTTCATTCGTACGATCCATTCTAATTCATTCGTACGATTCATTCGCACGAATGTATCCATTCTAGTTTATTCGTACGAATGTATTAGAATGGATCGTACGAATGAATTAGAATGAATCGTACGATCCATTCTAATTCATTCGTACGATCCATTCTAATTCATATGCACAAATGAATTAGAATGGATAGTGCAAATGAATTAGAATCGATCGTACGAATGAATTAGAATGGATCATATTAATGAATTAGAATGGATCGTACGAATGAATTAGAATGGATACATACATACGAATGAATTAGAATGGATTGTGCGAATGAATTAGCATGAATCGTACGAATGTATTAGAATGGATCGTACGAATGAATTAGAATGAATCGTACGATCCATTCTAATTCAATCGTCCGATCCATTCTAATTCATTCGCATGAATGTATCCATTCTAATTCATTCGTACAATCCATTTATTTCATTCGTACGATCCATTCTTACTCATTCGTATGATCCATTCTAATTCATTCGTACGATCCATTCTAATTCATTCGTACGATCCATTCTAATTCATTCGCACGATCTATTCTAATTCATTCATACGATCCATTCTAATTCATTCCTACAATCCATTCTAATTCATTCGCCCGATCCATTCTAATTCATTCATACGATCCATTCTATTCGAATGGATAGTGCGATCCATTCGAATTCATTCGCACGATCCACTCTAATTCATTCATACGATCCATTCTAATTCATTCATACAATGCATTCTAATTCTTTCACACGATCCATTCTAATTTATTCGTACGATCCATTCTAATTCATTTGTACAATCTATTCGATTTCATTTGTACGATCCATTCTTACTCATTCGTATGATCCATTCTAATTCATTCGTACGATCTATTCTAATTCATTTGTACGATCCATTCTAATTCATTCGTACAATCCATTCTATTTCATTCGTACGATCCATTCTTACTCATTCGTATGATCCATTCTAATTCATTCGCACGAATGTATCCATTCTAATTCATTCATACAATCCATTCTAATTCATTCGCACGAATGGATCGTGCGAATGAATTTGAATGGATCGTACGAATGAATTAGAATGGATCGTACGAATGAATTAGAATGGATACATTCGTGCGAATGAATTAGAATGGATACATTCGTGCGAACGAATTAGAATAGATCGTATGAATGAATTAGAATGGATCCTATGAATGAATTAGAATGGATCGTGCGAATGAATTAGAATGGATCGTACGAATGAATTAGAATGGATCGTGCAAATGAATTAGAATTGACGAACGAATGAATTAGAATAGATTGTGCGAATGAATTAGAATGGATCGTACGAATGAATTAGAATGGATCGTACGAATGAATTAGAATAGATCATATGAATGAGTAAGAATGGATCGTACGAATGAATTAGAATGGATCGTACGAATGAATTAGAATGGATCGTACGAATAAATTAGAATGGATACATTCGTCCGAATGAATTAGAATGGATCAAACGAATGAGTAAGAATGGATCGTACGAATGAAATACAATAGATTGTACGAATGAATTAGAATGGTTCCTACGAATGAATTAGAATGGATCATGTGAAAGAATTAGAATGGATTGTATGAATGAATTAGAATGGATCGTATGAATGAATTAGAATGGATCGTGCGAATGAATTCGAATGGATCGTACGAATTCATTCTAATTCATTCATACAATCCATTCTAATCCTTTCACACGATCCATTCTAATTCATTCGTACGTTCCATTCTAATTCATTAGCACGATCCATGCTAATTCATTTGTTCGTCAATTCTAATTCATTAGCACGATCCATTCTAATTCATTCGTACGATCCATTCTAATTCATTCGCACGATCCATTCTAATTCATTCATAGGATCCATTCTAATTCATTCATACGATCTATTCTAATTCTTTCACACGAATGTATCCATTCTAATTCATTCGCACGAATGTATCCATTCTAATTCATTCGTACGATCCATTCTAATTCATTCGTACGATCCATTCGAATTCATTCGCACGATCCATTCTAATTCATTCATATGATCCATTCTAATTCATTCATACAATCTATTCTAATTCTTTCACATGATCCATTCTAATTCATTCGTACGATCCATTCTAATTCATTCGTACAATCCATTCTATTTCATTCGTACGATCCATTCTTACTCATTCGTATGATCCATTCTAATTCATTCAGATGATCCATTCTAATTCATTCATACGATCCATTCTAATTCATTCGTACGATCCATTCTAATTCATTCGCACGAATGAATCTATTCTAGTTCATTCGCACGATCGATTCTAATTCATTCGTACGATCCATTCTAATTCAGGATCGTACGAATGGATTAGAATGGATACATTCGTGCGAATGAATTAGAATTGATCGTACGAATGAATTAGAATGGATCGTGCGAATGAATTAGAATGGATCGTACGAATGAATTAGAATGGATACATTCGTGCGAATGAATTAGAATGGATCGTACGAATGAATTAGAATGGATCGTACGAATGAATTAGAATGGATCTTACGAATGAATTAGAATGGATCGTGCGAATGAATTAGAATGGATCGTACGAATGAATTAGAATGGATACATTCGTGCGAATGAATTAGAATGGATCATACGAATGTGTAAGAATGGATCGTACGAATGAAATAGAATGGATTATACAAATGAATTAGAATGGATACATTCGTGCGAATGAATTACAATGGATCATATGTACAAATGAATTAGAATGGATACATTCGTGCGAATGAATTAGAATGGATCGTACGAATGAATTAGAATGGATCGTACTAATGAACTAGAATGGATACATTCGTGCGAATGAATTAGAATGGATCGTATGAATGAATTAGAATGGATCGTACGAATGAATTAGAATGGATCTTATGAATGAATTAGAATGGATCATACGAATAAATTAAAATGGATCGTATGAATGGTTTATAATGGATACATTCGTGCGAATGAATTATAATGGATCGGACGAATGAATTAGAATGGATCGTACGAATAATTAGAATGGATCAAATGAATGAATTAGAATGGTTACATTCATGCGAATGAATTAGAATGGATCGTACGAATGGATTAGAATGGATCGTACGAATGGCTTAGAATGGATACATTCGTGCGAATGAATTAGAATGGATCATACGTATGAGTAAGAATGGATCGTACGAATGAAATAGAATGGATTGTACGAATGAATTAGAATGGATCGTGCGAATGAATTTGAATGGATCGTACGAATGAATTAGAATGGATTGTGCTAATGAATTAGAATTGATCGTACGAATGAAATAGAATGGATTGTATGAATCATATAGAATGGATTGTACGAATGAATTAGAATGGATCGTACGAATGATTTAGAATGGATACATTCGTGCGAATGAATTAGAATGGATCATACGAATGAGTAAGAATGGATCGTACGAATGAAATAGTATGGATTGTATGAATGAATTAGAATAGATTCGTACGAATGAATTAGAATGGATACATTCGTGCGAATGAATTAGAATGGATCGTACCAATGAGTAAGAATGGATCGTACGAATGAAATAGAATGGATTGTGCGAATGAATTAGAATGGATCGTACGAATGAATTAGAATGGATCGTGTGAAAGAATTAGAATGGATTGTATGAATGAATTAGAATAGATCGTATGAATGAATTAGAATGGATCGTACGAATGAATTAGAATGGATCGTACGAATGAATTAGAATGGATCGTACGAATGAATTAGAAAAGATACATTCGTGCGAATGAATTAGAATGGATACATTCGTGCGAAAGAATTAGAATAGATCGTATGAATGAATTAGAATGGATCCTATGAATAAATTAGAATGGATCGTGCGAATGAATTAGAATGGATCTTACGAATGAATTAGAATGGATCGTGCTAATGAATTAGAATTGATCGAACGAATGAATTAGCATGGATCGTGCTAATGAATTAGAATGGAACGTACGAATGAATTAGAATGGATCGTGTGAAAGAATTAGAATGGATTGTATGAATGAATTAGAATGAATTCGTACGATCCATTCGAATTCATTCGCACGATCCATTCTAATTCATTCATACGATCCATTCTAATTCATTAATTCAATCCATTCTAAATCTTTCACACGATCCATTCTAATTCATTCGTAGGATCCATTCTAATTCATTCGTACAATCTATTCTATTTCATTTGTACGATCCATTCTTACTCATTCGTATGATCCATTCTAATTCATTCGGACGAATGTATCCATTCTAATTCATTCGTACGATCCATTCTAATTCATTCGTACGATCCATTCTAATTCATTCGTCCGATCCATTCTAATTCATTCGCACGAATGTATCCATTCTAATCCATTCATAAGATCCATTCTAATTTATTTGTACGATCCATTCTAATTCATTCGTCCGATCCATTCTAATTCATTCGCACGAATGTATCCATTCTAATTCATTCGTCCGATCCATTCTAAATCTTTCACACGATCCATTCTAATTCATTCGTAGGATCCATTCTAATTCATTCGTACAATCTATTCTATTTCATTCGTACGATCCATTCTTACTCATTCGTATGATCCATTCTAATTCATTCGGACGAATGTATCCATTCTAATTCATTCGTACGATCCATTCTAATTCATTCGTAAGATCCATTCTAATTCATTCGTACGATCCATTCTAATTCATTCGTACGATCTATTCTAATTCATTCGCACGAATGTATCCATTCTAGTTCATTCGTACGATCCATTCTAATTCATTAGTACGATCCATTCTAATTCATTCGCACGATCCATTCTAATTCATTCGTACGATCCATTCTAATTCATTCGCACGATCCATTCTAATTCATTCGTACGATCCATTCTAATTCATTCGCACGATCTGTTCTTATTCATTCGCACAATCCATTCTAATTCATTCGCACGAATGTATCTATTCTAATTCCTTCGTACGATCCATTCTAATTCATTCGTACGATCCATTCTAATTCATTCGTACGATCCATTCTAATTCATTCGTATGATCCATTCTAATTCATTCGTGTGATCCATTCTAATTCATTCGTACGATCCATTCTAATTCATTCATACAATCCATTCTAATTCATTCGCACGAATGTATCCATTCCAATTAATTCGTACGATCCATTATAATTCATTCGTATGATCTATTCTTATTCATTCGCACGATCCAGTCTAATTGATTCGCACGATCCATTCTAATTCATTCGCACAAATGTATCCATTCTAATTCATTCGTACGATCCATTCTAATTCATTAATATGATCCATTCTAATTCATTCGTACTATCCATTCTAATTCATATGCACAAAGGTATCCATTCTAATCCATTCGTAGGATCCATTCTAATCCATTCGTACGATCCATTCTAATTCATTCGTACGATCCATTCTAATTCATTCGCTCGAATGTAACCATTCTAATCCATTCGTACGATCCATTCTAATCCATTCGTACGATCCATTCTAATTCATTCGCAAGAATGTAACCATTCTAATTCATTCATTTGATCCATTCTAATTCATTCGTACGATCCATTCTAATTCATTCGTTCGATCCATTCTAATTCATTCGCACGAACGTATCCATTCTAATTCATTCGTACGATCCATTCTAATTCATTCGTACGATCCATTCTAATTCATTCGTAAGATCCATTATAATTCATTCGTACGATCCATTCTAATTCATTCGCACAAATGTATCCATTCTAATTCATTCATATGATCCATTCTAATTCATTCGTACGATCCATTCTAATTCATTCGTAAGATCCATTCTAATTCATTCGTACGATCCATTCTAATTCATTCGCACGAATGTATCCATTCTAGTTCATTCGTACGATCCATTCTAATTCATTCATACAATCCATTCTAATTCATTCGCACGAATGTATCCATTCTAATTCATTCGTACGATCAGTTCTAATTCATTCACAAAATCTATTCTAATTCATTCATACGATCCATTCTAATTCATTCACACGAATGTATCCATTCTAATTCATTCATACGATCCATTCTAATTCATTCGTACGATCTATTCTAATTCACACATACGATCCATTCTAATACATTCATACGATCCATTCTAATTCATTTGCATGAATATATCCATTCTAATTCATTCGTACGATCCATTCTAATTCATTCGTACGATCTATTCTAATTCATTCGTACGATCCATTCTAATTCATTCGTACGATCCATTCTATTTCCTTCGTACGATCCATTCTAATTCCTTCGTACGATCCATTTTAATTCATTCATACAATCCATTCTAATTCTTTCACATGATCCATTCTAATTCATTCGTACGATCCATTCTAATTCATTCGTGCAATCCAATCTATTTCATTCGTACGATCCATTGTTACTCATTCGTACGATCCATTCTAATTCATTCACACGAATGTATCCATTCGTACGAATGAATTAGAATAGATTGTACGAATGAATTAGAATGGATCGTACGAATGAATTAGAATGGATCGTACGAAGGAATTAGAATGGATCGTACGAATGAATTAGAATGGATCATACGAATGAATTAGAATAGATCGTACGAATGAATTAGAATGGATCGTATGAAGGAATTAGAATGGATCGTACGAATGAATTAGAATGGATATATTCGTGCAAATGAATTAGAATGGATCGTATGAATGTCTTAGAATGGATCGTATGAGTGAATTAGAATGGATCGTACGAATGAATAAGAATGTATCGTATGAATGAATTAGAATGGATACATTCGTGCGAATGAATTAGAATTGATCGTACGAATGAATTAGAATGGATCGTGCGAATGAATTAGAATGGATCGTACGAATGAATTAGAATGGATCGTACGAATGAACTAGAATGGATACATTCGTGCGAATGAATTAGAATGGATCGTACTAATGAATTAGAATGGATCGTACGAATGAATTAGAATGGATCTTACGAATGAATTAGAATGGATCGTACGAATGAATTAGAATGGATACATTCGTGCGAATGAATTAGAATGGATCGGACGAATGAATTAGAATGGATCATACGAATGAATTAGAATGGATACATTCGTGCGAATGAATTAGAATGGATCGGACGAATGAATTAGAATGGATCGTACGAATGAATTAGAAAGGATCGTATGAATAAATTAGAATGGATACATTCGTCCGAATGAATTAGAATGGATCATACGAATAAGTAAGAATGGATCGTACGAATGAAATAGAATAGATTGTACGAATGAATTAGACTGGATCCTACGAATGAATTAGAATGGATCGTGCGAATGAGTTAGAATGGATTGTATGAATGAATTAAAATGGATCGTACGAATGAATTAGAATGGATCAAACGAATTAATTAGAATGGATCATACGAATGTTTTAGAATGGATCGTACGAATGAATTAGAATTGAATCGTACAAATGAATTAGAATGCATCGTACGAATGAATTAGAATGGATCGTGCTAATGAATTAGAATTGATCGAACGAATGAATTAGAATGGATCGTGTGAAAGAATTAGAATGGATTGTATGAATGAATTAGAATAGATCGTATGAATGAATTAGAATTGATCGTATGAATGAATTAGAATGGATCGTACGAATGAATTAGAATGGATCGTACGAATGAATTAGAATGGATACATTCGTGCGAATGAATTAGAATGGATACATTCGTGCGAAAGAATTAGAATAGATCGTATGAATGAATTAGAATGGGTCCAATGAATCAATTAGAATGGATCGTGCGAATGAATTAGAATGGATCGTACGAATGAATTAGAATGGATCGTGCTAATGAATTAGAATTGATCGAACGAATGAATTAGAATGGATACATTCGTGCGAATGAATTAGAATGAATCGTACGAAGGAATTAGAATGGATCGTACGAATGAATTAGAATGGATATATTCGTGCAAATGAATTAGAATGGATCGTATGAATGTATTAGAATGGATCGTATGAGTGAATTAGAATGGATCGTACGAATGAATTAGAATGGATCGTATGAATGAATTAGAATGGATACATTCGTGTGAATGAATTAGAATGGATCGTATGACTAAATTAGAATAGATTTTGTGAATGAATTAGAACTGATCGTACGAATGAATTAGAATGGATACATTCGTGCGAATGAATTAGAATGGATTGTATGAATGAATTAGAATGGATCCTATGAATGAATTAGAATGGATCGTGCGAATGAATTAGAATGGATCGTACGAATGAATTAGAATGGATCGTGCTAATGAATTAGAATTGATCGAACGAATGAATTAGCATGGATCGTGCTAATGAATTAGAATGGAACGTACGAATGAATTAGAATGGATCGTGTGAAAGAATTAGAATGGATTGTATGAATGAATTAGACTGAATTCGTACGATCCATTCTAATTCACTCATACGATCCATTCTAATTCATTCATACAATCCATTCTAATTCTTTCACACGATCCATTCAAATTCATTCGTAGGATCCATTCTAATTCATTCGTACAATCTATTCTATTTCATTCGTACGATCCATTCTTACTTATTCGTATGATCCATTCTAATTCATTCGGACGAATGTATCCATTCTAATTTATTCGTACGATCTATTCTAATTTATTCGTACGATCCATTCTAATTCATTCGTACGATCCATTCTAATTCATTCGTATGATCCATTCTAATTCATTCGCACGAATGTATCCGTTCTAGTTCATTCGTACGATCCATTCTAATTCATTCATACAATCCATTCTAATTCATTCGCACGAATGTATCCATTCTAATTCATTCGTACGATCAGTTCTAATTAATTCACAAAATCTATTCTAATTCATTTATACGATCCATTCTAATTCATTCACACGAATGTATCCATTCTAATTCATTCATACGATCCATTCTAATTCATTCGTACGATCCATTCTAATTCACTCATACGATCCATTCTAATACATTCATACGATCCATTCTAATTCATTTGCACGAATATATCCATTCTAATTCATTCCTACGATCCATTCTAATTCCTTCGTACGATCCATTCTAATTCAGTCGTACGATCTATTCTAATTCATTCGTACGATCCATTCTAATTTATTCATACGACCCATTCTAATTCCTTCGTACGATCCATTCTAATTCATTCGTACGATCCATTCTAATTCATTCATACGATCCATTCTAATTCATTCACACGATCCATTCTAATTCATTGGTACGATCCATTCTAATTCATTCGTGCAATCCATTCTATTTCATTCGTACGATCCATTCTTACTCATTCGTACGATCCATTCTAATTCATTCACACGAATGTATCCATTCGTACGAATGAATTAGAATAGATTGTACGAATGAATTAGAATGGATCGTACGAATGAATTAGAATGGATCGTACGAAGGAATTAGAATGGATCGTACGAATGAATTAGAATGGATCGTATGAATGAATTAGGAATAGATCGTACGAATGAATTAGAATGGATCGTACGAAGGAATTAGAATGGATCGTACGAATGAATTAGACTGGATCGTACGAATGAATTTGAATGGATACATTTGTGCGAATGAATCTAAATGGATTGTATGAATGAATTACAATGGATCGTACGAATGAATTAGAATGGATCGTACGAATGAATTAGAATAGCTCATACGAAAAAATTAGAATGAATCGTATGAATGAATTAGAATGGTTACATTCGTGCGAATGAATTAGAATAGATCGTATGAATGAATTAGAATGGATCGTATGAATAAATTAGAATGGATCGTGGGAATGAATTAGAATGGATCGTACGAATGAATTAGAATGGATCCACCGAATGAGTTAGAATGGATCATACGAATGAATTAGAATGGATTGTACGAATGAATTAGAATGGATTGTGCGAATGAATTAGAATGGATCGTATGAATGAATAACAATGGATCGTACGAATGAATTAGAATGGATCGTGCGAATGAATTAGCATGAATCGTACGAATATATTAGAATGGATCGTACGAATGAATTAGAATGAATCGTACGATCCATTCTAATTCAATCGTCCGATCCATTCTAATTCATTCGCATGAATGTATCCATTCTAATTCATTCGTACAATCCATTCTATTTCATTCGTACGATCCATTCTTACTCATTCGTATGATCCATTCTAATTCATTCGTACGATCCATTCTAATTCATTCGTACGATCCATTCTAATTCATTCGTACTATCCATTCTAATTCATTCGCACGATCCATTCTAATTCATTCATACGATCCAATCTAATTCATTCATACGATCCATTCTAATTCATTCCTACAATCCATATTAATTCATTCGCCCGATCCATTCTAATTCATTCATACGATCCATTCTATTCGAATGGATCATGCGATCCATTCGAATTCATTCGCCCGATCCATTCTAATTCATTCATACGATCCATTCTAATTCATTCATACAATGCATTCTAATTCATTCATACGATCCATTCTAATTCATTCGTACGATCCATTCTAATTCCTTCGTACGATCCATTCTAATTCATTCGTACGATCTATTCTAATTCATTCGTATGATCCATTCTAATTCATTCGTACGAGCCATTCTAATTCCTTCGTACGATCCATTCTAATTCCTTCGTACGATCCATTCTAATTCATTCATACAATCCATTCTAATTCTTTCACACGATCCATTCTAATTCATTCGTACGATCCATTCTAATTCATTCGTGCAATCCATTCTATTTCATTCGTACGAGCCATTCTTACTCATTCGTACGATCCATTCTAATTCATTCACACGAATGTATCCATTCGTACGAATGAATTAGAATAGATTGTACGAATGACTTAGAATGGATCGTACGAATGAATTAGAATGGATCGTACGAAGGAATTAGAATGGATCGTACGAATGAATTAGAATAGATCATATGAATGAATTAGAATGGATCGTACGAAGGAATTAGAATGGATCGTACGAGTGAATTAGAATGGATATATTCGTGCAAATGAATTAGAATGGATCGTATGAATGTATTAGAATGGATCGTATGAGTGAATTAGAATGGATCGTACGAATGAATTAGAATGGATCGTATTAATGAATTAGAATGGATACATTCGTGCGAATGAACTAGAATTGATCGTACGAATGAATTAGAATGGATCGTGCGAATGAATTAGAATGGATCGTACGAATGAATTAGAATGGATCGTACGAATGAACTAGAATGGATACATTCGTGCGAATGAATTAGAATGGATCGTACGAATGAATTAGAATGGATCGTATGAATGAATTAGAATGGATCTTACGAATGAATTAGAATGGATCGTACGAATGAATTAGAATGGATCGTACGAATGAATTAGAATGGATACATTCGTGCGAATGAATTAGAATGGATCGGACGAATGAATTAGAATGGATCGTACGAATGAATTAGAATAGATCAAATGAATGAATTAGAATGGTTACATTCATGCGAATGAATTAGAATGGATCGTACGAATGGATTAGAATGGATCGTACGAATGGATTAGAATGGATACATTCGAGCGAATGAATTAGAATGGATCGTACGAATGAATTAGAATGGATCGTACGAATGGATTAGAATAGATCCTACGAATGGATTAGAATGGATACCTTTGTGCATATGAATTATAATGGATCGTACGAATGAATTAGAATGGATCATATTAATGAATTAGAATGGATCGTACGAATGAATTAGAATGGATACATTCGTGCGAATGAATTAGATTGGATCGTGCGAATCCATTAGACTGGATCGTGCGAATGAATAAGAATGGATCATACGAATGAATTAGAATGGATCGTACGAATTAATTAGAATGGATACATTCGTGCGAATGAATTAGAATGGATTGTATGAATGAATTAGAATGGATCGTACGAATGAATTAGAATGGATCATACGAATTAATTAGAATGGATAATACGAATGAATTAGAATGGATCGTACGAATGAACTAGAATGGATCGTACGAATGAACTAGAATGGATCGTACGAATGAACTAGAATGGATACATTCGTGCAAATGAATTAGAATGGATCGTATGAATGAATTAGAGTGGATCGTACGAATGAATTCGAATGGATCTTACGAATGAATTAGAATGGATCGTTCGAATGAATTAGAATGGATCGTACGAATAAATTAGAATGGATACATTCGTGCGAATGAATTAGAATGGATCGGACAAATGAATTAGAATGGATCGTACGAATGAATTAGAATGGATCAAATGAATGAATTAGAATGGTTACATTCATGCGAATGAATTTGAATGGATCGTACGAATGGATTAGAATGGATCGTACTAATGGATTAGAATGGAAACATTCGTGCGAATGAATTAGAATGGATTGTATGAATGAATTAGAATGGATCGTACGAATGAATTAGAATGGATCGTATGAGTGAATTAAAATGGATACGAAGGAATTAGAATGGATCGTACGAAGGAACTAGAATGGATCATACGAATGAAATAGAATGGATCGTACGAAGGAAATAGAATGGATCGTACGAAGGAATTAGAATGGATCGTACAAAGGAATTAGAATGGATCGTACGAATGAATTAGAATAGATATATTCGTGCAAATGAATTAGAATGGATCGTATGAATGAATTAGAATGGATCGTATGAGTGAATTAGAACGGATAGTACGAATGAAGTAGAATGGATCGTATGAATGAATTAGAATGGATACATTCGTGCGAATGAATTAGAATGGATCGTATGAATGAATTAGAATAAATTGTGCGAATGAATTAGAATGGATCGTACGAATGAATTAGAATGGATACATTCGTGCGAATAAATTAGAATGGATTGTATGAATGAATTAGAATGGATCGTACGAATGAATTAGAATGGATCGTACGAATGAATTGGAATAGATTGCGCGAATGAATTAGAATGGATCGTGCGAATGAAATAGAATGGATACAAATGAATTAGAATGGATCATACGAATAAATTAGAATGACGATCCATTCTTACTCATTCGTATGATCCATTCTAATTTATTCGCATGAATGTATCCATTCTAATTCATTCGTACGTCTAATTCATTCGTACGGTCCATTCTAATTCATTCGCACAATCCATTCTATTTCATTCGTACGATCCATTCTTACTCATTCGTATGATCCATTATGGATACATTCGTGCGAATGAATTAGAATGGATCATACGAATGAGTAATAATGGATCGTACGAATGAAATAAAATGGATTGTGCGAATGAATTAGAATGGATCGTACGAATGAATTAGAATGGATCGTGTAAAAGAATTAGAATGGATTGTATGAATGAATTAGAATAGATCGTATGAATGAATTAGAATGGATCGTACGAATGAATTAGAATGGATCGTACGAATGAATTAGAATGGATCGTACGAATGAATTAGAATGGATACATTCGTGCGAATGAATTAAAATGGATACATTCATGCGAAAGAATTAGAATAGATCGTATGAATGAATTAGAATGGATCCTATAAATGAATTAGAATGGATCGTGCGAATGAATTAGAATGGATCGTACGAATGAATTAGAATGGATCGTGCTAATGAATTAGAATTGATCGAACGAATGAATTAGCATGGATCGTGCTAATGAATTAGAATGGAACGTACGAATGAATTAGAATGGATCGTGTGAGAATTAGAATGGATTGTATGAATGAATTAGAATGAATTCGTACGATCCATTCGAATTCATTCGCACGATCCATTCTAATTCATTCATACGATCCATTCTAATTCATTCATACAATCCATTCTAATTCTTTCACACGATCCATTCTAATTCGTTCGTAGGATCCATTCTAATTCATTCGTACAATCTATTCTATTTCATTCGTACGATCCATTCTTACTCATTCGTATGATCCATTCTAATTCATTCGGACGAATGTATCCATTCTAATTTATTCGTACGATCCATTCTAATTCATTCGTACGATCCATTCTAATTCATTCGTACGATCCATTCTTACTCATTCGTATGATCCATTCTAATTCATTCGTACGATCCATTCTAATTCATTCGTACGATCGATTCGAATTCATTCGCACTATCCATTCTAATTCATTCGTACGATCCATTCTAATTCATTCGTATGATCCATTCTAATTTATTCGTTCAAATATATCCATTCGAATTCATTCGTACGATCCATTCTAATTCATTCGCACGATCCATTCTAATTCATTCGCAAGAATGTATCCATTCTAATTCATTTGCACGATCCATTCTAATTCATTCTAATTCATTCGTACGATCCATTCTAATTCATTCGTATATTCGATTCTAATTCTATAGGTCCCCTAGCTTCGTGGACATTGGCTCCGACTCTGAGTCCTTCAGCTCGGAGTCGGAGGCCAAAGGGGCTAGGGCGGACCCTCCGAGCCCGCCAGCAGCCGGAGCTCGCCCAGGAGAGGCGCCACCCCCCACTCCTTCTCCCGGCGTGCCGCCTCCAACCGACGCTCCGGGGGGTCCCAGCGCGGGCTCCTCTGCGGAGGAGGGGAGGGCGCCCTACTACGTGCGGCAGCTGCTGGGCCGCAACGTCTTCGTCCGAGCCCCCTTCGCTTCCATAAGCGAACGCCTGGCCGAGGTACCTCTTGCCCTCTCTGCCCTTACGCCAAAAATGTTAATTCTCGCTAACTTTTTCATCTTCCTTATGTAGGCGGAGAAACAGAGCCAGGCGCTGGCCGCTGGGGCCGGGAAGGCATTGGCCGCCTTGTTCGATGATTCCCTTTGGGGGTCTGAGCGCAAGGTGGACGAGCACATCCACGAGCTCCAGCGGGCTTCACATGCCGTGGCTCTGAAAGAGGCGGAGGAGCTTCGGCAGAGGGTCGCGACCCTGGTGTCGGGCATGGCCGAGCTGGAGGCGTCCCAGCTCAAGTCCTCCGACGACCTCAAAAAGGCCGTGGCGGAGCGGGACGAGGCCGTCACTGCCAGAGAGGCCGCTAGGAAGGAGTTGTACGAATGAATTAGAATGGATCGTATGAATGAATTAGAATGGATCGTGTGAAAGAATTAGAATGCATTGTATGAATGAATTAGAATGGATCGTATGAATGAATTAGAATGGATCGTGCGAATGAATTTGAATGGATCGCATGATCCATTCGAATAGAATGGATCGTATGAATGAATTAGAATGGATCGGGCGAATGAATTAGAATGGATTGTAGGAATGAATTAGAATGGATCGTATGAATAAATTAGAATGGATCGTGCGAATGAATTAGAATGGATCGTATGAATGAATTAGAATGGATCGTACGAATGAATTAGAATGGATCATACGAATGAATTAGAATGGATCATACGAATGATTAAGAATGGATCGTACGAATGAAATAGAATGGATTGTACGAATGAATTAGAATGGATACATTCATGCGAATGAATTAGAATGGATCGGACGATTGAATTAGAATGGATCGTATGATTCATTCTAATTCATTCGTACGATCCATTCTAATACATTCGTACGATTCATGCTAATCCATTCGCACGATCCATTCTAATTCATTCGTATGATCCATTCTTATTCATTCATACGATCCATTCTAATTCATTCGCACAATCCATTCTAATTCATTCGTACAATCCATTCTAATTCATTCGTATGATCCATTCTAACTCATTCGGTGGATCCATTCTAATTCATTCGTACGATCCATTCTAATTCATTCCCACGATCCATTCTAATTTATTCGTACGATCCATTCTAATTCATTCGTACGATCTATTCTAATTCATTCGCACGAATGTAACCATTCTAATTCATTCATACGATTCATTCTAATTCATTCGTATGAGCTATTCTAATTCATTCGTACGATCCATTCTAATTCATTCGTACGATCCATTGTAATTCATTCATACAATCTATTTAGATTCATTCGCACAAATGTATCCATTCAAATTCATTCGTACGATCTAGTCTAATTCATTCGTATGATCCATTCTAATTCCTTCGTACGATCCATTCTAATTCATTCGTACGATCCATTCTAATTCATTCGTACGATCCATTCTAATTCCTTCGTACGATCCATTCTAATTCATTCGTACGATCCATTCTAATTCATTCGTACAATCTATTCTAATTCATTCGTACGAATGGATACATTCGTGTGAATGAATTAGAATGGATTGTACGAATGAGTAAGAATGGATCGTACGAATGAAATAGAATGGATTGCACGAATGAATTAGAATGGATCGTACGAATGAATTAGAATGGATCGTGTGAAAGAATTAGAATGGATTGTATGAATGAATTAGAATGGATCGTACGAATGAATTAGAATGGATTGTACGAAGGAATTAGAATGGATCGTACGAATGAATTAGAATAGATCGTACGAATGAATTAGAATGGATCGTACGAAGGAATTAGAAAGGATCGTACGAATGAATTAGAATGGATATATTCATGCAAATGAATTAGAATGGATCGTATGAATGTATTAGAATGGATCATATGAGTGAATTAGAATGGATCGTACGAATGAATTAGAATGGATCGTATGAATGAATTAGAATGGATACATTCGTGTGAATGAATTAGAATGGATCGTATGAATGAATTAGAATAGATTTTGTGAATGAATTAGAACTGATCGTACGAATGAATTAGAATGGATACATTCGTGCGAATGAATTAGAATGGATTGTATGAATGAATTAGAATGGATCGTACGAATGAACTAGAATGGATACATTCGTGCGAATGAATTAGAATGGATCGTACGAATGAATTAGAATGGATCGTACGAATGAATTAGAATGGATCTTACGAATGAATTAGAATGGATCATACGAATGAATTAGAATGGATCGTACGAATGAATTAGAATGGATACATTCGTGCGAATGAATTAGAATGGATCGGATGAATGAATTAGAATGGATCGTACGAATGAATTAGAATGGATCGTACGAATGAATTAGAATGGATCGTACGATCCATTCTAGTTCATTCGTACGATCCATTCTAGTTCATTCGTACGATCCATTCTAATTCATTCGTACGATCCATTCTAATTCATTCGTATAATCCATTCTAATTAGTTCGTATGATCCATTCTAATTCATTCGTACGATCCATTCTAATTCATTCATACAATCCATTCTAATTCATTCGCACGAATGTTTCCATTCTAATTAATTCGTACGATCCATTCTAATTCATTCGTATGATCCATTCTTATTCATTCGCACGATCCAGTCTAATGTATTCGCACGATCCATTCTAATTCATTCGCACGAATGTATCCATTCTAATTAATTCGTACGATCCATTCTAATTCATTAATATGATCCATTCTAATTCATTCGTACGATCCATTCATAGGATCCATTCTAATCCATTCGTACGATCCATTCTAATTCATTCGTATGATCCATTCTAATTTATTCGCTCGAATGTATCCATTCTAAGCCATTCGTACGATCCATTCTAATCCATTCGTACGATCCATTCTAATTCATTCGCATGAATGTAACCATTCTAATTCATTCATTTGATCCATTCTAATTCATTCGTACGATCCATTCTAATTAATTCGTACGATCCATTCTAATTCATTCGCTCGAATGTATCCATTCTAATCCATTCGTACGATCCATTCTAATCCATTCGTACGATCCATTCTAATTCATTCGCATGAATGTAACCATTCTAATTCATTCATTTGATCCATTCTAATTCATTCGTATGATCGATTCTAATTCATTCGTAAGATCCATTCTAATTCTTTCGTACGATCCATTCTAATTCATTCGTACGATCCATTCTAATTCATTCGTAAGATCCATTCTAATTCATTCGTACGATCCATTCTAATTCATTCGTACGATCCATTCTAATTCATTCGCACGAATGTATCCATTCTAGTTCATTCGTACGATCCATTCTAATTCATTCGTACGATCCATTCTAATTCATTCGCACGATCCATTCAAATTCATTCGTACGATCCATTCTAATTCATTCATACGATCCATTCTAATTCATTCGTACGATCCATTCTAATTCATTCGCACAAATGTATCCATTCTAATTCATTCGTACGATCCATTCTAATTCATTCGCACAAATGTATCCATTCTAATTCATTCGTACGATCCATTCTAATTCATTCGCACGATCATTTCTAATTCATTCGTACGATCCATTCTAATTCATTCATACGATCCATTCTAATTCATTCGTATGATCCATTCTAATTCATTCGCACAAATGTATCCATTCTAATTCATTCGTACGATCCATTCTAATTCATTCGCACGATCCATTCTAATTCATTCATACAATCCATTCTAATTCTTTCACACGATCTATTCTAATTCATTCGTAGGATCCATTCAAATTCCTTCGTACAATCTATTCTATTTCATTCGTACGATCCATTCTTACTCATTCGTATGATCCATTCTACTTCATTCGGACGAATGTATCCATTCTAATTTATTCGTACGATCCATTCTAATTCATTCGTACGATTCATTCTAATTCATTCATATGATCCATTCTAATTCATTCGTATGATCTATTCTTATTCATTCGCACGATCCAGTCTAATTGATTAGCACGATCCATTCTAATTCATTCGCACGAATGTATCCATTCTAATTCATTCGTACTTTCCATTCTAATTCATTAATATGATCCATTCTAATTCATTCGTACGATCCATTCGAATTCATTCATAGGATCCATTCTAATTCATTCGTACAATCTATTCTATTTCATTCGTACGATCCATTCTTACTCATTCGTATGATCCATTCTAATTCATTCGGACGAATGTATCCCTTCTAATTTATTCGTACGATCCATTCTAATTCATTCGTACGATCCATTCTAATTCATTCGTAAGATCCATTCTAATTCATTCGTACGATCCATTCTAATTCATTCGTACGATCCATTCTAATTCATTCGTACGATCCATTCTAATTCATTCATACAATCCATTCTAATTCTTTCACATGATCCATTCTAATTCATTCGTACGATCCATTCTAATTCATTCGTACGATCCATTCTAATTCATTCGTACAATCCATTCTAATTCTTTCACACGATCCATTCTAATTCATTCGTAGGATCCATTCTAATTCATTCGTACAATGAGTAGGAATGGATCGTACGAATGAAATAGAATGATTGTACGAATGATTTAGAATGGATATATTCGTAGGATCCATTCTAATTCATTCGTACGATCCATTCTAATTCATTTGTACGATTCAATTCTAATTCATTCATACGATCCATTCTAATTCATTTGTATGATCCATTCTAATTAATTCGTATGATCCATTCAAATTCATTCGTACGATCCATTCTAATTCATTCATACAATCCATTCTAATTCATTTGCACGATCCATTCTAATTCACTCATACGATCCATTCTAATACATTCATACGATCCATTCTAATTCATTTGCACGAATATATCCATTCTAATTCATTCGTACGATCCATTCTAATTCCTTCGTATGATCCATTCTAATTCATTCGTACGATCCATTCTAATTCATTCATACGATCCATTCTAATTCATTCGTACGATCCATTCTAATTCATTCGCACAAATGTATCCATTCTAATTCATTCGTACGATCCATTCTAATTCATTCGTACGATCCATTCTAATTCATTCGCACGAATGTATCCATTCTAGTTCATTCGTACGATCCATTCTAATTCATTCGTACGATCCATTCTAATTCATTCGCACGATCCATTCTAATTCATTCGTACGATCCGTTCTAATTCATTCATACGATCCATTCTAATTCATTCGTACGATCCATTCTAATTCATTCGCACAAATGTATCCATTCTAATTCATTTGTACGATCCATTCTAATTCATTCGCACGATCCATTCTAATTTATTCGTACGATCCATTCTAATTCATTCGCACGATCTGTTCTTATTCATTCGCACAATCCATTCTAATTCATTCGCACGAATGTATCCATTCTAATTCATTCGTACGATCCATTCTAATTCATTCGTACGATCCATTCTAATTCATTCGTATGATCCATTCTAATTAATTCGTATGATCCATTCTAATTCACTCATACGATCCATTCTAATACATTCATATGATCCATTCTAATTCATTTGCACGAATATATCCATTCTAATTCATTCGTACGATCCATTCTAATTCATTTGTACGATCCATTCTAATTCATTCGTACGATCCATTCTAAATCATTCATACGATCTATTCTAATTCATTCATACAATCCATTCTAATTCTTTCACACGATCCATTCTAATTCATTCGTACGATCCATTCTAATTCATTCGCACAATCCATTCTATTTTATTCGTACGATCCATTCTTACTCGTTCGTATGATCCATTCTAATTCATTCGCACGAATGTATCCATAATGGATCATACGAATGAGTAAGAATGGATCGTACGAATGAAATAGAATGGATTGTGCGAATGAATTAGAATGGACCGTACGAATGAATTGGACGTACGAATGAATTAGAATGGATACATTCGTGCGAATAAATTAGAATGGATCATACGAATGAGTAAGAATGGATCATCATTCTAATTCATTCGTATGATCCATTCTAATTCATTTGTATCCAATCTATTTCATTCGCACGATCCATTCTAATTCATTCGCGCAATCTATTCTAATTCATTCGTACGATCCATTCTAATTCATTCATACAATCCATTCTAATTTATTCGCACGAATGTATCCATTCTAATTCATTCGTACGATCCATTCTAATTCATTCGCACAATCTATTCTAATTCATTCATACGATCCATTCTAATTCATTCGCACGAATGTATCTATTCTAATTCATTCATATGATCCATTCTACTTCATTCGTACTATCCGTTCTAATTCACTCATACGATCCATTCTAATTCATTCATACGATCCATTCTAATTCATTTGCACGAATATATCCATTCTAATTCATTCGTACGATCTATTCTAATTCCTTCGTACGATCCATTCTAATTCCTTCGTACGATCCATTCTATTTCATTCGTATGATCCATTCTAATTCCTTCGTATCCATTCTAATTCACTCATACGATCCATTCTAATTCATTCGTACGATCCATTCTAATTCATTCATACAATCCATTCTAATTCATTCGCACGAATGTATCTATTCTAATCCATTCGTACGATCCATTCTAATCCATTCGTACGATCCATTCTAATTCATTCGCATGAATGTAACCATTCTAATTCATTCATTTGATCCATTCAAATTCATTCGTACGATCCATTCTAATTCATTCGTCCGACCCATTCTACTTCATTCGCACGAATGTATCCATTCTAATTCATTCGTACGATCCATTCTAATTCATTCGTACGATCCATTCTAATTCATTCGTAAGATCCATTCTAATTCATTCGTACGATCCATTCTAATTCATTCATACGATCCATTCTAATTCATTCGCGCGAATATATCCATTCTAGTTCATTCGTACGATCCATTCTTGTTCATTCGTACGATCCATTGTAATTCATTCGTACGATCCATTCTAATTCATTCGTATGATCCATTCTAATTAATTCGTATGATCCATTCTAATTCATTCGTACGATCCATTCTATTTCATTCATACAATCCATTCTAATTCATTCGCATGAATGTATCCATACTAATTAATTCGTACGATCCATTCTAATTCATTCGTACGATCCATTCTAATTCATTAATATGATCCATTCTAATTCATTCGTACGATCCATTCTAATTCATATGCACAAAGGTATCCATTCTAATCCATTCGTAGGATCCATTCTAATCCATTCGTACGATCCATTCTAATTCATTCGTACGATCCATTCTAATTCATTTGCTCGAATGTATCCATTCTAATCCATTCGTATGATCCATTCTAATTCATTCGCATGAATGTGACCATTCTAATTCATTCATTTGACCCATTCTAATTCATTCGTACGATCCATTCTAATTCATTCGTCCGATCCATTCTAATTCATTCGCACGAATGTATCCATTCTATTTCATTCGTACGATCCATTCTAATTCATTCGTACGATCCATTCTAATTCATTCGCACGATCCATTCTAATTCATTCGTACGATCCATTCTAATTCATTCATACGATCCATTCTAATTCATTCGTACGATCCATTCTAATTCATTCGCACAAATGTATCCATTCTAATTCATTCGTACGATCCATTCTAATTCATTCGCACGATCCATTCTAATTCATTCATACGATCCACTCTAATTCATTCGTACGATCCATTCTAATTCATTCATACGATCCATTCTAATGCATTCGTACGATCAATTCTAATTCATTCGCACAAATGTATCCATTCTGATTCATTCGTACGATCCATTCTAATTCATTCGCACGATCCATTCTAATTCATTCATACAATCCATTCTAATTTTTTCACACGATCTATTCTAATTCATTCGTAGGATCCATTCTAATTCATTCATACAATCTATTCTATTTCATTCGTACGATCCATTCTTACTCATTCGTATTATCCATTCTACTTCATTCGGACGAATGTATCCATTCTAATTTATTAGTACGATCCATTCTAATTCATTCATATGATCCATTCTAATTCATTCGTATGATCTATTCTTATTCATTCGCACGATCCAGTCTAATTGATTCGCACGATCCATTCTAATTCATTCGCACGAATGTATCCATTCTAATTCATTCGCACGAATGTATCCATTCTAATTCATTCGTACGATCCATTCTAATTCATTAATATGATCCATTCTAATTCATTCGTACGATCCAATCAAATTCATTCGTAGGATCCATTCTAATTCATTCGTACAATCTATTCTATTTCATTCGTACGATCCATTCTTACTCATTCGTATGATCCATTCTAATTCATTCGGACGAATGTATCCATTCTAATTTATTCGTACGATCCCTTCTAATTCATTCGTACGATCCATTCTAATTCATTCGTAAGATCCATTCTAATTCATTCGTGCGATCCATTCTAATTCATTCGTACGATCCATTCTAATTCATTCGTACGATCCATTCTAATTCATTCATACGATCTATTTTAATTCATTCATACAATCCATTCTAATTCTTTCACACGATCCATTCTAATTCATTCGTACGATCCATTCTAATTCATTCGTACGATCCATTCTAATTCATTCGTACAATCTATTCTAATTCTTTCACACGATCCATTCTAATTCATTCGTAGGATCTATTCTAATTCATTCGTACAATGAGTAAGAATGGATCGTACGAATGAAATAGAATGATTGTACGAATGATTTAGAATGGATACATTCGTAGGATCCATTCTAATTCATTCGTACGATCCATTCTAATTCATTCGTACGATTCAATTCTAATTCATTCGTACGATCCATTCTAATTCATTGTACGATCCATTCTAATTCATTCGTACGATCCATTCTAATTTATTCATACGATCCATTCTAATTCATTCGTACGATCCATTCTAATTCATTCGCACAAATGTATCCATTCTAATTCATTCGTACGATCCATTCTAATTCATTCGCACGATCCATTCTAATTCATTCATACAATCCATTCTAATTCTTTCACACGATCTATTCTAATTCATTCGTAGGATCCATTCTAATTCATTCGTACAATCTATTCTATTTCATTCGTACGATCCATTCTTACTCATTCGTATGATCCATTCTACTTCATTCGGACAAATGTATCCATTCAAATTTATTCGTACGATCCATTCTAATTCATTCGTACGATCTATTCTAATTCATTCATATGATCCATTCTAATTCATTCGTATGATCTATTCTTATTCATTCGCACGATCCAGTCTAATTGATTCGCACGATCCATTCTAATTCATTCGCACGAATGTATCCATTCTATTTCATTCGTACGATCCATTCTAGTTCATTAATATGATCCATTCTAATTCATTCGTACGATCCATTCGAATTAATTCGTAGGATCCATTCTAATTCATTCGTACAATCTATTCTATTTCATCCGTACGATCCATTCTTACTCATTCGTATGATCCATTCTAATTCATTCGGACGAATGTATCCATTCTAATTCATTCGTACGATCCATTCTAATTCATTCGTAAGATCCATTCTAATTCATTCGTACGATCCATTCTAATTCATTCGTACGATCTATTCTAATTCATTCGTACGATCCATTCTAATTCATTCATACAATCCATTCTAATTCTTTCACACGATCCATTCTAATTCATTCGTACGATCCATTCGAATTCATTCGTACAATCCATTCTAATTCTTTCACACGATCCATTCTAATTCATTCGTAGGATCCATTCTAATTCATTCGTACAATGAGTAAGAATGGATCGTACGAATGAAATAGAATGGATTGTACGAATGATTTAGAATGGATACATTCGTGCGAATGAATTAGAATGGATTGTGCGAATGAATTAGAATGGATCGTACGAATGAATTAGAATGGATCGCGTGAAAGAATTAGAATGGATTGTATGAATGAATTAGAATAGATTGTATGAATGAATTAGAATGGATCGTACGAAGGAATTAGAATGGATCGTACGAATGAATTAGAATGGATCGTACGAATGAATTAGAATAGATCGTACGAATGAATTAGAATGGATTGTACGAATGAATTAGAATCGATCGTGTGAAAGAATTAGAATGGATCGTACGAATAAATTAGAATGGATCGTGCGAATGAATTAGAATGGATCGTACGAATGAATTAGAATGGATCGTGCTAATGAATTAGAATGGATCGTACCAATGAGTAAGAATGGATCGTACGAATGAAATAGAATGGATTGTGCGAATGAATTAGAATGGATCGTACGAATGAATTAGAATGGATCGTGTGAAAGAATTAGAATGGATTGTATGAATGAATTAGAATAGATCGTATGAATGAATTAGAATGGATCGTACGAATGAATTAGAATGGATCGTGCGAATGAATTAGAATGGATCATACGAATGAATTAGAATGGATACATACGTGCGAATGAATTAGAATGGATCGGACGAATGAATTAGAATGGATCGTACGAATGAATTAGAATGGATCAAATGAATGAATTAGAATGGATCGTACGAATGAATTAGAATGCATCGTACGAAAGAATTAGAATGGATATATTCGTACGAATGAATTAGAATGGATCGTATGAATGAATTAGAATGGATCGTATGAGTGAATTAGAACGGATAGTACGAATGAAGTAGAATGGATCGTATGAATGAATAAGAATGGATACATTCGTGCGAATGAATTAGAATGGATCGTATGAATGAATTGGAATAGATTGTGCGAATGAATTAGAATGGATCGTACGAATGAATTAGAATGGATACATTCGTGCGAATAAATTAGAATGGATTGTATGAATGAATTAGAATGGATCGTACGAATGAATTAGAATGGATCGTACGAATGAATTAGAATAGATTGCGCAAATGAATTAGAATGGATCGTGCGAATGAAATAGAATGGATACAAATGAATTAGAATGGATCATACGAATGAATTAGAATGACGATCCATTCTTACTCATTCGTATGATCCATTCTAATTTATTCGCACGAATGTATCCATTCTAATTCATTCGTACGGTCCATTCTAATTCATTCGCACAATCCATTCTATTTCATTCGTACGATCCATTCTTACACATTCGTATGATCCATTTTGGATACATTCGTGCGAATGAATTAGAATGGATCATACCAATGAGTAAGAATGGATCGTACGAATGAAATAGAATGGATTGTGCGAATGAATTAGAATGGATCGTACGAATGAATTAGAATGGATCGTGTGAAAGAATTAGAATGGATTGTATGAATAAATTAGAATAGATCGTATGAATGAATTAGAATGGATCGTACGAATGAATTAGAATGGATTGTACGAATGAATTAGAATGGATACATTCGTGCGAATGAATTAGAATGGATACATTCGTGCGTAAGAATTAGAATAGATCGTATGAATGAATTAGAATGGATCCTATGAATGAATTAGAATGGATCGTGCGAATGAATTAGAATGGATCGTACGAATGAATTAGAATGGATCGTGCTAATGAATTAGAATTGATTGAACGAATGAATTAGCATGGATCGTGCTAATGAATTAGAATGGAACGTACGAATGAATTAGAATGGATCGTGTGAAAGAATTAGAATGGATTGTATGAATGAATTAGAATGAATTCGTATGATCCATTCCAATTCATTCGCACGATCCATTCTAATTCATTCATACGATCCATTCTAATTCATTCATACAATCCATTCTAATTCTTTCACACGATCCATTCTAATTCATTCGTAGGATCCATTCTAATTCATTCGTACAATCTATTCTATTTCATTCGTACGATCCATTATTACTCATTCGTATGATCCATTCTAATTCATTCGGACGAATGTATCCATTCTAATTTATTCGTACGATCCATTCTAATTCATTCGTACGATCCATTCTAATTCATTCGTATGATCCATTCTTACTCATTCGTATGATCCATTCTAATTCATTCGTACGATCCATTCTAATTCATTCGTATGATCGATTCTAATTCATTCGCACTATCCATTCTAATTCATTCATACGATCCATTCTAATTCATTCGTATGATCCATTCTAATTTATTCTTTCAAATATATCCATTCTAATTCATTCGTACGATCCATTCTAATTCATTCGCACGATCCATTCTAATTCATTCGCACGAATGTATCCATTGTAATTCAATTGCACGATCCATTCTAATTCATTCCTATGATCCATTCTAATTCATTTGTACGGTCCATTCTAATTCATTCATACAATCCATTTAGATTCATTCGCACAAATGTATCCATTCAAATTCATTCGTACGATCCATTCTACGATCCATTCTAATTCATTCGTATATTCCATTCTAATTCATTAGTACGATCCATGCTAATGAATTAGAATGGATCGTACGATCCAATCTAATTCATTCATACGATCCATTCTTACTCATTCGTATGATCCATTCTAATTCAATCGTACGATCCATTCTAATTCATTCGTACGATCCATTCTAATTCCTTCGTACGATCCATTCTAATTCATTCGTACGATCCATTCTAATTCCTTCGTACGATCCATTCTAATTCATTCGTACAATCTATTCTAATTCATTCGTACGAATGGATACATTCGTGTGAATGAATTAGAATGGATCGTACGAATGAGTAAGAATGGATCGTACGAATGAAATAGAATGGATTGCACGAATGAATTAGAATTGATCGTACGAATGAATTAGAATGGATCGTGCGAATGAATTAGAATGGATCGTACGAATGAATTAGAATGGATCGTACGAATGAACTAGAATGGATACATTCGTGCGAATGAATTAGAATGGATCGTACGAATGAATTAGAATGGATCGTACGAATGAATTAGAATGGATACATTCGTGCGAATGAATTAGAATGGATCGGATGAATGAATTAGAATGGATCGTACGAATGACTTAGAATTGATCATACGAATAAATTAGAATGGATCGTGCGAATGAATTAGAATGGATCGAACGAATGAATTAGAATGGATCGTACGAATGAGTAAGAATGGATCGTACGAATGAATTAGAATGGATTAGAATGGATCGTACGAATGAAATAGAATAGATTGTACGAATGAATTAGAATGGATTCGTACGAATGAATTAGAATGGATACATTCGTGCGAATGAATTAGAATGGATCATACCAATGAGTAAGAATGGATCGTACGAATGAATTAGAATGGATCGTACGAAGGAATTAGAATGGATCGTACAAATGAATTAGAATAGATCGTACGATTGAATTAGAATGGATCATACGAATGAGTAAGAATGGATCCTATGAATGAATTAGATTGGATCGTACGATCCATTCTAATTCATTAGCATGGATCGTACTAATGAATTAGAATGGAATATACGAATGAATTAGAATGGATCGTAGAATGCATCGTACGAATGAATTTGAATGGATACATTTGTGTGAATGAATCTAAATGGATTGTATGAATGAATTAGAATGGACCGTACGAATGAATTAGAATGGATCATACGAATTAATTAGAATGGATCGTATGAATGAATTAGAATGGTTACATTCGTGCGAATGAATTAGAATGGATCGTACGAATGAATTATATTCGTGCAAATGAATTAGAATGGATCGTACGAATGAATTAGAATGGATCATACGAATTAATTAGAATGGATCTTACGAATGAATTAGAATGGATCGTACAAATGAATAAGAATGGATCGTACGAATGAATTAGAATGGATCGTGCGAATGAATTAGAATGGATCGTACGAATGAATTAGAATAGATCGTACGAATGGATTAGAATGGATACATTCGAGCGAATGAATTAGAATGGATCGTACGAATGAATTAGAATGGATCATCCGAATGAGTAAGAATGGATCGTACGAATGAATTAGAATGGATCGTACGAATGAATTAGAATGGATCGTACGAATAAATTAGAATGGATACATTCGTTCGAATGAATTAGAATGGATCATACGAATGAGTAAGAATGGATCGTACGAATGAAATAGAATAGATCGTACGAATGAATTAGAATGGAATATACGAATGAATTAGAATGGATCGTACGAATGAATTAGAATGGATCGTATGAATGAATTAGAATGGATCGTACGAATGAATTAGAATGGATCATGTGAATGAATTCGAATGGATCGTACGATCCATTCTAATTCATTCATACAATCCATTCTAATTCATTTGCACGAATGTATCCATTCTAATCCATTCGTACGATCCATTCTAATCCATTCGTACGATCCATTCTAAGTCATTCGCACAAATGTATCCATTCTAATTCATTCGTACGATCCATTCTAATTCATTCGTACGATCCATTCTTATTCATTCGTATGATCCATTCTAATTAATTCGTATAATCCATTCTAATTCATTCGTACGATCCATTCTAATTCATTCGTACGATCCATTCTAATTCATTCGTACGATCCATTCTAATTCATTCGTATGATCCATTCTAATTAATTCGTATGATCCATTCTAATTCATTCGTACGATCCATTCTAATTCATTCGCACAATCCATTCTAATTCATTCGCACAATCCATTCTATTTCATTCGTACGATCCATTCTTACTCATTGGTACGATCCATTCTAATTCATTCGCACGAATGTATCCATTCTAATTCAATCGTACGAATCCATTCTAATTCATTCGTACAATCCATTCTATTTCATTCGTTCGATCCATTCTTACTCATTCGTATGATCCATTCTAATTCATTCGCACGAATGTATCCATTCTAAATCATTCGTACGATCCATTCTAATTCATTCGTACGATCCATTCTAAATCATTCGTACAATCCATTCTATTTCATTCGTACGATCAATTCTAATTCATTCTATTTCATTCGTACGATCCGTTCTAATTCACTCATACGATCCATTCTAATTCATTCATACGATCCATTCTAATTCATTTGCACGAATATATCTATTCTAATTCATTCGTACGATCAATTCTAATTCATTCGCACGAATGTATCCATTCTAATTCATTCGTACGATCCATTCTAATTCATTCATACGATCCATTCTAATTAATTCATACAATCCATTCTAATTCTTTCACACGATCCATTCTAATTCATTCGTAGGATCCATTCTAATTCATTCGTACAATCTATTCTATTTCATTCGTACGATCCAATCTTACTCATTCGTATGATCCATTCTAATTCATTCGCACGAATGTATCCATTCTAATTCATTCATACGAATCCATTCTAATTCATTCGTACAATCCATTCTATTTCATTCGTACGATCCATTCTTACTCATTCGTACGATCCATTCTAATTCATTCGTACGATCCATTCTAATTCGTTCGCACGATCCATTCTAATTCATTCGCACGATCCATTCTTACTCATTCGTATGATCCATTCTTATTTATTCGCACGAATGTATCCATTCTAATTCATTCGTACGTCTAATTCATTCATACGGTCCATTCTAATTCATTCGCACAATCCATTCTATTTCATTCGTACGATCCATTCTTACTCATTCGTATGATCCATTATGGATACATTCGTGCGAATGAATTAGAATGGATCATACGAAAGAGTAAGAATGGATCGTACGAATGAAATAGAATGGATTGTGCGAATGAATTAGAATGGATCGTACGAATGAATTAGAATAGATCGTGTGATAGAATTAGAATGGATTGTATGAATGAATTAGAATGGATCGTATGAATGAATTAGAATGGATCGTACGAATGAATTAGAATGGATCGTACGAATGAATTAGAATGGATACATTCGCGAATGAATTAGAATGGATCGTACGAATGAATTAGAATGGATCGTACGAATGAATTATAATGGATCTTACGAATGAATTAGAATGGATCGTACGAATGAATTAGAATGGATCGTACGAATGAATTAGAATGGATACATTTGTGCTAATGAATTAGAATGGATCGTACGAATGAATTAGAATGGATCGTATGAATGAATTAGAATGGATCGTACGAATGAATTAGAATGGATCGTACGAAGGAATTAGAATGGATCGTACGAATGAATTAGAATAGATCGTACGAATGAATTAAAATGGATCGTACGAAGGAATTAGAATGGATCGTACGAATGAATTAGAATGGATATATTCGTGCAAATGAATTAGAATGGATCGTATGAATGTATTAGAATGGATCATATGAGTGAATTAGAATGGATCGTGCTAATGAATTAGAATGGATTGTATGAATGAATTAGAATGGATCGTACGAATGAATTAGAATGGATAGTACGAATGAACTAGAATGGATACATTCATGCGAATGAATTAGAATGGATCGTTCGAATGAATTAGAATGGATCGTGCGAATGAATTAGAATGGATCGTACGAATGAACTAGAATGGATACATTCGTGCGAATGAATTAGAATGGATCGTACGAATGAATTAGAATGGATCGTACGAATGAATTAGAATGGATCGTACGAATGAATTAGAATGGATATATTCGTGCGAATGAATTAGAATAGATCGGACGAATGAATTAGAATGGATCGAATGAATGAATTAGAATGGATCATACGAATGAACTAGAATGGATACATTCGTGCGAATGAATTAGAATGGATCGTATGAATGAATTAGAATGGATCGTACGAATGAATTAGAATGGATCTTACGAATGAATTAGAATGGATCGTACGAATGAATTAGAATGGATCGTACGAATGAATTAGAATGGATACATTCGTGCGAATGAATTAGAATGGATCGGACGAATGAATTAGAATGGATCGTACAAATAAATTAGAATGGATCTTACGAATGGATTAGAATGGATACATTCGTGCGAATGAATTAATATGGATCGGACGAATGAATTAGAATGGATCGTACGAATGAATTAGAATGGATCAAATGAATGAATTAGAATGGTTACATTCATGCGAATGAATTAGAATGGATCGTACGAATGGATTAGAATGGATCGTACGAATGGATTAGAATGGATACATTCGAGCGAATGAATAAGAATGGATCGTACGAATGAAATTAGAATGGATCGTACGAATGAATTAGAATAGATCGTACGAATGAATTAGAATGGATCGTACGAATGAATTAGAATGGATCGTGTGAAAGAATTAGAATGGATCGTACGAATGAATTAGAATGGATCGTGCGAATGAATTAGAATGGATCGTACGAATGAATTAGAATGGATCGTGCTAATGAATTAGAATTGATCGAACGAATGAATTAGCAAGGATCGTGCATTCGTACGATCCATTCTAATTCATTCGTAACATCCATTCTAATTCATTCGTACGATCCATTCTAATTCATTCGTACGATCCATTCTAATTCATTCGCACGAATGTATCCATTCTAGTTCATTCGTACGATCCATTCTAATTCATTCGTACGATCCATTCTAATTCATTCATACGATCTATTCTAATTCATTCATACAATCCATTCTAATTCTTTCACACGATCCATTCTAATTCATTCGTACGTTCCATTCTAATTCATTCGCACAATCCATTCTATTTCATTCGTACGATCCATTCTTACTCATTCGTATGATCCATTCTAATTCATTCGTACGAATGTATCCATAATGGATCATACGAATGAGTAAGAATGGATCGTACGAATGAAATAGAATGGATTGTGCGAATGAATTAGAATGAACCGTATGAATGAATTAGAATGGATACATTCGTGCGAATGAATTAGAATGGATCGGACGAATGAATTAGAATGGATCGTACGAATGAATTAGAATGAATCGTACGAATGAATTAGAATGGATCGTACGAATAAATTAAAATGGATACATTCGTCCAAATGAATTAGAATGGATCATACGAATGAGTAAGAATGGATCGTACGAATGAAATAAAATAGATTGTACGAATGAATTAGAATGGATCGTGCGAATGAATTAGAATGGATCGTACGAATGAATTAGAATGGATCGTACGAATGAATTAGAATGGATCGTGCGAATGAATTAGAATGTATCATATTAATGAATTAGAATGGATCGTACGAATGAATTAGAATGGATACATTCGTGCGGATGAATTAGAATGGATCGTGCGAATCTAATAGACTGGATCGTGCGAATGAATAAGAATGGATCATACGAATGAATTAGAATGGATCGTACGAATTAATTAGAATGAATACATTCGTGCAAATGAATTAGAATGGATTGTATGAATGAATTAGAATGGATCATACGAATGAATTAGAATGGATCATACGAATTAATTAGAATGGATGATACGAATGAATTAGAATGGATCGTACGAATGAATTAGAATGGATCGTACGAATGAACTAAAATGGATCGTACGAATAAACTAGAATGGATACATTCGTGCGAATGAATTAGAATGGATCGTACGAATGAATTAGAATGGATCGTACGATTCATTCTAATTCATTCGTATGATCCATTCTAATACATTCGTACGATTCATGCTAATTCATTCGCACGATCCATTCTAATTCATTCGTACGATCCATTCTTATTCATTCATACGATCCATTCTAATTCATTCGCACAATCCATTCTAATTCATTCATACAATCCATTCTAATTCATTCGTATGATCCATTCTAACTCATTCGGTGGATCCATTCCAATTCATTCGTACGATCCATTCTAATTCATTCCCACGATCCATTCTAATTTATTCGTACGATCCATTCTAATTCATTCGTACGATCTATTCTAATTCATTCGCACGAATGTAACCATTCTAATTCATTCATACGATTCATTCTAATTCATTCGTATGAGCTATTTTAATTCATTCGTACAATCCATTCTAATTCATTCGTACGATCCATTGTAATTCATTCATACAATCCATTTAGATTCATTCGCACAAATGTATCCATTCAAATTCATTCGTACGATCCAGTCTAATTCATTCGTACGATCCATTCTAATTCATTCGCACGAATATATCCATTCTAATTCTTTCGTACGATGCATTCTAATTCATTCGTACGATCCATTCTAATTCATTCGTACGATCCATTCTAATTCATTCGCACGAATGTATCCACTCTAATTCATTCGTACAATCCATTCTATTTCATTCGTACGATCCATTCTTACTCATTCGTATGATCCATTCTAATTCATTCGTATGATCCATTCTAATTCATTCGTACGATCAATTCTAATTCATTCGTACGATCTATTCTAATTCATTCGCACGATCCATTCTAATTCATTCATACGATCCATTCTAATTCATTCATACGATCCTTTCTAATTCATTCCTATAATCCATTCTAATTCATTCGCCCGATCTATTCTAATTCATTCATACGATCCATTCTATTCGAATGGATCATTCGATCCATTCGAATTCATTCTCACGATCCATTCTAATTTATTCATACGATCCATTCTAATTCATTCATACAATGCATTCTAATTCTTTCACACGATCCATTCTAATTCATTCGTACGATCTATTCTAATTCATTCGTACAATCCATTCTATTTCATTTGTACGATCCATTCTTACTCATTCGTATGATCCATTCTAATTCATTCGTACGATCCACTCTAATTCATTTGTACGATCCATTCTAATTCATTCGTACAATCCATTCTATTTCATTCGTACGATCCATTCTTACTCATTCGTATGATCCATTCTAATTCATTCGCACGAATGTATCCATTCTAATTCATTCATAAAATCCATTCTAATTCATTCCGTACGATCTATTCAAATTCATTCGTACGATCGTACGAATGAATTAGAATGGATCGTACAAATGAATTAGAATAGATTGTGCGAATGAAATAGAATGGATCGTACGAATGAATTAGAATGGATCGTACGAATGAATTAGAATGGATCATACGAATGAGTAAGAATGGATCATATGAATGAATTAGAATGGATCGTACGAATGAATTAGAATGGATCGTACGAATAAATTAGAATGGATACATTCGTCCGAATGAATTAGAATGGATCATACGAATGAGTAAGAATGGATCGTACGAATGAAATAGAATAGATTGTACGAATGAATTAGAATGGATCCTACGAATGAATTAGAATGGATCGTGTGAAAGAATTAAAATGGATTGTATAAATGAATTAGACTGGATCGTATGAATAAATTAGAATGGATCGTGCGAATGAATTCGAATGGATCGTATGAATGAGTAAGAATGGATCGTACGAATGAAATAGAATGGATCGTACGAATGAATTAGAATGGATCGTACGAATAAATTAGAATGGATACATTCGTCCGAATGAATTAGAATGGATCATACGAATGAGTAAGAATGGATCGTACGAATGAAATAGAATAGATTGTACGAATGAATTAGAATGGATCCTACGAATGAATTAGAATGGATCGTGTGAAAGAATTAGAATGGATTGTATGAATGAATTAGAATGGATTGTATGAATGAATTAGAATGGATCCTATGAATGAATTAGAATAGATCGTGCAAATGAATTAGAATGGATCGTACGAATGAATTAGAATGGATCGTGCTAATGAATTAGAATTGATCGATCGAATGAATTAGCATGGATCCTGCTAATGAATTAGATTGGAACGTACGAATGAATTAGAATGGATCGTGTGAAAGAATTAGAATGGATTGTATGAATGAATTAGAATGAATTCGTACGATCCATTCGAATTCATTCACACGATCCATTCTAATTCATTCATACGATCCATTCTAATTCATTCATAGAATCCATTCTAATTCTTTCACACGATCCATTCTAATTCATTCGTAGGATCCATTCTAATTTATTCGTACAATCTATTCTATTTCATTCGTACAATCCATTCTTACTCATTCGTATGATCCATTCTAATTCATTCGGACGAATGTATCCATTCTAATTTATTCGTACGATCCATTCTAATTCATTCGTACGATCCATTCTAATTCATTCGGCCGATCCATTCTAATTCATTCGCACGAATGTATCCATTCTAATTTATTCGTACGATCCATTCTAATTCATTCGTACGATCCATTCTAATTCATTTGTAAGATCCATTCTAATTCATTCATATGATCCATTCTAATTCATTCGTACGATCCATTCTAATTCATTCGCATGAATGTATCCATTCTAATTCATTCGTACGATCCATTCTAATTCATTCATACAATCCATTCTAATTCATTCGCACGAATGTATCCATTCTAAATCATTCGTACGATCAGTTCTAATTCATTCACAAAATCAATTCTAATTCATTCATACGATCCATTCTAATTCATTCACACGAATGTATCCATTCTAATTCATTCATACGATCCATTCTAATTCGTTCGTACGATCTATTCTAATTCGTTCGTACGATCCATTCTAATTCATTCGTATGATCCATTCTAATTCATTCGTACGATCTATTCTAATTCATTCGCTCGAATATATCCATTCTAATTCATTCGTTCGATCCATTCTAATTCATTCGCACGATCCATTCTAATTCATTCGTATGATCCATTCTAATCCATTCGTACGATCCATTCTAATTCATTCGTACGATCCATTCTAATTCATTCGTACGATCCATTCTAATTCATTCGCACGAATGTATCCATTTTAGTTCATTCGTACGATCCATTCTAATTCATTCGTACGATCCATTCTAATTCATTCGCACGATCCATTCTAATTCATTCGTACGATCAATTCTAATTCATTCATACGATCCATTCTAATTCATTCGTACGATCCATTCTAATTCATTCATACAATCCATTCTAATTCATTCGTACGATCCATTCTAATTCACTCATACGATCCATTCTAATACATTCATACGATCCATTCTAATTCATTTGCACGAATATATCCATTCTAATTCATTCGTACGATCCATTCTAATTCCTTCGTACGATCCATTCTAATTCATTCGTACGATCTATTCTAATTCATTCATACGATCCATTCTAATTCCTTCGTACGATCCATTCTAATTCATTCGTACGATCCATTCTAATTCATTCGTACAATTTATTCTAATTCATTCGTACGAATGGATACATTCGTGTGAATGAATTAGAATGGATCGTACGAATGAGTAAGAATGGATCGTACGAATGAAATAGAATGGATTGCACGAATGAATTAGAATGGATCGTACGAATGAATTAGAATGGATCGTGTGAAAGAATTAGAATGGATTGTATGAATGAATTAGAATGGATCGTACGAAGGAATTAGAATGGATACATTTGTGCGAATGAATTAGAATGGATCGTACGAATGAATTAGAATGGATCGTATGAATGAATTAGAATGGATCGTACGAATGAACTAGAATGGATACATTCGTGCGAATGAATTAGAATGGATTGTATGAATGAATTAGAATGGATCGTACGAATGAATTAGAATGGATCGTATGAGTGAATTAGAATAGATACGAAGGAATTAGAATGGATCGTACGAAGGAATTAGAATGGATCATACGAATGAAATAGAATGGATCGTACGAAGGAATTAGAATGGATCGTACGAAGGAATTAGAATGGATTGTACGAAGGAATTAGAATGGATCGTACGAATGAATTAGAATGGATATATTCGTGCAAATGAATTAGAATGGATCGTATGAATGAATTAGAATGGATCGTATGAGTGAATTAGAACGGATAGTACGAATGAAGTAGAATGGATCGTATGAATGAATTAGAATGGATACATTCGTGCGAATGAATTAGAATGGATCGTATGAATGAATTAGAATAGATTGTGCGAATGAATTAGAATGGATCGTACGAATGAATTAGAATGGATACATTCGTGCGAATAAATTAGAATGGATCGGACGAATGAATTAGAATGGATCGTACGAATGAATTAGAATGGATCGTACGAATGAATTAGAATGGATCGTACGAATAAATTAGAATGGATACATTCGTCCGAATGAATTAGAATGGATTATACGAATGAGTAAGAATGGATCGTACGAATGAAATAGAATAGATTGTACGAATGAATTAGAATGGATCCTACGAATGAATTAGAATGGATCGTGTGAATGAATTAGAATGGATCGTATGAATGAATTAGAATGGATCGTGCGAATGAATTCGAATGGATCGTACGAATTCATTCTAATTCATTCATACAATCCATTCTAATTCTTTCACACGATCTATTCTAATTCATTTATAGGATCCATTCTAATTCATTCGTACAATCTATTCTATTTCATTCGTACGATCCATTCTTACTCATTCGTATGATCCATTCTAATTCATTCGCACGAATGTATCCATTCTAAATTATTCGTACGATCCATTCTAATTCATTCGTCCGATCCATTATAATTCATTCGTACGATCCATTCCAATTCATTCGTCCGATCCATTCAAATTCATTCGCACGAATGTATCCATTCTAATTCATTCGTACGGTCTATTCTAATTCATTCGCAAAATCTATTCTAATTCTTTCACACGATCCATTCTAATTCATTCGCACGAATGTATCCATTCTAGTTCATTCATACGATCCATTCTAATTCATTCGTACGATCGATTCTAATTCATTCGCACTATCCATTCTAATTCATTCGTACGATCCATTCTATTTCATTCGTATGATCCATTCAAATTTATTCGTTCAAATATATCCATTCTAATTCATTCCGTACGATCCATTCTAATTCATTCGTACAATCAATTCTAATTCATTCGTACGAATGTATCCATTCTAATTCATTCGTACGATCCATTCTAATTCATTCGTATGATACATTCTAATTCATTCGTAAGATCCATTCTATCGTACGATCCATTCTAATTCATTCGTACGATCCATTCTAATTCATTCGCACGAATGTATCCATTCTAGTTCATTCGTACGATCCATTCTAATTCATTCGTACGATCTATTCTAATTCATTCGCACGATCCATTCTAATTCATTCGTACGATCAATTCTAATTCATTCGCACGAATGTATCCATTCTAATTCATTCGTACGATCCATTCTAATTCATTCATACGATCCATTCTAATTCATTCATACAATCCATTCTAATTCTTTCACACGATCCATTCTAATTCATTCGTAGGATCCATTCTAATTCATTCGTACAATCTATTCTATTTCATTCGTACGATCCATTCTTACTCATTCGTATGATCCATTCTAATTCATTTGGACGAATGTATCCATTCTAATTTATTCGTACGATCCATTCTAATTCATTCGTACGATCCGTTCTAATTCATTCGTATGATCCATTCTAATTCATTCGTACGATCCATTCTAATTCATTCGTACGATCCATTCTAATTCATTCGTAAGATCCATTCTAATTCATTCGTACGATCCATTCTAATTCATTCGTACAATCCATTCGTTCGATCCATTCTAATTCATTCGCACGATCTATTCTAATTCATTCACTCATTTGATCCATTCTAATTCATTCGTACGATCCATTCTAATTCATTCGTCCGATCCATTCTTACTCATTCGTATGATCAATTCTAATTCATTCGCACGAATGTATCCATTCTAATTCATTCGTACGATCCTGAATTAGATTGGATCGTACGAATGAATAAGAATGGATACCTTTGTGCATATGAATTAGAATGGATCGTACGAATGAATTAGAATGGATACATTCGTGCGAATGAATTAGAATGGATTGTGCAAATGAATAAGAACAGATCGTGCGAATGAATTAGAATGGATCGTACGAATGAATTAGAATGGATCGTATGTACGAATGAATTAGAATGGATACATTCGTGCGAATGAATTAGAATGGATCATACGAATGAATTAGAATGGATCGTGCGAATGAATTAGAATGGATCGTACGAATGAATTAGAATGGATCGTACGAATGAACTAGAATGGATACATTCGTGCGAATGAATTAGAATGGATCGTACGAATGAATTAGAATGGATCTTACGAATGAATTAGAATTGATCGTACGAATAAATTAGAATGGATCATATGAATGGTTTAGAATGGATACATTCGTGCGAATGAATTAGAATGGATCGTCCTAATGAATTAGAATGGATCGTACGAATAAATTAGAATGGATACATTCGTTCGAATGAATTAGAATGGATCATACGAATGAGTAAGAATGGATCGTACGAATGAAATAGAATAGATCGTACGAATGAATTAGAATGGAATATACGAATGAATTAGAATGGATCGTACGAATGAATTAGAATGGATCGTATGAATGAATTAGAATGGATCGTACGAATGAATTAGAATGGATCGTGTGAATGAATTCGAATGGATCGTACGATCCATTCTAATTCATTCATACAATCCATTCTAATTCATTTGCACGAATGTATCCATTCTAATCCATTCGTACGATCCATTCTAATCCATTCGTACGATCCATTCTAACTCATTCGCACAAATGTATCCATTCTAATTCATTCGTACGATCCATTCTAATTCATTCGTACGATCCATTCTTATTCATTCGTATGATCCATTCTAATTAATTCGTATAATCCATTCTAATTCATTCGTACGATCTATTCTAATTCATTCGTACGATCCATTCTAATTCATTCGTACGATCCATTCTAATTCATTCGTATGATCCATTCTAATTAATTCGTATGATCCATTCTAATTCATTCGTACGATCCATTCTAATTCATTCGCACAATCCATTCTAATTCATTCGCACAATCCATTCTATTTCATTCCTACGATCCATTCTTACTCATTGGTACGATCCATTCTAATTCATTCGCACGAATGTATCCATTCTAATTCAATCGTACGAATCCATTCTAATTCATTCGTACAATCCATTCTATTTCATTCGTTCGATCCATTCTTACTCATTCGTATGATCCATTCTAATTCATTCGCACGAATGTATCCATTCTAAATCATTCGTACGATCCATTCTAATTCATTCGTACGATCCATTCTAAATCATTCGTACAATCCATTCTATTTCATTCGTACGATCAATTCTAATTCATTCTATTTCATTCGTACGATCCGTTCTAATTCACTCATACGATCCATTCTAATTCATTCATACGATCCATTCTAATTCATTTGCACGAATATATCTATTCTAATTCATTCGTACGATCAATTCTAATTCATTCGCACGAATGTATCCATTCTAATTCATTCGTACGATCCATTCTAATTCATTCATACGATCCATTCTAATTAATTCATACAATCCATTCTAATTCTTTCACACGATCCATTCTAATTCATTCGTAGGATCCATTCTAATTCATTCATACAATCTATTCTATTTCATTCGTACGATCCAATCTTACTCATTCGTATGATCCATTCTAATTCATTCGCACGAATGTATCCATTCTAATTCATTCATACGAATCCATTCTAATTCATTCGTACAATCCATTCTATTTCATTCGTACGATCCATTCTTACTCATTCGTACGATCCATTCTAATTCATTCGTACGATCCATTCTAATTCGTTCACACGATCCATTCTAATTCATTCGCACGATCCATTCTTACTCATTCGTATGATCCATTCTTATTTATTCGCACGAATGTATCCATTCTAATTCATTCGTACGTCTAATTCATTCATACGGTCCATTCTAATTCATTCGCACAATCCATTCTATTTCATTCGTACGATCCATTCTTACTCATTCGTATGATCCATTATGGATACATTCGTGCGAATGAATTAGAATGGATCATACGAAAGAGTAAGAATGGATCGTACGAATGAAATAGAATGGATTGTGCGAATGAATTAGAATGGATCGTACGAATGAATTAGAATGGATCGTGTGAAAGAATTAGAATGGATTGTATGAATGAATTAGAATAGATCGTATGAATGAATTAGAATGGATCGTACGAATGAATTAGAATGGATCGTACGAATGAATTAGAATGGATCGTACGAATGAATTAGAATGGATACATTCGCGAATGAATTAGAATGGATCGTACGAATGAATTAGAATGGATCGTACGAATGAATTATAATGGATCTTACGAATGAATTAGAATGGATCATACGAATGAATTAGAATGGATCGTACGAATGAATTAGAATAGATACATTTGTGCTAATGAATTAGAATGGATCGTACGAATGAATTAGAATGGATCGTATGAATGAATTAGAATGGATCGTACGAATGAATTAGAATGGATCGTACGAAGGAATTAGAATAGATCGTACGAATGAATTAGAATAGATCGTACGAATGAATTAAAATGGATCGTACGAAGGAATTAGAATGGATCGTACGAATGAATTAGAATGGATATATTCGTGCAAATGAATTAGAATGGATCGTATGAATGTATTAGAATGGATCATATGAGTGAATTAGAATGGATCGTGCTAATGAATTAGAATGGATTGTATGAATGAATTAGAATGGATCGTACGAATGAATTAGAATGGATAGTACGAATGAACTAGAATGGATACATTCATGCGAATGAATTAGAATGGATCGTTCGAATGAATTAGAATGGATCGTGCGAATGAATTAGAATGGATCGTACGAATGAACTAGAATGGATACATTCGTGCGAATGAATTAGAATGGATCGTACGAATGAATTAGAATGGATCGTACGAATGAATTAGAATGGATCGTACGAATGAATTAGAATGGATATATTCGTGCGAATGAATTAGAATAGATCGGACGAATGAATTAGAATGGATCGAATGAATGAATTAGAATGGATCATACGAATGAACTAGAATGGATACATTCGTGCGAATGAATTAGAATGGATCGTATGAATGAATTAGAATGGATCGTACGAATGAATTAGAATGGATCTTACGAATGAATTAGAATGGATCGTACGAATGAATTAGAATGGATCGTACGAATGAATTAGAATGGATACATTCGTGCGAATGAATTAGAATGGATCGGACGAATGAATTAGAATGGATCGTATAAATAAATTAGAATGGATCTTACGAATGGATTAGAATGGATACATTCGTGCGAATGAATTAATATGGATCGGACGAATGAATTAGAATGGATCGTACGAATGAATTAGAATGGATCAAATGAATGAATTAGAATGGTTACATTCATGGAATGAATTAGAATGGATCGTACGAATGGATTAGAATGGATCGTACGAATGGATTAGAATGGATACATTCGAGCGAATGAATAAGAATGGATCGTACGAATGAAATTAGAATGGATCGTACGAATGAATTAGAATAGATCGTACGAATGAATTAGAATGGATCGTACGAATGAATTAGAATGGATCGTGTGAAAGAATTAGAATGGATCGTACGAATGAATTAGAATGGATCGTGCGAATGAATTAGAATGGATCGTACGAATGAATTAGAATGGATCGTGCTAATGAATTAGAATTGATCGAACGAATGAATTAGCAAGGATCGTGCATTCGTACGATCCATTCTAGTTCATTCGTAACATCCATTCTAATTCATTCGTACGATCCATTCTAATTCATTCCTACGATCCATTCTAATTCATTCGCACGAATGTATCCATTCTAGTTCATTCGTACGATCCATTCTAATTCATTCGTACGATCCATTCTAATTCATTCATACGATCTATTCTAATTCATTCATACAATCCATTCTAATTCTTTCACACGATCCATTCTAATTTATTCGTACGATCCATTCTAATTCATTCGCACAATCCATTCTATTTCATTCGTACGATCCATTCTTACTCATTCGTATGATCCATTCTAATTCATTCGTACGAATGTATCCATAATGGATCATACGAATGAGTAAGAATGGATCGTACGAATGAAATAGAATGGATTGTGCGAATGAATTAGAATGAACCGTATGAATGAATTAGAATGGATACATTCGTGCGAATGAATTAGAATGGATCGGACGAATGAATTAGAATGGATCGTACGAATGAATTAGAATGAATCATACGAATGAATTAGAATGGATCGTACGAATAAATTAAAATGGATACATTCGTCCGAATGAATTAGAATGGATCATACGAATGAGTAAGAATGGATCGTATGAATGAAATAAAATAGATTGTACGAATGAATTAGAATGGATCGTGCGAATGAATTAGAATGGATCGTACGAATGAATTAGAATGGATCGTACGAATGAATTAGAATGGATCGTGCGAATGAATTAGAATGGATCATATTAATGAATTAGAATGGATCGTACGAATGAATTAGAATGGATACATTCGTGCGGATGAATTAGAATGGATCGTGTGAATCCAATAGACTGGATCGTGCGAATGAATAAGAATGGATCATACGAATGAATTAGAATGGATCGTACGAATTAATTAGAATGAATACATTCGTGCGAATGAATTAGAATGGATTGTATGAATGAATTAGAATGGATCATACGAATGAATTAGAATGGATCATACGAATTAATTAGAATGGATGATACGAATGAATTAGAATGGATCGTACGAATGAATTAGAATGGATCGTACGAATGAACTAGAATGGATCGTACGAATGAACTAGAATGGATACATTCGTGCGAATGAATTAGAATGGATCGTACGAATGAATTAGAATGGATCGTACGATTCATTCTAATTCATTCGTATGATCCATTCTATTACATTCGTACGATTCATGCTAATTCATTCGCACGATCCATTCTAATTCATTCGTACGATCCATTCTTATTCATTCATACGATCCATTCTAATTCATTCGCACAATCCATTCTAATTTATTCATACAATCCATTCTAATTCATTCGTATGATCCATTCTAACTCATTCGGTGGATCCATTCTAATTCATTCGTACGATCCATTCTAATTCATTCCCACGATCCATTCTAATTTATTCGTACGATCCATTCTAATTCATTCGTACGATCTATTCTAATTCATTCGCACGAATGTAACCATTCTAATTCATTCATACGATTCATTCTAATTCATTCGTATGAGCTATTTTAATTCATTCGTACAATCCATTCTAATTCATTCGTACGATCCATTGTAATTCATTCATACAATCCATTTAGATTCATTCGCACAAATGTATCCATTCAAATTCATTCGTACGATCCAGTCTAATTCATTCGTACGATCCATTCTAATTCATTCGCACGAATATATCCATTCTAATTCTTTCGTACGATGCATTCTAATTCATTCGTACGATCCATTCTAATTCATTCGTACGATCCATTCTAATTCATTCGTACGATCCATTCTAATTCATTCGCACGAATGTATCCACTCTAATTCATTCGTACAATCCATTCTATTTCATTCGTACGATCCATTCTTACTCATTCGTATGATCCATTCTAATTCATTCGTATGATCCATTCTAATTCATTCGTACGATCCATTCTAATTCATTCGTACGATCTATTCTAATTCATTTGCACGATCCATTCTAATTCATTCATACGATCCATTCTAATTCATTCATACGATCCTTTCTAATTCATTCCTATAATCCATTCTAATTCATTCGCCCGATCCATTCTAATTCATTCATACGATCCATTCTATTCGAATGGATCATTCGATCCATTCGAATTCATTCTCACGATCCATTCTAATTTATTCATACGATCCATTCTAATTCATTCATACAATGCATTCTAATTCTTTCACACGATCCATTCTAATTCATTCGTACGATCTATTCTAATTCATTCGTACAATCCATTCTATTTCATTTGTACGATCCATTCTTACTCATTCGTATGATCCATTCTAATTCATTCGTACGATCCACTCTAATTCATTCGTACAATCCATTCTATTTCATTCGTACAATCCATTCTATTTCATTCGTACGATCCATTCTTACTCATTCGTATGATCCATTCAAATTCATTCGCACGAATGTATCCATTCTAATTCATTCATAAAATCCATTCTAATTCATTCCGTACGATCTATTCTAATTCATTCGTACGATCGTACGAATGAATTAGAATGGATCGTACAAATGAATTAGAATAGATTGTGCGAATGAAATAGAATGGATCGTACGAATGAATTAGAATGGATCGTACGAATGAATTAGAATGGATCATACGAATGAGTAAGAATGGATCATATGAATGAATTAGAATGGATCGTACGAATGAATTAGAATGGATCGTACGAATAAAATAGAATGGATACATTCGTCCGAATGAATTAGAATGGATCATACGAATGAGTAAGAATGGATCGTACGAATGAAATAGAATAGATTGTACGAATGAATTAGAATGGATCCTACGAATGAATTAGAATGGATCGTGTGAAAGAATTAAAATGGATTGTATAAATGAATTAGACTGGATCGTATGAATAAATTAGAATGGATCGTGCGAATGAATTCGAATGGATCGTATGAATGAGTAAGAATGGATCGTACGAATGAAATAGAATGGATCGTACGAATGAATTAGAATGGATCGTACGAATAAATTAGAATGGATACATTCGTCCGAATGAATTAGAATGGATCATACAAATGAGTAAGAATGGATCGTACGAATGAAATAGAATAGATTGTACGAATGAATTAGAATGGATCCTACGAATGAATTAGAATGGATCGTGTGAAAGAATTAGAATGGATTGTATGAATGAATTAGAATGGATTGTATGAATGAATTAGAATGGATCCTATGAATGAATTAGAATGGATCGTGCGAATGAATTAGAATGGATCGTACGAATGAATTAGAATGGATCGTGCTAATGAATTAGAATTGATCGATCGAATGAATTAGCATGGATCCTGCTAATGAATTAGATTGGAACGTACGAATGAATTAGAATGGATCGTGTGAAAGAATTAGAATGGATTGTATGAATGAATTAGAATGAATTCGTACGATCCATTCGAATTCATTCACACGATCCATTCTAATTCATTCATACGATCCATTCTAATTCATTCATACAATCCATTCTAATTCTTTCACACGATCCATTCTAATTCATTCGTAGGATCCATTCTAATTTATTCGTACAATCTATTCTATTTCATTCGTACAATCCATTCTTACTCATTCGTATGATCCATTCTAATTCATTCGGACGAATGTATCCATTCTAATTTATTCGTACGATCCATTCTAATTCATTCGTACGATCCATTCTAATTCATTCGTCCGATCCATTCTAATTCATTCGCACGAATGTATCCATTCTAATTTATTCGTACGATCCATTCTAATTCATTCGTACGATCCATTCTAATTCATTTGTAAGATCCATTCTAATTCATTCGTATGATCCATTCTAATTCATTCGTACGATCCATTCTAATTCATTCGCATGAATGTATCCATTCTAGTTCATTCGTACGATCCATTCTAATTCATTCATACAATCCATTCTAATTCATTCGCACGAATGTATCCATTCTAATTCATTCGTACGATCAGTTCTAATTCATTCACAAAATCAATTCTAATTCATTCATACGATCCATTCTAATTCATTCACACGAATGTATCCATTCTAATTCATTCATACGATCCATTCTAATTCGTTCGTACGATCTATTCTAATTCGTTCGTACGATCCATTCTAATTCATTCGTATGATCCATTCTAATTCATTCCTACGATCTATTCTAATTCATTCGCTCGAATATATCCATTCTAATTCATTCGTTCGATCCATTCTAATTCATTCGCACGATCCATTCTAATTCATTCGTATGATCCATTCTAATCCATTCGTACGATCCATTCTAATTCATTCGTACGATCCATTCTAATTCATTCGTACGATCCATTCTAATTCATTCGCACGAATGTATCCATTTTAGTTCATTCGTACGATCCATTCTAATTCATTCGTACGATCCATTCTAATTCATTCGCACGATCCATTCTAATTCATTCGTACGATCAATTCTTATTCATTCATACGATCCATTCTAATTCATTCGTACGATCCATTCTAATTCATTCATACAATCCATTCTAATTCATTCGTACGATCCATTCTAATTCACTCATACGATCCATTCTAATACATTCATACGATCCATTCTAATTCATTTGCACGAATATATCCATTCTAATTCATTCGTACGATCCATTCTAATTCCTTCGTACGATCCATTCTAATTCATTCGTACGATCTATTCTAATTCATTCATACGATCCATTCTAATTCCTTCGTACGATCCATTCTAATTTATTCGTACGATCCATTCTAATTCATTCGTACAATCTATTCTAATTCATTCGTACGAATGGATACATTCGTGTGAATGAATTAGAATGGATCGTACGAATGAGTAAGAATGGATCGTACGAATGAAATAGAATGGATTGCACGAATGAATTAGAATGGATCGTACGAATGAATTAGAATGGATCGTGTGAAAGAATTAGAATGGATTGTATGAATGAATTAGAATGGATCGTACGAAGGAATTAGAATGGATACATTTGTGCGAATGAATTAGAATGGATCGTACGAATGAATTAGAATGGATCGTATGAATGAATTAGAATGGATCGTACGAATGAACTAGAATGGATACATTCGTGCGAATGAATTAGAATGGATTGTATGAATGAATTAGAATGGATCGTACGAATGAATTAGAATGGATCGTATGAGTGAATTAGAATGGATACGAAGGAATTAGAATGGATCGTACGAAGGAATTAGAATGGATCATACGAATGAAATAGAATGGATCGTACGAAGGAATTAGAATGGATCGTACGAAGGAATTAGAATGGATTGTACGAAGGAATTAGAATGGATCGTACGAATGAATTAGAATGGATATATTCGTGCAAATGAATTAGAATGGATCGTATGAATAAATTAGAATGGATCGTATGAGTGAATTAGAACGGATAGTACGAATGAAGTAGAATGGATCGTATGAATGAATTAGAATGGATACATTCGTGCGAATGAATTAGAATGGATCGTATGAATGAATTAGAATAGATTGTGCGAATGAATTAGAATGGATCGTACGAATGAATTAGAATGGATACATTCATGCGAATAAATTAGAATGGATCGGACGAATGAATTAGAATGGATCGTACGAATGAATTAGAATGGATCATACGAATGAATTAGAATGGATCATACGAATAAATTAGAATGGATACATTCGTCCGAATGAATTAGAATGGATTATACGAATGAGTAAGAATGGATCGTACGAATGAAATAGAATAGATTGTACGAATGAATTAGAATGGATCCTACGAATGAATTAGAATGGATCGTGTGAATGAATTAGAATGGATCGTATGAATGAATTAGAATGGATCGTGCGAATGAATTCGAATGGATCGTACGAATTCATTCTAATTCATTCATACAATCCATTCTAATTCTTTCACACGATCTATTCTAATTCATTTATAGGATCCATTCTAATTCATTCGTACAATCTATTCTATTTCATTCGTACGATCCATTCTTACTCATTCGTATGATCCATTCTAATTCATTCGCACGAATGTATCCATTCTAAATTATTCGTACGATCCATTCTAATTCATTCGTACGATCCATTATAATTTAATCGTACGATCCATTCCAATTCATTCATCCGATCCATTCAAATTCATTCGCACGAATGTATCCATTCTAATTCATTCGTACGGTCCATTCTAATTCATTCGCAAAATCTATTCTAATTCTTTCACACGATCCATTCTAATTCATTCGCACGAATGTATCCATTCTAGTTCATTCATACGATCCATTCTAATTCATTCGTACGATCGATTCTAATTCATTCGCACTATCCATTCTAATTCATTCGTACGATCCATTCTATTTCATTTGTATGATCCATTCAAATTTATTTGTTCAAATATATCCATTCTAATTCATTCCGTACGATCCATTCTAATTCATTCGTACAATCAATTCTAATTCATTCGTACGAATGTATCCATTCTAATTCATTCGTACGATCCATTCTAATTCATTCGTACGATACATTCTAATTCATTCGTAAGATCCATTCTAATTCATTCGTACGATCCATTCTAATTCATTCGTACGATCCATTCTAATTCATTCGCACGAATGTATCCATTCTAGTTCATTCGTACGATCCATTCTAATTCATTCGTACGATCTATTCTAATTCATTCGCACGACCCATTCTAATTCATTCGTACGATCAATTCTAATTCATTCGCACGAATGTATCCATTCTAATTCATTCGTACGATCCATTCTAATTCATTCATACGATCCATTCTAATTCATTCATACAATCCATTCTAATTCTTTCACACGATCCATTCTAATTCATTCGTAGGATCCATTCTAATTCATTCGTACAATCTATTCTATTTCATTCGTACGATCCATTCTTACTCATTCGTATGATCCATTCTAATTCATTTGGACGAATGTATCCATTCTAATTTATTCGTACGATCCATTCTAATTCATTCGTACGATCCGTTCTAATTCATTCGTATGATCCATTCTAATTCATTCGTACGATCCATTCTAATTCATTCGTACGATCCATTCTAATTCATTCGTAAGATCCATTCTAATTCATTCGTACGATCCATTCTAATTCATTCGTACAATCCATTCGTTCGATCCATTCTAATTCATTCGCACGATCTATTCTAATTCATTCACTCATTTGATCCATTCTAATTCATTCGTACGATCCATTCTAATTCATTCGTCCGATCCATTCTTACTCATTTGTATGATCAATTCTAATTCATTCGCACGAATGTATCCATTCTAATTCATTCGTACGATCCTGAATTAGATTGGATCGTACGAATGAATTAGAATGGATACCTTTGTGCATATGAATTAGAATGGACCGTACGAATGAATTAGAATGGATACATTCGTGCGAATGAATTAGAATGGATTGTGCAAATGAATAAGAACAGATCGTGCGAATGAATTAGAATGGATCGTACGAATGAATTAGAATGGATCTTATGTACGAATGAATTAGAATGGATACATTCGTGCGAATGAATTAGAATGGATCGTACGAATGAATTAGAATGGATCGTGCGAATGAATTAGAATGGATCGTACGAATGAATTATAATGGATCGTACGAATGAACTAGAATGGATACATTCGTGCGAATGAATTAGAATGGATCGTACGAATGAATTAGAATGGATCTTACGAATGAATTAGAATTGATCGTACGAATAAATTAGAATGGATCATATGAATGGTTTAGAATGGATACATTCGTGCGAATGAATTAGAATGGATCGGACGAATGAATTAGAATGGATCGTACGAATGAATTAGAATGGATCAAATGAATGAATTAGAATGGTTGCATTCATGCGAATGAATTAGAATGGATCGTACGAATGGATTAGAATGGATCGTACGAATGGATTAGAATGGATACATTCGTGCAAATGAATTAGAATGGATCGTACCAATGAGTAAGAATGGATCGTACAAATGAAATAGAATGGTTTGTGCGAATGAATTAGAATGGATCGTACGAATGAATTAGAATGGATCGTGTGAAAGAATTAGAATGGATTGTATGAATGAATTAGAATAGATCGTATGAATGAATTAGAATGGATCGTAGGAATGAATTAGAATGGATCGTACGAATGAATTTGAATGGATCGTACGAATGAATTAGAATGGATACATTCGTGCGAATGAATTAGAATGGATACATTCGTGCGAAAGAATTAGAATAGATCGTATGAATGAATTAGAATGGATCCTATGAATGAATTAGAATGGATCATGCGAATGAATTAGAATGGATCGTACGAATGAATTAGAATTGATCGTGCTAATGAATTAGAATTGATCGAACGAATGAATTAGCATGGATCGTGCTAATGAATTAGAATGGAATGTACGAATGAATTAGAATGGATCGTGTGAAAGAATTAGAATGGATTGTATGAATGAATTAGAATGGATCGTACGAATGAATTAGAATGGATCGTGTGAAAGAATTAGAATGGATTGTATGAATGAATTAGAATAGATTGTATGAATGAATTAGAATGGATCGTACGAAGGAATTAGAAGGATCGTACGAATGAATTAGAATAGATCGTACGAATGAATTAGAATGGATCGTACGAATGAATTAGAATGGATAGTGTGAAAGAATTAGAATTGATCGTACGAATGAATTAGAATGGATCATGCGAATGAATTAGAATGGATTGTACGAATGAATTAGAATGGATCGTGCTAATGAATTAGAATTGATCGAACGAATGAATTAGCATGGATCGTGCATTCGTATGATCCATTCTAATTCATTTGTAAGATCCATTCTAATTCATTCGTATGATCAATTCTAATTCATTCGTACGATCCATTCTAATTCATTCACACGAATGTATCCATTCTAGTTCATTCGTACGATCCATTCTAATTCATTCGTACGATCTATTCTAATTCATTTATATGATCTATTCTAATTCATTCATACAATCCATTCAAATTCTTTTACACGATCAATTCTAATTCATTCGTATGATCCATTCTAATTGATTCGTACGATCCATTCTAATTCATTTGTACGATCCACTCTAATTCATTCGTACAATCCATTCTATTTCATTCGTACGATCCATTCATTCGTACGATCCATTCTTACTCATTCGTACGATCCATTCTAATTCATTCGTCCGATCCATTCTAATTCATTCGCACGAATATATCCATTCTAATTCATTTGCACGATCCATTCTAATTCATTCCTATGATCTATTCTAATTCATTCGTACGATCCATTCTACGATCCATTCTAATTCATTCATACGATCCATTCTAATTCATATGCACAAAGGTATCCATTCTAATCCATTCGTAGGATCCATTCTAATCCATTCGTACTATCCATTCTAATTCATTCGTACGATCCATTCTAATTCATTCGTACGATCCATTCTAATTCCTTCGTACGATCCATTCTAATTTATTCGTACAATCTATTCTATTTCATTCGTACGATCCATTCTTACTCATTCGTACGATCCATTCTAATTCATTCGTCCGATCCATTCTACTTCATTCGCACGAATGTATCCATTCTAATTCATTCGTTCGATTAATTCTAATTCATTAGCACGATCCATTCTAATTCATTCGTACGATCCATTCTAATTCATTCGCACGATCCATTCTAATTCATTCATAGGATCCATTCTAATTCATTCGTACGATCCATTCTAATTCATTCGCACGATCCATTCTAATTCATTCATACAATCCATTCTAATTTATTCGCACGATCCATTCTAATTCACTCATACGATCCATTCTAATACATTCATACGATCCATTCTAATTCATTTGCACGAATATATCCATTCTAATTCATTCGTACGATCCATTCTAATTCATTCGCAAGAATGTATCCATTCTAATTCATTCATACGATTCATTCTAATTCATTCGTATGAGCTATTCTAATTCATTCGTACGATCCATTCTAATTCATTCGTATGAACCATTGTAATTCATTCATACAATCCATTTAGATTCATTCGCACAAATGTATCCATTCAAATTCATTCGTACGATCCATTCTAATTCCTTCGTACGATCCATTCTAATTCATTCGTACGAATGTATCCATTCTAATTCATTCATACGATCCATTCTAATTCATTCGTACGATCGATTCTAATTCATTCGTACGATCGATTCTAATTCATTCGTACGATCCATTCTAATTCATTCGCACGAATGTATCCATTCTAGTTCATTCGTACGATCCATTCTAATTCATTCGTACGATCCATTCTAATTCATTCGTACGATCCATTCTAATTCATTCGTACGATCCATTCTAATTCATTCATACGATCCATTCTAATTCATTCATACAATCCATTCTAATTCTTTCACACGATCCATTCTAATTCATTCGTAGGATCCATTCTAATTCATTCGTACAATGAGTAAGAATGGATCGTACGAATGAAATAGAATGGATTGTACGAATGATTTAGAATGGATACATTCGTGCGAATGAATTAGAATGGATTGTGCGAATGAATTAGAATGGATCATACGAATGAATTAGAATGGATCGTGTGAAAGAATTAGAATGGATTGTATGAATGAATTAGAATAGATGGTATGAATGAATTAAAATGGATCGTACGAAAGAATTAGAATGGATCGTACGAATGAATTAGAATGGATCATACGAATGAATTAGAATAGATCGTACGAATGAATTAGAATGGATCGTGTGAAAGAATTAAAATGGATCGTACGAATGAATTAGAATGGATCATGCGAATGAATTAGAATGGATCGTACGAATGAATTAGAATGGATCGTGCTAATGAATTAGAATAGATCGAACGAATGAATTAGCATGGATCGTGCATTCGTATGATCCATTCTAATTCATTCGCAAGATCCATTCTAATTCATTCGTATGATCCATTCTAATTCATTCGTACGATCCATTCTAATTCATTCGCACAAATATATCCATTCTAGTTCATTCGTACAATCCATTCTAATTCATTCGTACGATCCATTCTAATTCATTCATACGATTTATTCTAATTCATTCATACAATCCATTCTAATTCTTTCAGACGATCCATTCTAATTCATTCGTACGATCCATTCTAATTCATTCGCACAATCTATTCTAATTCATTCGTACGATCCATTCTAATTCCTTCGTACGATCCATTCTAATTCATTCGTACGATCTATTCTAATTCATACGTACGAATCAATTAGACTGGATCGTGCGAATCAATTAGAATGGATCGTGCGAATCAATTAGACTGGATCGTGCGAATGAATAAGAATAGATCATACGAATGAATTAGAATGGATCGTACGAATTAACTAGAATGGATACATTCGTGCGAATGAATTAGAATGGATCGTACGAATGAATTAGAATGGATCATACGAATGAATTATAATGGATCATACGAATTAATTAGAATGGATCATACGAATGAATTAGAATGGATCGTACGAATGAATTAGAATGGATCATACGAATGAATTAGAATGGATCGTGCGAATGAATTAGAATGGATCGTACGAATGAATTAGAATCGATACATTTGTGCGAATGAATTAGAATGGATCGTACGAATGAATTAGAATGGATCGTATGAATGAATTAGAATGGATCGTACGAATGAATTAGAATGGATCGTGCGAATGAATTAGAATGGATCGTAGGAATGAATTAGAATGGATCGTGTGAAAGAATTAGAATGGATCGTACGAATGAATTAGAATGGATCATGCGAATGAATTAGAATGGATCATACGAATGAATTAGAATGGATACATTTGTGCGAATGAATTAGAATGGATCGTACGAATGAATTAGAATGGATCGTATGAATGAATTAGAATGGATCGTACGAATGAATTAGAATGGATCGTGCGAATGAATTAGAATGGATCGTACGAATGAATTAGAATGGACCGTACGAATGAACTAGAATGGATACATTCGTGCGAATAAATTAGAATGGATCGTACGAATGAATTAGAATGGATCGTACGAATGAATTAGAATGGATACATTCGTGCGAATGAATTAGAATGGATCGGACAAATGAATTAGAATGGATCGTACGAATGAATTAGAATGGATCATACGAATGAATTAGAATGAATCGTACGAATAAATTAGAATGGATACATTCGTCCGAATGAATTAGAATGGATCATACGAATGAGTAAGAATGTATCGTACGAATGAAATAGAATAGATTGTACGAATGAATTAGAATGGATTCGTACGAATGAATTAGAATGGATACATTCGTGCAAATAAATTAGAATGGATCGTACCAATGAGTAAGAATGGATCGTACGAATGAAATAGAATGGATTGTGCGAATGAATTAGAATGGATCGTACGAATGAATTAGAATGGATCGTGTGAAAGAATTAGAATGGATTGTATGAATGAATTAGAATAGATCGTATGAATGAATTAGAATGGATCGTACGAATGAATTAGAATGGATCGAACGAATGAGTAAGAATGGATCGTACGAATGAAATAGAATGGATTGCACGAATGAATTAGAATGGATCATACGAATGAATTAGAATGGATCGTGTAAAAGAATTAGAATGGATTGTATGAATGAATTAGAATGGATCGTACGAATGAATTAGAATGGATCGTACGAAGGAATTAGAATGGATCATACGAATGAATTAGAATGGATCGTACGAATGAATTAGAATAGATCGTACAAATGAATTAGAATGGATCGTACGAAGAAATTAGAATGGATCGTACGAATGAATTAGAATGGATCGTATGAATGTATTAGAATGGATCGTATGAGTGAATTAGAATGGATCATACAAATGAATTAGAATGGATCGTATGAATGAATTAGAATGGATCGTGCGAAAGAATTAGAATGCATTATATGAATGAATTAGAATAGATCGTAAGAATGAATTAGAATGTATCGTGCGAATGAATTCGAATGGATCGCATGATCCATTCGAATAGAATGGATCGTATGAATGAATTAGAATGGATCGGGCGGATGAATTAGAATGGATTGTAGGAATGAATTAGAATGGATCATATGAATGAATTAGAATGAATTGTATGAATGAATTAGAATGGATCGTGCGAATGAATTAGAATGGATCGTACGAATGAATTAGAATGGATCGTACGGATGAATAAGAATGGATCATACGAATGAGTTAGAATGGATCATACGAATGAGTAAGAATGGATACATTCATGCGAATGAATTAGAATGGATCGGACGATTGAATTAGAATAGATCGTACGATTCATTCTAATTCATTCGTATGATCCATTCTAATACATTCGTACGATTCATGCTAATTCATTCGCACGATCCATTCTAATTCATTTGTACGATCTATTCTTATTCATTCATACGATCCATTCTAATTCATTCGCACAATCCATTCTAATTCATTCGTACAATCCATTCTAATTCATTCGTATGATCCATTCTAACTCATTCGGTGGATCCATTCTAATTCATTCGTGCGATCCATTCTAATTCATTCCCACGATCCATTCTAATTTATTCGTACGATCCATTATAATTCATTCGTACGATCTATTCTAATTCATTCGCACGAATGTAACCATTCTAATTCATTCATACGATTCATTCTAATTCATTCGTATGAGCTATTCTAATTCATTCGTACGATCCATTCTAATTCATTCGTACGATCCATTGTAATTCATTCATACAATCCATTTAGATTCATTCGCACAAATGTATCCATTCAAATTCATTCGTACGATCCAGTCTAATTCATTCGTACGATCCATTCTAATTCCTTCATACGATCCATTCTAATTCATTCGTACGATCTATTCTAATTCATTCGTACGATCCATTCTAATTCATTCGTACGATCCATTCTAATTCCGTCGTACGATCCATTCTAATTCATTCGTACGATCCATTCTAATTCATTCGTACAATCTATTCTAATTCGTTCGTACGAATGGATACATTCATGTGAATGAATTAGAATGGATCGTACGAATGAGTAAGAATAGATCGTACGAATGAAATAGAATGGATTGCACGAATGAATTAGAATGGATCGTACGAATGAATTAGAATGGATCGTGTGAAAGAATTAGAATGGATTGTATGAATGAATTAGAATGGATCGTACGAATGAATTAGAATGGATCGTACGAAGGAATTAGAATGGATCGTACGAATGAATTAGAATGGATCGTACGAATGAATTAGAATAGATCGTACTAATGAATTAGAATGGATCGTACGAAGGAATTAGAATGGATCGTACGAATGAAATAGAATGGATATATTCGTGCAAATGAATTAGAATGGATCGTATGAATGTATTAGAAAGGATCGTATGAGTGAATTAGAATGGATCGTACGAATGAATTAGAATGGATCGTATGAATGAATTAGAATGGATACATTCGTGTGAATGAATTAGAATGGATGGTATGAATGAATTAGAATAGATTTTGTGAATGAATTAGAACTGATCGTACGAATGAATTAGAATAGATACATTCGAGCGAATGAATTAGAATGGATTGTATAAATGAATTAGAATGGATCGTACGAATGAACTAGAATGGATACATTCGTGCGAATGAATTAGAATGGATCGTACGAATGAATTAGATTGGATCGTATGAATGAATTAGAATGGATCTTACGAATGAATTAGAATGGATCGTACGAATGAATTAGAATGGATACATTCGTGCGAATGAATTAGAATGGATCGGACGAATAAATTAGAATGGATCATACGAATGAATTAGAATGGATCGTACGAATGAATTAGAATGGATCGTACGAATGAATTAGAATGGATCGTACGAATAAATTAGAATGGATACATTCGTCCGAATGAATTAGAATGGATTATACGAATGAGTAAGAATGGATCGTACGAATGAAATAGAATAGATTGTACGAATGAATTAGAATGGATCCTACGAATGAATTAGAATGGATCGTGTGAAAGAATTAGAATGGATTGTATGAATGAATTAGAATGTATCGTATGAATGAATTAGAATGGATCGTGTGAATGAATTCGAATGGATCATACAAATTTATTCTAATTCATTCATATAATCCATTCTAATTCTTTCACACGATCCATTCTAATTCATTTGTACGTTCCATTCTAATTCATTAGCACGATCCATGCTAATTCATTCGTTCGATCCATTCTAATTCATTAGCACGATCCATTCTAATTCATTCGTACGATCCATTCTAATTCATTCGCACGATCAATTCTAATTCATTCATAGGATCCATTCTAATTCATTCATACGATCTATTCTAATTCTTTCGCACGAATGTATCAATTCTAATTCATTCGCACGAATGTATCCATTCTAATTCATTCGTACGATCCATTCTAATTCATTCGTACGATCCATTCTAATTCATTCGTACGATCCATTCTAATTTATTCATACGATCTAATTCTAATTCATTCATACAATCCATTCTAATTCTTTCACACGATCCATTCTAATTCATTCGTACGATCGATTCTAATTCATTCGCACAATCCATTCTATTTCATTCGTACGATCCATTCTTACTCATTGGTACGTTCCATTCTAATTCATTCGCACGAATGTATCCATTCTAATTCATTCGTACGAATCCATTCTAATTCATTCGTACAATCCATTCTTACTCATTCGTATGATCCATTCTTACTCATTCGTTTGATCCATTCTAATTCATTCGCACGATCCATTTTAATTCATACGCACAAAGGTATCCATTCTAATCCATTCGTAGGATACATTCTAATTCATTCGCACGATCCATTCTAATTCATTCGTACGATCCATTCTAATTCATTCGTACGATCCATTCTAAATCATTCGTACAATCCATTCTATTTCATTCGTACGATCAATTCTAATTTATTAGCACGATCCATTCTAATTCATTCGTACGATCCATTCAAATTCATTCGCACGATCCATTCTAATTCATTCGTACAATCCATTCTATTTCATTCGTAAGATCCATTCTTACTCATTCGTATGATCCATTCTAATTCATTCGCACGAATGTATCCATTCTAATCCATTCGTACGATCCATTCTAATCCATTCGTACGATCCATTCTAATTCATTCGTATGAATGTAACCATTCTAATTCATTCATTTGATCCATTCTAATTCATTCGTACGATCCATTCTAATTCATTCGTCCGATCCATTCTAATTCATTCGCACGAATGTATCCATTCTAAACCATTCATACGATCCATTCTAATTTATTCGTACGATCCATTCTAATTCATTCGTAAGATCCATTCTAATTCATTCGTACGATCCATTCTAACTCATTCGTACGATCCATTCTAATTCATTCGCTCGAATGTATCCATTCTAGTTCATTCGTATGATCCATTCTAATTCATTCGTACGATCCATTCTAATTCATTCGCATGATCCATTCTAATTCATTCGTACGATCCATTCTAATTCATTCGCACGAATGTATCCATTCTAATTCATTCGCACGAATGTATCCATTCTAATTCATTTGTATAATCTATTCTATTTCATTCGTACGATCCATTCATACTCATTCGTATGATCCATTCTAATTCATTCGCACGAATGTATCCATTCTAATTCATTCGTACGATCCATTCTAATTCATTCGCACTATCCATTCTAATTCATTCATACGATCCATTCTAATTCATTCATATGATCCATTCTAATTTAATCGTTCAAATATATCCATTCTATTTCATTCGTACGATCCATTCTAATTCATTCGCACGATCCATTCTAATTCATTCGCACGAATGTATCCATTCTAATTCATTTGCACGATGCATTCTAATTCATTCCTATGATCTATTCTAATTCATTCGTACGATCCATTCTAATTCATTCGCTCGAATGTATCCATTCTAATTCATTCGTATGATCCATTCTAATTCGTTCATATGATCCATTCTAATTCATTCATACGATCCATTCTAATTTGTTCGTACGATCCATTCTAATTCATTCGTATGATCCATTCTAATTCATTCCTACGATCTACTCTAATTCATTCGCTCGAATATGTCCATTCTAATTCATTCGTTTGATCCATTCTAATTCATTCGCACGATCCATTCTAATTCATTCGTATGATCCATTCTAATCCATTCGTACGATCCATTCTAATTCATTCGTACGATCCATTCTAATTCATTCGTACGAATGTATCCATTCTAGTTCATTCGTACGATCCATTCTAATTCATTCGTACGATCCATTCTAATTCATTCGCACGATCCATTCTAATTCCTTCGTACGATCCATTCTAATTCATTCGTACGATCTATTCTAATTCATTCGTACGATCCATTCTAATTCATTCGGACGATCCATTCTAATTTCTTTGTACGATCCATTCTAATTCATTCGTACGATCCATTCTAATTCATTCGTACAATCCATTCTAATTCATTCGTACGAATGGATACATTCATGTGAATGAATTAGAATGTATCGTGCGAATGAATTAGAATGGATACCTTTGTGCAAATGAATTAGAATGGATCGTATGAATGAATTAGAATGGATCGTATGAGTGAATTAGAACGGATAGTACGAATGGATCGTACGAATGAATTAGAATGGATCGTGTGAAAGAATTAGAATGGATTGTATGAATGAATTAGAATGGATCGTACGAATGAATTAGAATAGATCGTATGAAGGAATTGGAATAGATCGTACAAATGAATTAGAATGGATCGTACGAATGAATTAGAATAGATCGTACGAATGAATTAGAATGGATCGTACGAAGGAATTAGAATGGATCGTACGAATGAATTATAATGGATATATTCGTGCAAATGAATTAGAATGGATCGTATGAATGTATTAGAATGAATCATATGAGTGAATTAGAATGGATTGTACGAATGAATTAGAATGGATCGTATGAATGAATTAGAATGGATCGTGCGAAAGAATTAGAATGCATTGTATGAATGAATTAGAATGGATCGTATGAATGAATTAGAATGGATCGTGCGAATGAATTCGAATGGATCGCATGATCCATTCGAACAGAATTGATCGTATGAATGAATTAGAATGGATCGGGCGAATGAATTAGAATGGATTGTAGGAATGAATTAGAATGGATCGTATGAATGAATTAGAATGGATCGTATGAATAAATTAGAATAGATCGTGCGAATGAATTAGAATGGATCGTACGAATGAATTAGAATGGATCGTACGAATGAATTAGAATGGATCATACGAATGAATTAGAATGGATGATACGAATGAGTAAGAATGGATCGTACGAATGAAATAGAATAGATTGTACGAATGAATTAGAATGGATACATTCATGCGAATGAATTAGAATGGATCGGACGATTGAATTAGAATGGATCGTACGATTCATTCTAATTCATTCGTACGATCCATTCTAATACATTCGTACGATTCATGCTAATTCATTCGCATGATCCATTCTAATTCATTCGTACGATCCATTCTAATTCATTCGTACGATCCATTGTAATTCATTCATACAATCCATTTAGATTCATTCGCACAAATGTATCCATTCAAATTCATTCGTACGATCCAGTCTAATTCATTTGTATGATCCATTCTAATTCCTTCGTACGATCCATTCTAATTCATTCGTACGATCTATTCTAATTCATTCGTACGATCCATTCTAATTCCTTCGTACGATCCATTCTAATTCATTCGTACGATCCATTCTAATTCATTCGTACAATCTATTCTAATTCATTCGTACGAATGGATACATTCGTGTGAATGAATTAGAATGGATCGTACGAATGAGTAAGAATGGATCGTACGAATGAAATAGAATGGATTGCACGAATGAATTAGAATGGATCGTACGAATGAATTAGAATGGATCGTGTGAAAGAATTAGAATGGATTGTATGAATGAATTAGAATGGATCGTATGAATGAATTAGAATTGATCATACGAAGGAATTAGAATGGATCGTACGAATGAATTAGAATGGATCGTACGAATGAATTAGAATAGATCGTACGAATGAATTAGAATGGATCGTACGAAGGAATTAGAATGGATCGTACGAATGAATTAGAATGGATCGTACGAATGAATTAGAATGGATTGTGCGAATGAATTAGAATGGATCGTACGAATGAATTAGAATGGATCGTGTGAAAGAATTAGAATGGATCGTACGAATGAATTAGAATGGATCGTGCGAATGAATTAGAATGGATCGTACGAATGAATTAGAATGGATCGTGCTAATGAATTAGAATTGATCGAACGAATGAATTAGCATGGATCGTGCATTCGTACGATCCATTCTAATTCATTCATACGATCCATTCTAATTCATTCGTACGATCCATTCTAATTCATTCGCACAAATATATCCATTCTAGTTCATTCGTACAATCCATTCTAATTCATTCGTACGATCCATTCTAATTCATTCATACGATCTATTCTAATTCATTCATACAATCCATTCTAATTCTTTCACACGATCCATTCTAATTCATTCGTACGATCCATTCTAATTCATTCGCACAATCCATTCTAATTCATTCGTACGATCCATTCTAATTCCTTCGTACGATCCATTCTAATTCATTCGTACGATCTATTCTAATTCATTCGTACGATCCATTCTAATTCATTCGTACGATCCATTCTAATTCCTTCGTACGATCCATTCTAATTCCTTCGTACGATCCAATCTAATTCATTCGTACGATCTATTCTAATTCATTCGTACGATCCATTCTAATTCATTCGTACGATCCATTCTAATTCCTTCGTACGATCAATTCTAATTCATTCATACGATCCATTCTAATTCATTCATACAATCCATTCTAATTCTTTCACATGATCCATTCTAATTCATTCGTACGATCCATTCTAATTCATTCGTACGATCCATTCTAATTTATTCGTCCGATCCATTCTAATTCATTCGTCCGATCCATTCTAATTCATTCGCACGAATGTTTCCATTCTAATTCATTCGTACGATCCATTCTAATTCATTCGTAAGATCCATTCTAATTCATTCGTACGATCCATTCTAATTCATTCGTACGATCCATTCTAATTCATTCGCACGAATGTATCCATTCTAGTTCATTCGTACGATCCATTCTAATTCATTCATACAATCCATTCTAATTCATTCGCACGAATGTATCCATTCTAATTCATTCGTACGATCAGTTCTAATTCATTCACAAAATCTATTCTAATTCATTCATACGATCCATTCTAATTCATTCACACGAATGTATCCATTCTAATTCATTCATACGATCCATTCTAATTCATTCGTACGATCCATTCTAATTCACTCATACGATCCATTCTAATACATTCATACGATCCATTCTAATTCATTTGCACGAATATATCCATTCTATTTCATTCGTACGATCCATTCTAATTCCTTCGTACGATCCATTCTAATTCATTCATACGATCTATTCTAATTCATTCGTACGATCCATTCTAATTCATTCGTACGATCCATTCTAATTCATTCGTACGATCCATTCTAATTCATTCATACAATCCATTCTAATTCTTTCACACGATCCATTCTAATTCATTCGTACGATCCATTCTAATTCATTCGTGCAATCCATTCTATTTCATTCGTACGATCCATTCTTACTCATTCGTACGATCCATTCTAATTCATTCACACGAATGTATCCATTCGTACGAACGAATTAGAATAGATTGTAAGAATGAATTAGAATGGATCGTACGAATGAATTAGAATGGATCGTACGACGGAATTAGAATGGATCGTACGAATGAATTAGAATGGATCGTACGAATGAATTAGAATAGATCGTACGAATGAATTAGAATGGATCGTACAAAGGAATTAGAATGGACGGTACGAATGAATTAGACTGGATCGTACGAATGAATTTGAATGGATACATTTGTGCGAATGAATCTAAATGGATTGTATGAATGAATTACAATGGATCATACGAATGAATTAGAATGGATCGTACGAATGAATTAGAATAGCTCATACGAATGAATTAGAATGAATCGTATGAATGAATTAGAATGGTTACATTCGTGCGAATGAATTAGAATAGATCGTACGAATGAATTAGAATGGATCGTACGAATAAATTAGAATGGATCGTGGGAATGAATTAGAATGGATCGTACGAATGAATTAGAATGGATCCACCGAATGAGTTAGAATGGATCATACGAATGAATTAGAATGGATTGTACGAATAAATTAGAATGGATTGTGCGAATGAATTAGAATGGATCGTATGAATGAATAAGAATGGATCATACAAATGAATTAGAATGGATCGTGCGAATGAATTAGCATGAATCGTACGAATGTATTAGAATGGATCGTACGAATGAATTAGAATGAATCGTACGATCTATTCTAATTCAATCGTCCGATCCATTCTAATTCATTCGCATGAATGTATCCATTCTAATTCATTCGTACAATCCATTCTATTTCATTCATACGATCCATTCTTACTCATTCGTATGATCCATTCTAATTCATTCGTATGATCCATTCTAATTCATTCGTATGATCCATTCTAATTCATTCGCACGATCCATTCTAATTCATTCATACGATCCATTCTAATTCATTCATATGATCCATTCTAATTCATTCCTACAATCCATTCTAATTCATTCGCCCGATCTATTCTGATTCATTCATACGATCCATTCTATTCAAATGGATCATGCGATCCATTCGAATTCATTCGCACGATCCATTCTAATTCATTCATACGATCCATTCTAATTCATTCATACAATGCATTCTAATTCTTTCGCACGATCCATTCTAATTCATTCATACGATCCATTCTAATTCATTCGTACGATCCATTCTAATTCACTCATATGATCCATTCTAATACATTCATACGATCCATTCTAATTCATTTGCATGAATATATACATTCTAATTCATTCGTACGATCCATTCTAATTCCTTCGTACGATCTATTCTAATTCATTCGTACGATCTATTCTAATTCATTCGTACGATCCATTCTAATTCATTCGTACGATCCATTCTAATTCCTTCGTACGATCCATTCTAATTCATTCGTACGATCCATTCTAATTTATTCATACAAACCATTCTGATTCTGATCGTACGAATGAATTAGAATGGATCATACGAATGAATTAGAATGGATCGTACGAATTAATTAGAATGGATCGTACGAATGAATTAGAATGGATCGTACGAATAAATTAGAATGGATACATTCGTGCGAATGAATTAGAATGGATCGTACGAATGAATTAGAATGGATCGTACGAATGAATTAGAATGGATACATTTGTGCGAATGAATTAGAATGGATCGTACGAATGAATTAGAATGGATCGTATGAATGAATTAGAATGGATCGTACGAATGAATTAGAATGGATCGTGCGAATGAATTAGAATGGATCGTACGAATGAATTAGAATGGATCGTACGAATGAACTAGAATGGATACATTCGAGCGAATGAATTAGAATGGATCGTACGAATGAATTAGAATGGATCGTACGAATGAATTAGAATGGATCTTACGAATGAATTAGAATGGATCGTACGAATGAATTAGAATGTATCGTACGAATGAATTAGAATGGATACATTCGTGCGAATGAATTAGAATGGATCGGACGAATGAATTAAAATGGATCGTACGAATGAATTAGAATGGATCGTACGAATGAATTAGAATGGATCGTACGAATAAATTAGAATGGATACATTCGTCCGAATGAATTAGAATGGATCATACGAATGACTAAGAATGGATCGTACGAATGAAATAGAATAGATTGTACGAATGAATTAGAATGGATTCGTACGAATGAATTAGAATGGATACATTCGTGTGAATGAATTAGAATGGATCATACCAATGAGTAAGAATGGATCGTACGAATGAAATAGAATGGATTGTGTGAATGAATTAGAATGGATCGTACGAATGAATTAGAATGGATCGTGTGAAAGAATTAGAATGGATTGTATGAATGAATTAGAATAGATCGTATGAATGAATTAGAATGGATCGTACGAATGAATTAGAATGGATCGTACGAATGAATTAGAATGGATCGTACGAATGAATTAGAATGGATACATTCGTGAGAATGAATTAGAATGGATACATTCGTGCTAAAGAATTAGAATAGATCGTATGAATGAATTAGAATGGATCCTATAAATGAATTAGAATGGATCGTGCGAATGAATTAGAATGGATCGTACGAATGAATTAGAATAGGTCGTACGAATGAATTAGAATGGATCGTACGAATGAATTAGAATGGATCAAATGAATGGATTAGAATGGTTACATTCATGCGAATGAATTAGAATGGATCGTACGAATGGATTAGAATGGATCGTATGAGTGAATTAGAATGGATACGAAGGAATTAGAATGGATCGTACGAAGGAATTAGAATGGATCATACGAATGAAATAGAATGGATCGTACGAAGGAATTAGAATGGATCGTACGAAGGAATTAGAATGCATTCGTATGATCCATTATAATTCATTCGGAAGAATGTATCCATTCTAATTTATGCGTACGATCCATTCTAATTCATTCGTACGATCTATTCTAATTCATTCGTACGATCCATTCTTACTCATTCGTATGATCCATTCTAATTCATTCGTACGATCCATTCTAATTCATTCGCATGAATGTATCCATTCCATTCGTACGATCCATTCATACGATCCATTCTAATTCATTAGCACGATCCATTCTAATTCATTCGTACGTTCCATTCTAATTCATTCGCACGATCCATTCTAATTCATTCATAGGATCCATTCTAATTCATTCATACGATCTATTCTAATTCTTTCGCACGAATGTATCCATTCTAATTCATTCGCACGAATGTATCCATTCTAATTCATTCGTACGATCCATTCTAATTCTTTCACACGATCCATTCTAATTCATTCGTAGGATCCATTCTAATTCATTCGTACAATGAGTAAGAATGGATCGTACGAATGAAATAGAATGGATTGTACGAATGATTTGGAATGGATACATTCGTGCGAATGAATTTGAATGGATTGTGCGAATGAATTAGAATGGATCGTACGAATGAATTAGAATGGATCGTGTAAAAGAATTAGAATGGATTGTATGAATGAATTAGAATAGATCGTATGAATGAATTAGAATGGATCGTATGAGTGAATTAGAATGGATAGGAAGGAATTAGAATGGATCGTACGAAGGAATTAGAATGGATCATACGAATGAATTAGAATGGATCGTGGTAATGAATTAGAATTGATCGAACGAATTCATTCTAATTCATTCATACAATCCATTCTAATTCTTTCACACGATCCATTCTAATTCATTCGTACGATCAATTCTTACTCATTGGTACGATCCATTCTAATTCATTCGCACGAATGTATCCATTCTAATTCATTCGTACGAATCCATTCTAATTCATTCGTACGATCCATTCTAATACATTCATACGATCCATTCTAATTCATTTGCACGAATATATCCATTCTAATTCATTCGTCCGATCCATTCTAATTCCTTCGTACGATCCATTCTAATTCATTCGTACGATCTATTCTAATTCATTCGTACGATCCATTCTAACTCCTTCGTACGATCCATTCTAATTCATTCGCACGAATGTATCCATTCTAGTTCATTCGTACGATCCATTCTAATTCATTCGTACGATCCATTCTAATTCATTCATACGATCTATTCTAATTCATTCATACAATCCATTCTAATTCTTTCATTCGTACGATCCATTCTAATTCATTAATACGATCCATTCTAATTCATTCGCACGAATGTATCCATTCTAATTCTTTCATTCGTACGATCCATTCTAATTCATTCATACGATCCATTCTAATTCATTTGCACGAATGTATCTATTCTAATTCATTCATACGATCCATTCTAATTCATTCACACGTGCAAATGAATTAGAATGGATCGTATGAATGTATTAGAATGGATCGTGCGAATGAATTAGAATGGATCGTACGAATGAATTAGAATGGATTGTATGAATGAATTAGAATGGATCTTACGAATGAATTAGAATGGATCGTGCGAATGAATTAGCATGAATCGTACGAATGTATTAGAATGGATCGTACGAATGAATGAATTAGAATAGATCGTATGAATGAATTAGAATGGATCGTACGAATGAATTAGAATGGATCGTACGAATGAATTAGAATGGATACATTCGACCGAATGAATTAGAATGGATCATACGAATGAGTAAGAATGGATCGTGCGAATGAATTAGAATGGATCTTACGAATGAATTAGAATGGATCGTATGAATAAATTAGAATGGATCGTATGAATGGTTTAGAATGGATACATTCGTGCGAATGAATTAGAATGGATCGGACAAATGAATTAGAATAGATCATACGAATGAATTAGAATGGATCAAATGAATGAATTAGAATGGTTACATTCATGCGAATGAATTAGAATGGATCGTACGAATAGATTAGAATGGATCGTACGAATGGATTAGAATGGATACATTCGTGCGAATGAATTAGAATGGATCATACGAATGAGTAAGAATGGATCGCACGAATGAAATAGAATGGATTGTGCGAATGAATTAGAATGGATCGTGCGAATGAATTTGAATGGATCGTACGAATGAATTAGAATGGATCGTACAAATGAATTAGAATGGATCGTACGAATGAATTAGAATGAATACATTCGTGCGAATGAATTAGAATGGATACATTCATGCGAAAGAATTAGAATAGATCGTATGAATGAATTAGAATGGATCCTATGAATGAATTAGAATGGATCGTGTGAATGAATTAGAATGGATCGTACAAATGAATTAGAATGGATCGTACGAATGAATTAGAATGGATTGTATGAATGAATTAGAATGGATCGTACGAAGGAATTAGAATGGATCATACGAATGAGTAAGAATGGATCGTACGAATGAAATAGAATGGATTGTACGAATAAATTAGAATGGATCCTACGAATGAATTAGAATGGATCGTGTGAAAGAATTAGAATGGATTGTATGAATGAATTAGAATGGATCATATGAATGAATTAGAATGGATCGTGCGAATGAATTAGAATGGATCGTACGAATGAATTAGAATGGATCGTACGAATGAATTAGAATGGATCATACGAATGAATTAGAATGGATCGTACGAATGAAATAGAATGGATTGTACGAATGAATTAGAATGGATACATTCGTGCGAATGAATTAGAATGGATCGTATGAATGAATTAGAATAGATTTTGTGAATGAATTAGAACTGATCGTACGAATGAATTAGAATGGATACATTCGTGCGAATGAATTAGAATGGATTGTATGAATGAATTAGAATGGATCCTATGAATGAATTAGAATGGATCATACAAATGAATTAGAATGGATACATTCGTGCGAATGAATTAGAATTGATCGTACGAATGAATTAAAATGGATCGTACGTACGAATGAATTAGAATGGATCAAATGAATGAATTAGAATGGTTACATTCATGCGAATGAATTAGAATGGATCGTACGAATGGATTAGAATGGATCGTACGAATGGATTAGAATGGATACATTCGAGCGTACGATCCATTCTAATTCATTCGCACGAATGTATCCATTCTAATTCATTCAAACAATCCATTCTAATTCATTCGTACGATCCATTCTAATTCATTCGTACGATCCATTCTAATTCATTCGTACGATCCATTCTAATTCATTCGTACGATCCATTCTAATTCATTTGTACGATCCATTCTAATTCATTCGCACGAATGTATCCATTCTAGTTCATTCGTACGATCCATTCTAATTTATTCATACGATCCATTCTAATTCATTCGTACGATCCATTCTAATTCATTCGCACAAATGCATCCATTCTAATTCATTCGTACGATCCATTCTAATTCATTCGCATGATCCATTCTAATTCATTCGTACGATCCATTCTAATTCTTTCACACGATCCACTCTAATTCATTCGTACGATCCATTCTAATTTATTCGCACGATCCATTCTAATTCATTCGTACGATCCATTCTAATTCATTCATACGATCCATTCTAATTCATTCGTACGATCCATTCTAATTCATTCACACAAATGTATCCATTCTAATTCATTCGTATGATCCATTCTAATTCATTTGCACGATCCATTCTAATTCATTCGTACGATCTATTCTAATTCATTCGTATGATCCATTCTAAATAATTCGTATGATCCATTCTAATTCATTCGTACGATCCATTCTAATTCATTCGTATGATCTATTCTTATTCATTCGCACGATCCAGTCTAATTGATTCCCACGATCCATTCTAATTCATTCGCACGAATGTATCCATTCTAATTCATTCGTATGATCCATTCTAATTCATTAATATGATCCTTTCTAATTCATTCGTACGATCCATTCTAATTCATATGCACAAAGGTATCCATTCTAATTCATTCGCACGAAAGAATTAGAATGGATTGTATAAAAGAATTAGAATGGATCGTGCGAATGAATTAGAATGGATCGTACGAAGGAATTAGAATGGATCGTACGAAGGAATTAGAATGGATCATACAAATGAGTAAGAATGGATCGTACGAATGAATTAGAATGGATCGTACGAATAAATTAGAATGGATACATTCGTTCGAATGAATTAGAATGGATCATACGAATGAGTAAGAATGGATCGTACGAATGAAATAGAATAGATTGCACGAATGAATGAGAATGGATCGTACGAATGAATTAGAATGGATCGTGTGAAAGAATTAGAATGGATTGTATGAATGAATTAGAATGGATCGTACGAAGGAATTAGAATGGATCGTACAAATGAATTAGAATGGATCGTACGAATGAATTAGAATTGATCGTACGAATGAATTAGAATGGATCGTACGAAGGAATTAGAATGGATCGTACGAATGAATTAGAATGGATATATTCGTGCAAAAGAATTAGAATGGATCGTATGAATGTATTAGAATGGATCGTATGAAAGAATTAGAATGGATTGTACGAATGAATTAGAATTGATCGTACGAATGAATTAGAATGGATCGTGCGAATGAATTAGAATGGATCGTACGAATGAATTAGAATGGATCGTACGAATGAACTAGAATGGATACATTCGTGCGAATGAATTAGAATAGATCGTACGAATGAATTAGAATGGATTGTACGAATGAATTAGAATGGATAAATTCGTGCGAATGAATTAGAATGGATCGGACGAATGAATTAGAATGGATCGTACGAATAAATTAGAATGGGTCGTACGAATAAAATAGAATGGATCGTACGAATAAATTAGAATGGATAAATTCGTGCGAATGAATTAGAATTGATCGTACGAATGAATTAGAATGGATCGTGCGAATGAATTAGAATGGATACATTTGTGCGAATGAATTAGAATGGATCGGACGAATGAATTAGAATGGATCGTACGAATGATTTAGAATGGATCGTACGAATGAATTAGAATGGATCATATGAATGAATTAGAATGGATACATTCGTGCGAATGAATTAGAATTGATCGTACGAATGAATTAGAATGGATCGTGCGAATGAATTAGAATGGATCGTATGAATGAATTAGAATGGATCGTACGAATGAACTTGAATGGATACATTCGTGCGAATGAATTAGAATGGATCGTACGAATGAATTAGAATGGATCGTACGATTGAATTAGAATGGATCGTACGAATGAATTAGAATGGATCTTACGAATGAATTAGAATGGATCGTACGAATGAATTAGAATGGATCATACGAATGAATTAGAATGGATACATTCGTGCGAATGAATTAGAATGGATCGGACGAATGAATTAGAATGGATCGTATGAATGAATTATAATGGATCAAATGAATGAATTAGAATAGTTACTTTCATGCGAATGAATTAGAATGGATCGTACGAATGGATTAGAATGGATACATTCGAGTGAATGAATTAGAATGGATCGTACGAATGAATTAGAATGGATCGTATGAATGGATTAGAATGGATCCTACGAATGGATTAGAATGGATACCTTTGTGCATATGAATTAGAATGGATCGTACGAATGAATTAGAATGGATCATATTAATGAATTAGAATGGATCGTGCGAATGAATTAGAATGGATACATTCGTGCACGATCCGTTCTAATTCATTCCCACGAATGTATCCATTCTAATTCATTCGTACGATCCATTCTAATTCATTAATATGATCCATTCTAATTTATTCGTACGAACCATTCTAATTCATATACACAAAGGTATCCATTCTAATTCATTTGTACGATCTATTCTAATTCTGGATCGTACGAATGAATTTGAATGGATACATTCGTACGAATGAATTAGAATTGATCGTACAAATGAATTAGAATGGATCGTGCGAATGAATTAGAATGGATCGTACGAATGAATTAGAATAGATCGTACGAATGAACTAGAATGGATACATTCGTGCGAATGAATTAGAATGGATCGTACGAATGAATTAGAATGGATCGTACCAATGAATTAGAATGGATCGTACGAAGAAATTAGAATGGATCGTACGAATGAATTAGAATGGATATATTCATGCAAATGAATTAGAATGGATCGTATGAATGTATTAGAATGGATCGTACGAATGAATTAGAATGGATTCGTACGAATGAATTAGAATGGATACATTCGTGCGAATGAATTAGAATGGATCGTACCAATGAGTAAGAATGGATCGTACGAATGAAATAGAATGGATCGTACGAATGAATTAGAATGGATCGTACGGAATGAATTAGAATGGATTGTATGAATGAATTAGAATGGATCATAGAATGAATTAGAATGGATCATACAAATGAATTAGAATGGATCGTGCGAATGAATTAGAATGGATCGTACGAATGAATTAGAATGGATCGTGCTAATGAATTAGAATGGATCGTACCAATGAGTAAGAATGGATCGTACGAATGAAATAGAATGGATTGTGCGAATGAATTAGAATGGATCGTACGAATGAATTAGAATGGATCGTGTGAAAGAATTAGAATGGATTATATGAATGAATTAGAATAGATCGTATGAATGAATTAGAATGGATCGTACGAATGAATTAGAATGGATCGTGCGAATGAATTAGAATGGATCGTACGAATGAATTAGAATGGATACATTCGTGCGAATGAATTAGAATGGATCAGATGAATGAATTATATGGATCGTACGAATGAATTAGAATGGATCAAATGAATGAATTAGAATGGATCGTACGTACGAATGAATTAGAATGGATACATTCGTGCGAATGAATTACAATGGATCGGACGAATGAATTAGAATGAATCGTACGCCCGAATGTATCCATTCTAATCCATTCGTACGATCCATTCTAATCCATTCGTACGATCCATTCTAATTCATTCGCATGAATGTAACCATTCTAATTCATTCATTTGATCCATTCTAATTCATTCGTACGATCCATTCTAATTCATTCATACGATCCATTCTAATTCATTCGAACGATCCATTCTAATTCATTCATACAATCTATTCTAATTCATTCATACGATCCATTCTTATTCACTCATACGATCCATTCTAATACATTCATACGATCCATTCTAATTCATTTGCACGAATATATCCATTCTAATTCATTCATACAATCCATTCTAATTCTTTCACACGATCCATTCTAATTCATTCGTAGGATCCATTCTAATTCATTCGCACAATCCATTCTAATTCATTCATACAATCCATTCTAATTCTTTCGTATGATCCATTCTAACTCATTCGGTGGATCCATTCTAATTCTTTCGCATGATCCATTCTAATTCATTCGCACGAATGTAACCATTCTAATTCATTCATACGATTCAATCTAATTCATTCGTATGAGCTATTCTAATTCATTCGTACGATCCATTCTAATTCATTCGTACGATCCATTCTAATTCATTCATCCGATTCATTCTAATTCATTCGCACGAATGTATCCATTCTAGTTCATTCGTACGATCCATTCTAATTCATTCGTACGATCCATTCTAATTCATTCATACAATCCATTCTAATTCATTCGCATGAATGAAACCATTCTAATTCATTCATTTGATCCATTCTAATTCATTCGTACGATCTATTCTAATTCATTCGTCCGATCCATTCTAATTCATTCGCACGAATGTATCCATTCTAATTTATTCGTACGATCCATTCTAATTCATTCGCACGATCCATTCTAATTCATTCATAGGATCCATTCTAATTCATTCATACGATCTATTCTAATTCTTTCGCACGAATGTATCCATTCTAATTCATTCGCACGAATATATCCATTCTAATTCTAATTCATTCGTACGATCCATTCTAATTCATTCGTATGATCCATTCTAATAAATTCGTTTGATCCATTCTAATTCAATCGTACGATCCATTCTAATTCATTCATACAATCCATTCTAATTCATTCGCACGATCCATTCTAATTCACTCATACGATCCATTCTAATACTTTCATACGATCCATTCTAATTCATTTGCACGAATATATCCATTCTAATTCATTAGTACGATCCATTCTAATTCATTCGTACGATCCGTTCTAATTCATTCATAGGATCCATTCTAATTCATTCATACAATCCATTCTAACTCATTCGCACGAATGTATCCATTTTAATTCATTCGTACGATCAGTTCTAATTCATTCACAAAATCTATTCTAATTCATTCATACGATCCACTCTAATTCATTCACACGAATGTATCCATTCTAATTCATTCATACGATCCATTCTAATTCCTTCGTACGATCCATTCTAATTCCTTCGTACGATCCATTCTAATTTATTCGTACGATCTATTCTAATTCATTCGTACGATCCATTCTAATTCCTTCGTACGATCCATTCTAATTCATTCGTACGATCCATTCCAATTCATTCGTACGATCTATTCTAATTCATTCATACAATCCATTCTAATTCTTTCACATGATCCATTCTAATTCATTCGTACGATCCATTCTAATTCATTCGTGCAATCCATTCTATTTCATTCGTACGATCCATTCTTACTCATTCGTACGATCCATTCTAATTCATTCACACGAATGTATCCATTCGTACGAATGAATTAGAATAGATTGTACGAATGAATTAGAATGGATCATACGAATGAATTAAAATGGATCGTACGAAGGAATTAGAATTGATCGTACGAATGAATTAGAATGGATCGTACGAATGAATTAGAATAGATCGTACGAATGAATTAGAATGGATCGTACGAAGGAATTAGAATGGATCGTATGAATAAATTAGAATGGATATATTCGTGCAAATGAATTAGAATGGATCGTATGAATGTATTAGAATGGATCGTATGAGTGAATTAGAATGGATCGTACGAATGAATTAGAATGGATCGTATAAATGAATTAGAATGGATACATTCGTGTGAATGAATTAGAATGGATCGTATGAATGAATTAGAATAGATTTTGTGAATGAATTAGAACTGATCATACGAATGAATTAGAATGGATACATTCGTGCGCATGAATTAGAATGGATTGTATGAATGAATTAGAATGGATCCTATGAATGAATTAGAATGGATCGTACGAATGAATTAGAATGGATACATTCGTGCGAATGAAATAGAATGGATCATACGAATGATTAAGAATGGATCGTCATTCTAATTCATTCGTATGATCCATTCTAATTCACTTGTATCCATTCTATTTCATTCGCACGATCCATTCTAATTCATTCGCGCAATCTATTCTAATTCATTCGTACGATCCATTCTAATTCATTCATACAATCCATTCTAATTTATTCGCACGAATGTATCCATTCTAATTCATTCGCACAATCCATTCTAATTCATTCCTATGAGCTATTCTAATTCATTCGTACGATCCATTCTAATTCATTCTAATTCATTCGTACGATCCATTCTACGATCCATTCTAATTCATTCGTATATTCCATTCTAATTCATTAGCATGATCCATGCTAATGAATTAGAATGGATCGTACGATCCAATCTTATTCATTCATACGATCCATTCTTACTCATTCGTATGATCCATTCTAATTCAATCGTACGATCCATTCTAATTCATTCGTACGATCCATTCTAATTCTATCGTACGATCCATTCTAATTCATTCGTACGATCCATTCTAATTCATTCGTACGATCCATTCTAATTCCTTCGTACGATCCATTCTAATTCATTCGTACGATCCATTCTAATTCATTTGCGCAATCTATTCTAATTCATTCGTACGATCCATTCTAATTCATTCATAGAATCCATTCTAATTTATGCGCACGAATGTATCCATTCTAATTCATTCGTACGATCCATGCTAATTCATTAATATGATCCATTCTAATTCATTCGTACGATCCATTCTAATTCATTCGTAGGATCCATTCTAATTCATTCGTACAATTTATTCTATTTCATTCGTACGATCCATTCTTACTCATTCGTATGATCCATTCTAATTCATTCGGACGAATGTATCCATTCTAATTTATTCGTACGATCCATTCTAATTCATTCGTACGATCCATTCTAATTCATTCGTACGATCCATTCTTACTCATTCGTATGATCCATTTTAATTCATTCGTACGATCCATTCTAATTCATTCATACGATCGATTCTAATTCATTCGCACTATCCATTCTAATTCATTCGTACGATCCATTCTAATTCATTCGTATGATCCATTCTAATTTATTCATTCTAATATATCCATTCTAATTCATTCGTACGATCCATTCTAATTCATTCGTACGGTCAATTCTAATTCATTCGCATAATCCATTCTATTTCATTCGTACGATCCATTCTTACTCATTCGTATGATCCATTATGGATACATTCGTGCGAATGAATTAGAATAGATCATACGAATGAGTAAGAATGGATCGTACGAATGAAATAGAATGGATTGTGCGAATGAATTAGAATGGATCGTACAAATGAATTAGAATGGATCATGTGAAAGAATTAGAATGGATCGTGCTAATGAATTAGAATGGATCGTACGAATGGATTAGAATGGATACATTCGAGCGAATGAATTAGAATGGATCGTACGAATGAATTAGAATGGATCATACGAATGAGTAAGAATGGATCATACGAATGAATTAGAATGGATCGTACGAATAAATTAGAATGGATCGTACGAATAAATTAGAATGGATACATTCGTCCAAATGAATTAGAATGGATCGTGCGAATAAATTAGAATGGATACATTCGTCCAAATGAATTAGAATGGATTCGTTCTAATATATCCATTCTAATTCATTCGTACGATCCATTCTAATTCATTCGTACGGTCCATTCTAATTCATTCGCATAATCCATTCTATTTCATTCGTACGATCCATTCTTACTCATTCGTATGATCCATTATGGATACATTCGTGCGAATGAATTAGAATGGATCATACGAATGAGTAAGAATGGATCGTACGAATGAAATAGAATGGATTGTGCGAATGAATTAGAATGGATCGTACGAATGAATTAGAATGGATCATGTGAAAGAATTAGAATGGATCGTGCTAATGAATTAGAATGGATCGTACGAATGGATTAGAATGGATACATTCGAGCGAATGAATTAGAATGGATCGTACGAATGAATTAGAATGGATCATACGAATGAGTAAGAATGGATCATACGAATGAATTAGAATGGATCGTATGAATGAATTAGAATGGATCGTACGAATGAATTAGAATGGATCGTGCGAATGAATTCGAATGGATCGTACGATCCATTCTAATTCATTCATACAATCCATTCTAATTCATTCGCACGAATGTATCCATTCTAATCCATTCGTACGATCCATTCTAATCCATTCGTACGATCCATTCTAATTCATTCGCACAAATGTATCCATTCTAATTCATTCGTACGATCCATTCTAATTCATTCGTACGATCCATTCTAATTCATTCGTACGATCCATTCTAATTCATTCGTAAGATCCATTCTAATTAATTCGTATGATCCATTCTAATTCATTCGTACGATCCATTCTAATTCATTCGTACGATCTATTCTAATTCATTCGTACGATCCATTCTAATTCATTCGTAGGATCCATTCTAATTAATTCGTATGATCCATTCTTATTCATTCGTACGATCCATTCTAATTCATTCGTACGATCCATTCTAATTCATTCGCACATTCCATTCTATTTCATTCGTACGATCCATTCTTACTCATTGGTACGATCCATTCTAATTCATTCGCACGAATGTATCCATTCTAATTCATTCGTACGAATCCATTCTAATTCATTCGTACAATCCATTCAATTTCATTCGTACGATCCATTCTTACTCATTCGTATGATCCATTCTAATTCATTCGCACGAATGTATCCATTCTAAATCATTCGTACGATCCATTCTAATTCATTCGTACGATCCATTCTAAATCATTCGTACAATCCATTCTATTTCATTCATACGATCAATTCTAATTCATTCTAATTCATTCTATTTCATTCGTACGATCCGTACTAATTCACTCATATGATCCATTCTAATTCATTCATACGATCCATTCTAATTCATTTGCACGAATATATCCATTCTAATTCATTCGTACGATCCATTCTAATTCCATCATACGATCCATTCTAATTCCTTCATACGATCAATTCTAATTCCTTCGTACGATCTATTCTATTTCATTCGTATGATCCATTTTAATTTATTCGTACGATCCATTCTAATTCATTCATACGATCCATTCTAATGCATTCATACAATCCATTCTAATTCTTTCACACGATCCATTCTAATTCATTCATAGGATCCATTCTAATTCATTCACACAATCCATTCTAATTCATTCATACAATCAATTCTAATTCATTCGTATGATCCATTCTAACTCATTCGGTGGATCCATTCTAATTTATTCGTACGATCCATTCTAATTCATTCCCACGATCCATTCTAATTTATTCGTACGATCCATTATAATTCATTCGTATGATCTATTCTAATTCATTCGCACGAATGTAACCATTCTAATTCATTCATACGATTCATTCTAATTCATTCGGGATAGATTCGTGCGAAAGAATTAGAATAGATCGTATGAATGAATTAGAATGGATCCTATGAATGAATTAGAATGGATTGTGCGAATGAATTAGAATGGATCGTACGAATGAATTAGAATGGATCGTGCTAATGAATTAGAATTGATCGAACGAATGAATTAGCATGGATCGTGCTAATGAATTAGAATGGATCGTACGAATGAATTAGAATGGAACGTACGATCCATTCTAATTCATTCGTAGGATCCATTCTAATTCATTCGTACAATCTATTCTATTTCATTCGTACGATCCATTCTTACTCATTCGTATGATCCATTCTAATTCATTCGCATGAATGTATCCATTCTAATTTATTCTTACGATCCATTCTAATTCATTCATACGATCCATTCTAATTCATTCGTACGATCCATTCTAATTCTTTCACACGATCCATTCTAACTCATTCGTATGATCCGTTCTAATTCATTCGTAAGATCCATTCTAATTCATTCGTACGATCCATTCTAATTCATTCGTACGATCCATTTTAATTCATTCGCACGAATGTATCCATTCTAGTTCATTCGTACGATCCATTCTAATTCATTCATATGATCCATTCTAATTCATTCGCACGATCCATTCTAATTCATTCGTACGATCCATTCTAATTCATTCGCACGAATGTATCCATTCTAATTCATTCGTACATACAATCCATTCTAATTCATTCGCACGAATGTATCCATTCTAATTCATTTGTATAATCCATTCTAATTCATTCGCACGATCCATTCTAATTCATTCGTACGATCCATTCTAATTCATTCGTATGATCCATTCTAATTCATTCGTATGATCCATTCTAATTAATTCGTATGATCCATTCTAATTCATTCGTACGATCCATTCTAATTCATTTGTACGAATATATCCATTCTAATTCTAATTCATTAGCACGATCTATTCTAATTAATTCATACAATCCATTCTAATTCATTCGCACGAATGTATCCATTCTAATTCATTCATACGATCCATTCTAATTCATTCGCACGATCCATTCTAATTCATTAGCACGAATATATCCATTCTAATTCATTCGCACGATCCATTCTAATTCATTCGTACGATCCATTCTAATTCATTCATACGATCCATTCTAATTCATTCGCACGAATGTATCCATTCTAATTCATTAGCACGATCCATTCTAATTCATTCATATGATCCATTCTAATTCCTTCGTACGATCCATTCTAATTCCTTCGTATCCATTCTAATTCACTCATACGATCCATTCTAATTCATTCATACGAACTATTCTAATTCATTCATATAATCCATTCTAATTCTTTCACACGATCCATTCTAATTCATTCGTACGATCCATTCTAATTTATTCGCACAATCCATTCTAATTCATTCGCACGAATGTATCCATTCTAAATCATTCGTACAATCCATTCTATTTCATTCGTACGATCCATTCTTACTCATTGTACGAGTGAATTAGAATGGATCCTACGAATGAATTAGAATGGATCGTGTGAAAGAATTAGAATGGATCGTACGAATGAATTAGAATGGATACATTCCTGCGAATGAATTAGAATGGATACATTCGTGCGAAAGAATTAGAATAGATCGTATGAATGAATTAGAATGGATCCTATGAATGAATTCGAATTGATCGTACGAATGAAATAGAATGGATTGCACGAATGATTTAGAATGGATCGTACGAATGAATTAGAATGGATCGTGTGAAAGAATTAGAATGGATTGTATGAATGAATTAGAATGGATCATACGAATGAATTAGAATGGATCGTACGAAGGAATTAGAATGGATCGTACGAATGTATTAGAATGGATCCTATGAATGAATTAGAATGGACCGTGCGAATGAATTAGAATGGATCGTACGAATGAATTAGAATGGATCGTGCTAATGAATTAGAATTGATCGACCGAATGAATTAGCATGGATCGTGCTAATGAATTAGAATGGATCGTGCGAATGAATTAGAATGGATCGTACGAATGAATTAGAATGGATCATACGAATGAATTAGAATGGATCGTACGAATGAATTAGAATGGATACATTCGTGCGAATGAATTAGAATGGATCGTACGAATGAATTAGAATGGATCGTGCGAATGAATTAGAATGGATCGTACGAATGAATTAGAATGGATTCGTACGAATGAATTAGAATGGATACATTCGGACGTACGAATGAATTAGAATGGATCGTACGAATGAATTAGAATAGATTGTATGAATGAATTAGAATGGATCGTACGAATGAATTAGAATGGATCATATGAGTTAATTAGAATGGATCATACGAATGAATTAGAATGGATCGTACGAATGAATTAGAATGGATCGTACGAATGAATTAGAATGGATACATTCGTGCGAATGAATTAGAATGGATTGTGTGAATGAATTAGAATGGATCGTACGAATGAATTAGAATGGATCATATTAATGAATTAGAATGGATCGTACGAATGAATTAGAATGGATCATATTAATGAATTAGAATGGATCATACGAATGAATTAGAATGGATACATCGTGCGAATGAATTAGAATGGATCGTGCACAAATGTATCCATTCTAACTCATTCGTACGATCCATTCTAATCCATTCGCTCAAATGTATCCATTCTAATCCATTCATAGGTATCCATTCTAATCCATTCGTAGGATCTATTCTAATCCCTTCGTACGATCCATTCTAATTCATTCGTACGATCCATTCTAATTCATTCGCTCAAATGTATCCATTCTAATCCATTCATACGATCCATTCTAATCCATTCGTACGATCCATTCTAATTCATTCGCATGAATGTAACCATTCTAATTCATTCATTTGATCCATTCTAATTCATTCGTACGATCCATTCTAATTCATTCGTCCGATCCATTCTAATTCATTCGCACGAATGTATCCATTCTAATTCATTCGTACGATCCATTCTAATTTATTCGTAAGATCCATTCTAATTCATTCGTATGATCCATTCTAATTCATTCGTACGATCCATTCTAATTCATTCGCACGAATGTATCCATTCTAGTTCATTCGTACGATCCATTCTAATTCATTCGTACGATCCATTCTAATTCATTCGCACGATCCATTCTAATTCATTCGTACGATCAATTCTAATTCATTCGCATGAATGTATCCATTCTAATTCATTCGTACGATCCATTCTAATTCATTCGTACGATCCATTCTAATTCATTCGTACGATCCATTCTAATTCATTCGTTCGATCCATTCTAATTCATTCGCACGAATGTATCCATTCTAGTTCATTCGTACAATCCATTCTATTTCATTCGTACGATCCATTCTTACTCATTCGTATGATCCATTCTAATTCATTCGGACGAATGTATCCATTCTAATTTATTCGTACGATCCATTCTAATTCATTCGTACGATCCATTCTAATTCATTCGTCCGATCCATTCTAATTCATTCGCACGAATGTATCCATTCTAATTCATTCGTACGATCCATTCTAATTCATTCGTATGATCCATTCTAATTCATTCGTAAGATCCATTCTAATTCATTCGTACGATCCATACTAATTCATTCGTACGATCCATTCTAATTCATTCGCACGAATGTATCCATTCTAGTTCATTCGTACGATCCATTCTGATTCATTCGTACGATCCATTCTAATTCATTCGCACGATCCATTCTAATTCATTCGCACGAATGTATCTATTCTAATTCATTCGTACGATCCATTCTAATTCATTCGTACGATCCATTCTAATTCATTCATACAATCCATTCTAATTCTTTCACACGATCCATTCTAATTCATTCGTAGGATCCATTCTAATTCATTCGTACAATCTATTCTATTTCATTCGTACGATCCATTCTTACTCATTCGTGAGATCCATTCTAATTCATTCGCACGAATCTATCCATTCTAATTCATTCTTACGAATTCATTCTAATTCATTCGTACGATCCATTCTAATTCATTAGCACGAATATATCCATTCTAATTCATTCGTGCAATCCTTCTATTCTAATTCATTCGTACGATCCATTCTAATTCATTCGTACGGTCCATTCTAATTCCTTCGTACGATCCATTCTAATTCATTCATACAATCCATTCTAATTCTTTCACACGATCCATTCTAATTCATTCGTATGTTCCATTCTAATTCATTAGCACGATCCATGCTAATTCATTCGTTCGATCAATTCTAATTCATTAGCACGATCCATTCTAATTCATTCGCACGATCCATTCAAATTCATTCATAGGGTCCATTCTAATTCATTCATACGATCTATTCTAATTCTTTCGCACGAATGTATCCATTCTAATCCATTCGCACGAATGTATCCATTCTAATTCATTCGTACGATCCATTCTAATTTATTCATCCGATCCATTCTAATTCATTCATAGGATCCATTCTAATTCATTCATACGATCTATTCTAATTCTTTCGCACGAATGTATCCATTCTAATTCATTCGCACGAATGTATCCATTCTAATTCATTCGTACGATCCATTCTAATTCATTCGTACGATCCATTCTAATTCATTCATACGATCCATTCTAATTCATTCATACGATCTATTCTAATTCATTCATACAAGCCATTATCTTTCACACGATCCATTCTAATTCATTCGTATGATCCATTCTAATTCATTCGCACAATCCATTCTATTTCATTCGTACGATCCATTCTTACTCATTCGTATGATCCATTATAATTCATTCGCACGAATGTATCCATAATGGATCATACGAATGAGTAAGAATGGATCGTACGAATGAAATAGAATGGATTGTGCGAATGAATTAGAATGGACCGTACGAATGAATTAGACGTACGAATGAATTAGAATGGATACATTCGTGCGAATAAATGAGAATGGATCATACGAATGAGTAAGAATGGATCGTCATTCTAATTCATTCGTATGATCCATTCTAAGTCATTTGTATCCATTCTATTTCATTCGCACGATCCATTCTAACTCATTCGCGCAATCTATTCTAATTCATTCGTACGATCCATTCTAATTCATTCGTACGATCCATTCTAATTCATTCATACAATCCATTCTAATTTATTCGCACGAATGTATCCATTCTAATTCATTCGTACGATCCATTCTAATTCATTCGCACAGTCTATTCTAATTCATTCATACGATCCATTCTAATTCATTCGAACGAATGTATCCATTCTAATTCATTTATACGATCCATTCTAATTCATTCGCACGATCCATTCTAATTCATTCGCACGAATGTATCCATTCTAATTCATTCGTACGAATCCATTCTAATTCATTCGTACAATCTATTCTATTCCAATCGAATTCGTTAGCACGATCCATTCTAATTCATTCGTACGATCCATTCTAATTCATTCGCACGATCCATTCTAATTCATTCATTGGATCCATTCTAATTCACTCATACGATCCATTCTAATACATTCATACGATCCATTCTAATTCATTTGCACGAATATATTCGTATGAATTAGAATGGATCGTGCGAATGAATTCGAATGGATCGTACGAATTCATTCTAATTCATTCATACAATCCATTCTAATTCTTTCACACGATCCATTCTAATTCATTCGTACGTTCCATTCTAGTTCATTAGCACGATCCATGCTAATTCATTCGTTCGATCAATTCTAATTCATTAGTACGATCCATTCTAATTCATTCGTACGATCCATTCTAATTCATTCGCACGATCCATTCTAATTCATTCATAGGATCCATTCTAATTCATTCATACGATCTATTCTAATTCTTTCGCACGAATGTATACATTCTAATTCATTCGTACGATCCATTCTAATTCATTCGTAGGATCCATTCTAATTCATTCGTACAATGACTAAGAATGGATCGTACGAATGAAATAGAATGGATTGTACGAATGATTTAGAATGGATATATTCGTGCGAATGAATTAGAATGGATTGTGCGAATGAATTAGAATGGATCGTACGAATGAATTAGAATGGATTGTGTGAAAGAATTAGAATGGATTGTATGAATGAATTAGAATAGATTGTATGAATGAATTAGCATGGATCGGGCTAATGAATTAGAATGGATCGTGCGAATGAATTAGAATGGATCGTACGAATGAATTAGAATGGATCGTACGAATAAACTAGAATGGATACATTCGTGCGAATGAATTAGAATGGATCGTACGAATGAATTAGAATGGATCGTACGAATGAATTAGAATGGATACATTCGTGCGAATGAATTAGAATGGATCGTACGAATGAATTAGAATGGATCGTGCGAATGAATTAGAATGGATCGTACGAATGAATTAGAATGGATTCGTACGAATGAATTAGAATAGATACATTCGTGCGAATGAATTATAATGGATCGTACCAATGAGTAAGAATGGATCGTACGAATGAAATAGAATGGATCGTAAGAATGAATCGTATGAATGAATCGTATGAATTAGAATGGATCGTACGAATGGATTAGAATGGATACATTCGAGCGAATGAATTAGAATGGATCGTACGGAATGAATTAGAATGGATTGTATGAATGAATTAGAATGGATCGTACGAATTAATTAGAATGGATACATTCGTGCGAATGAATTAGAATGGATTGTATGAATGAATTAGAATGGATCGTACGAATGAATTAGAATGGATCATACGAATTAATTAGAATGGAGCATACGAATGAATTAGAATGGATCGTACGAATGAATTAGAATGGGTCGTACGAATAAATTAGAATGGATATATTCGTCCGAATGAATTACAATGGATCATACGAATGAGTAAGAATGGTTCGTACGAATGAAATAGAATGGATTGTACGAATGATTTTGAATGGATCATACTAATGAATTGGAATGGATCGTACGAATGATTTAGAATGGATACATTCGTGCGAATGAATTAGAATGGATTGTATGAATGAATTAGAATGGATCGTACGAATGAATTAGAATGGATCGTATGAGTGAATTAGAATGGATCGTACGAATGAATTAGAATGGATCGTACGAAGGAATTAGAATGGATCGTACGAATGAATTAGAATGGATCGTACGAATGAATTAGAATAGATCGTACGAATGAATTAGAATGGATCGTACGAAGGAATTAGAATGGATCGTACGAATGAATTAGAATGGATCGTACGAATGAACTAGAATGGATACATTCGTGCGAATGAATTAGAATGGATCGTACGAATGAATTAGAATGGATCGTACGAATGAATTAGAATGGATCTTACGAATGAATTAAAATGGATCGTACGAATGAATTAGAATGGATCGTACGAATGAATTAGAGTGGATACATTCGTGCGAATGAATTAGAATGGATCGGACGAATGAATTAGAATGGATCGTACGAATGAATTAGAATGGATCATACGAATGAATTAGAATGGATCGTACGAATAAATTAGAATGGATACATTCGTCCGAATGAATTAGAATGGATCATACGAATGAGTAAGAATGGATCATACGAATGTATTAGAATAGATTGTACGAATGAATTAGAATGAATTAGACGAATGAATTAGAATGGATCGTGTGAAAGAATTAGAATGGATTGTATGAATGAATTAGAATGGATCGTATGAATGAATTAGAATGGATCGTGCGAATGAATTCGAATGGATCGTACAAATTCATTCTAATTCATTCATACAATCCATTGTAATTCTTTCACACGATCCATTCTAATTCATTCGTAGGATCCATTCTAATTCATTCGTACAATCTATTCTATTTCATTCGTACGATCCATTCTTACTCATTCGTATTATCTATTCTTATTCATTCGGTCGAATGTATCCATTCTAATTTATTTGTACGATCCATTCTAATTCATTCGTATGATCCATTCTAATTCCTTCGTACGATCCATTCTAATTCATTCGTACGATCCATTCTAATTCATTCATACGATCCATTCAAATTTATTCGTACGATCCATTCTAATTCATTCGCACAAATGTATCCATTTTAATTCATTCGTACGAAGGAATTAGAATGGATCGTACGAATGAATTAGAATGGATCGTACGAATGAATTAGAATGGATCGTACGAATGAATTAGAATGGATATATTCGTGCAAATGAATTAGAATGGATCGTATGAATGTATTAGAATGGATCGTATGAGTGAATTAGAATGGATCGTACGAATGAATTAGAATGGATCGTATGAATGAATTAGAATGGTTACATTCGTGCGAATGAATTAGAATAGATCGTACGAATGAATTAGAATGGATCGTACGAATAAATTAGAATGGATCGTGGGAATGAATTAGAATGGATCGTACGAATGAATTAGAATGGATCCACCGAATGAGTTAGAATGGATCATACAAATGATCCATTCTAATTCATTCATACGATCCATTCTAATTCATTTGCACGAATATATCCATTCTAATTCATTCGTACGATCCATTCTAATTTCTTCGTACGATCCATTCTAATTCCTTCGTACGATCCATTCTATTTCATTCGTATGATCCATTCTAATTCCTTCGTACGATCCATTCTAATTCCTTCGTATCCATTCTAATTAACTCATACGATCCATTCTAATTCATTCATACGATCTATTCTAATTCATTCATACAATCCATTCTAATTCTTTCACACGATCCATTCTAATTCATTCGTACGATCCATTCTAATTCATTCGCACAATCCATTCTATTTCATTCGTACGATCCATTCTTACTCATTGGTACGATCCATTCTAATTCATTTGCACGAATGTATCCATTCTAATTCATTCGTACGAATGAATTAGAATGGATCGTACGAATGAATTAGAATGGATCGTGCGAATGAATTAGAATGGATCGTACGAATGAATTAGAATGGATCGTACGAATGAACTAGAATGGATACATTCGTGCGAATGAATTAGAATAGATCGTACGAATGAATTAGAATGGATCGTACGAATGAATTAGAATGGATCTTACGAATGAATTAGAATGGATCGTACGAATAAATTAGAATGGATCGTATGAATGGTTTAGAATGGATACATTCGTGCGAATGAATTAGAATGGATCGGACGAATGAATTAGAATGGATCGTACGAATGAATTAGAATGGATCAAATGAATGAATTAGAATGGTTACATTCATGCGAATGAATTAGAATGAATCGTACGAATGGATTAGAATGGATCGTACGAATGGATTAGAATGGATACATTCGTGCGAATGAATTAGAATGGATCATACGAATGAGTAAGAATGGATCGTACGAATGAAATAGAATGGATTGTACGAATGAATTAGAATGGATCGTGCGAATGAATTTGAATGGATCGTACGAATGAATTAGAATGGATCGTGCTAATGAATTAGAATTGATCGTACGAATGAAATAGAATGTATTGTACGAATGATTTAGAATGGATCGTACGAATGAATTAGAATGGACCGTACGAATGATTTAGAATGGATACATTCGTGCGAATGAATTAGAATGGATCATACGAATGAGTAAGAATGGATCGTACGAATGAAATAGAATGGATTGTACGAATGAATTAGAATGGATTCGTACGAATGAATTAGAATGGATACATTCGTGCGAATGAATTAGAATGGATCGTACCAATGTGTAAGAATGGATCGTACGAATGAAATAGAATGGATTGTGCGAATGTATTAGAATGGATCGTACGAATGAATTAGAATGGATCGTGTGAAAGAATTAGAATGGATTGTATGAATGAATTAGAATAGATCGTATGAATGAATTAGAATGGATCATACGAATGAATTAGAATGGATCGTATGAATGAATTAGAATGGATCGTACGAATGAATTAGAATGGATACATTCGTGCGAATGAATTAGAATGGATACATTCGTGCGAAAGAATTAGAATAGATCGTATGAATGAATTAGAATGGATCCAATGAATAAATTAGAATGGATCGTGCGAATGAATTAAAATGGATCATACGAATTAATTAGAATGGATCATACGAATGAATTAGAATGGATCGTACGAATGAATTAGAATGGATCGTACGAATGAATTAGAATGGATACATTCGTGCGAATGAATTAGAATGGATTGTGTGAATGAATTAGAATGGATCGTACGAATGAATTAGAATGGATCATATTAATGAATTAGAATGGATCGTACGAATGAATTAGAATGGATACATTCGTGCGAATGAATTAGAATGGATCGTGCACGAATGTATCCATTCTAATTCATTCGTACGATCTATTCTAATTCGTTAATATGATCCATTCTAATTCATTCGTACGATCCATTCTAATTCATATGCACAAAGGTATCCATTCTAATCCATTCGTAGGATCCATTCTAATTCATTCGTACAATCCATTCTAATTCATTCGTACGATCCATTCTAATTCATTCACACGAATGTATCCATTCTAGTTCATTCGTACGATCCATTCAAATTCATTCGTATGATCCATTCTAATTCATTCGCACGATCCATTCTAATTCATTCGTACGATCAATTCTAATTCATTCACACGAATGTATCCATTCTAATTCATTCATACGATCCATTCTAATTCATTCGTACGATCCATTCTAATTCATTCGTGCGATCCATTCTAATTCATTCGTCCGATCCATTCTAATTCATTCGCACGAATGTATCCATTCTAGTTCATTCGTACGATCCATTCTAATTCATTCGTACGATCCATTCTTACTCATTCGTATGATCCATTCTAATTCATTCGGACGAATGTAACCATTCTAATTTATTCGTACGATCCATTCTAATTCATTCGTACGATCCATTCTAATTCATTCGTCCGATCCATTCTAATTCATTCGCACGAATGTATCCATTCTAATTCATTCGTACGATCCATTCTAATTCATTCGTACGATCCATTCTAATTCATTCGTACGATCCATACTAATTCATTCGTACGATCCATTCTAATTCATTCGCACGAATGTATCCATTCTAGTTCATTCGTACGATCCTTTCTAATTCATTTGTACGATCCATTCTAATTCATTCGCACGATCCATTCTAATTCATTCGTACGATCAATTCTAATTCATTCGCACGAATGTATCCATTCTAATTTATTCGTATGATCCATTCTAATTCATTCGTACGATCCATTCTAATTCATTCATACAATCCATTCTAATTCTTTCACACGATCCATTCTAATTCATTCGTAGGATCCATTCTAATTCATTCGTACAATCTATTCTATTTCATTCGTACGATCCATTCTTACTCATTCGTATGATCCATTCTAATTCATTCGCACGAATGTATCCATTCTAATTCATTCATACGAATCCATTCTAATTCATTCGTACGATCCATTCTAATTCATTAGCACGAATATATCCATTCTAATTCATTCGTACAATCCTTCTATTCTAATTCATTCGTACGATCCATTATAATTCATTCGTACGATCCATTCTAATTCCTTCGTACGATCCATTCTAATTCTTTCACACGATCTATTCTAATTCATTCGTATGTTCCATTCTAATTCATTAGCACGATCCATGCTAATTCATTCGTTCGATCAATTCTAATTCATTAGCACGATCCATTCTAATTCATTCGCACGATCCATTCTAATTCATTCATAGGATCCATTCTAATTCATTCATACGATCTATTCTAATTCTTTGGCACGAATGTATCCATTCTAATCCATTCGCACGAATGTATCCATTCAAATTCATTCGTACGATCCATTCTAATTCATTCATCCGATCCATTCTGATTCATTCATAGGATCCATTCTAATTCATTCATACGATCTATTCTAATTCTTTCGCACGAATGTATCCATTCTAATTCATTCGCACGAATGTATCCATTCTAATTCTTTCGTACGATCCATTCTAATTCATTTGTACGATCCATTCTAATTCATTCGTACGATCTATTCTAATTCATTCGTACAATCCATTCTATTTCATTCGTACGATCCATTCTTACTCATTCGTATGATCCATTCTAATTCATTCGCACGAATGTATCCATAATGGATCATACGAATGAGTAAGAATGGATCGTACGAATGAAATAGAATGGATTGTGCGAATGAATTAGAATGGACCGTACGAATGAATTAGACGTACGAATGAATTAGAATGGATACATTCGTGCGAATAAATTAGAATGGATTATACGAATGAGTAAGAATGGATCGTTATTCTAATTCATTCGTATGATCCATTCTAATTCATTTGTATCCATTCTATTTCATTCGCATGATCCATTCTAACTCATTCGCGCAATCTATTCTAATTCATTCGTACGATCCATTCTAATTCATTCGTACGATCCATTCTAATTCATTCATACAATCCATTCTAATTTATTCGCACGAATGTATCCATTCTAATTCATTCGTACGATCCATTCTAATTCATTCGCACAATCTATTCTAATTCATTCATACGATCCATTCTAATTCATTCGCACGAATGTATCCATTCTAATTCATTTATACGATCCATTCTAATTCATTCGCACGATCCATTCTAATTCATTCGCACGAATGTATCCATTCTAATTCATTCGTACGAATCCATTCTAATTCATTCGTACAATCTATTCTATTCCATTCTAATTCATTAGCACGATCCATTCTAATTCATTCGTACGATCCATTCTAATTCATTCGCACGATCCATTCTAATTCATTCATAGGATCCATTCTAATTCACTCATAGGATCCATTCTAATACATTCATACGATCCATTCTAATTCATTTGCACGAATATATTCGTATGAATTAGAATGGATCGTGCGAATGAATTCGAATGGATAGTACGAATTCATTCTAATTCATTCATACAATCCATTCTAATTCTTTCACACGATCCATTCTAATTCATTCGTACGTTCCATTCTAGTTCATTAGCACGATCCATGCTAATTCATTCATTCGATCAATTCTAATTCATTAGCACGATCCATTCTAATTCATTCGTACGATCCATTCTAATTCATTGGCACGATCCATTCTAATTCATTCATAGGATCCATTCTAATTCATTCATATGATCTATTCTAATTCTTTCGCACGAATGTATCCATTCTAATTCATTCGTACGATCCATTCTAATTCATTCGTAGGATCCATTCTAATTCATTCGTACAATGAGTAAGAATGGATCGTACGAATGAAATAGAATGGATTGTACGAATGATTTAGAATGGATACATTCGTGCGAATGAATTAGAATGGATTGTGCGAAAGAATTAGAATGGATCGTACGAATGAATTAGAATGGATTGTGTGAAAGAATTATAATGGATTGTATGAATGAATTAGAATAGATTGTATGAATGAATTAGCATGGATCGTGCTAATGAATTAGAATGGATCGTGCGAATGAATTAGAATGGATCGTACGAATGAATTAGAATGGATCGTACGAATGAACTAGAATGGATACATTCGTGCGAATGAATTAGAATGGATCGTACGAATGAATTAGAATGGATCGTACGAATGAATTAGAATGGATACATTCGTGCGAATGAATTAGAATGGATCGTACGAATGAATTAGAATGGATCGTGCGAATGAATTAGAATGGATCGTACGAATGAATTAGAATGGATTCGTACGAATGAATTAGAATAGATACATTCGTGCGAATGAATTATAATGGATCGTACCAATGAGTAAGAATGGATCGTACGAATGAAATAGAATGGATCGTAAGAATGAATCGTATGAATTAGAATGGATCGTACGAATGATTTAGAATGGATACATTCGAGCGAATGAATTAGAATGGATCGTACAGAATGAATTAGAATGGATTGTATGAATGAATTAGAATGGATCGTAGGAATTAATTAGAATGGATACATTCGTGCGAATGAATTAGAATGGATTGTATGAATGAATTAGAATGGATCGTACGAATGAATTAGAATGGATCATACGAATTAATTAGAATGGATCATACGAATGAATTAGAATAGATCGTATGAATGTATTAGAATGGATCGTACGAATAAATTAGAATGGATACATTCATCCGAATGAATTAGAATGGATCATACGAATGAGTAAGAATGGATCGTACGAATGAAATAGAATGGATTGTACGAATGATTTCGAATGGATCGTACGAATGAATTAGAATGGATCGTACGAATGATTTAGAATGGATACATTCGTGCGAATGAATTAGAATGGATTGTATGAATGAATTAGAATGGATCATAAGAATGAATTAGAATGGATCGTATGAGTGAATTAGAATGGATACGAAGGAATTAGAATGGATCGTACGAATGAATTAGAATGGATCGTACGAAGGAATTAGAATGGATCGTACGAATGAATTAGAATGGATCGCACGAATGAATTAGAATGGATCGTACGAATGAATTAGAATGGATCGTACGAAGGAATTAGAATGGATCGTACGAATGAATTAGAATGGATCGTACGAATGAACTAGAATGGATACATTCGTGTGAATGAATTAGAATGGATCGTACGAATGAATTAGAATGGATCGTACGAATGAATTAGAATAGATCTTACGAAAGAATTAAAATGGATCGTACGAATGAATTAGAATGGATCGTACGAATGAATTAGAGTGGATACATTCGTGCGAATGAATTAGAATGGATCGGACGAATGAATTAGAATGGATCGTACGAATGAATTAGAATGGATCGTACGAATGAATTAGAATGGATCGTACGAATAAATTAGAATGGATCGTACGAATGTATTAGAATAGATTGTACGAATGAATTAGAATGAATTAGACGAATGAATTAGAATGGATCGTGTGAAAGAATTAGAATGGATTGTATGAATGAATTAGAATGGATCGTATGAATGAATAAGAATGGATCGTGCGAATGAATTCGAATGGATCGTACGAATTCATTCTAATTCATTCATACAATCCATTCTAATTCTTTCACACGATCCATTCTAATTCATTCGTAGGATCCATTCTAATTCATTCGTACAATCTATTCTATTTCATTCGTACGATCCATTCTTACTCATTCGTATGATCCATTCTAATTCATTTGGACGAATGTATCCATTATAATTTATTCGTACGATCCATTCTAATTCATTCGTACGATCCATTCTAATTCCTTCGTATGATCCATTCTAATTCATTCGTACGATCCATTCTAATTCATTCATACGATCCATTCTAATTCATTCGTACGATCCATTCTAATTCATTCGCACAAATGTATCCATTCTAATTCATTCGTACGAAGGAATTAGAATGGATCGTACTAATGAATTAGAAAGGATCGTACGAATGAATTAGAATGGATCGTACGAATGAATTAGAATGGATCGTACGAATGAATTAGAATAGATATATTCGTGCAAATGAATTAGAATGGATCGTATGAATGTATTAGAATGGATCGTATGAGTGAATTAGAATGGATCGTACGAATGAATTAGAATGGATCGTATGAATGAATTAGAATGGTTACATTCGTGCGAATGAATTAGAATAGATCGTACGAATGAATTAGAATGGATCGTACGAATAAATTAGAATGGATCATGGGAATGAATTAGAATGGATCGTACGAATGAATTAGAATGGATCCACCAAATGAGTTAGAATGGATCATACGAATGATCCATTCTAATTCATTCATATGATCCATTCTAATTCATTTGCACGAATATATCCATTCTAATTCATTTGTATGATCCATTCTAATTCCTTCGTACGATCCATTCTTATTCCTTCGTACGATCCATTCTAATTCCTTCGTACGATCTATTCTATTTCATTCGTATGATCCATTCTAATTCCTTCGTACGATCCATTCTAATTCCTTCGTATCCATTCTAATTCACTCATACGATCCATTTTAATTCATTCGTACAATCTATTCTAATTCATTCATACAATCCTTTCTAATTATTTCACACGATCCATTCTAATTCATTCATACGATCCATTCTAATTCATTCGCACAATCCATTCTATTTCATTCGTACGATCCATTCTTACTCATTGGTACGATCCATTCTAATTCATTCGCACGAATGTATCCATTCTAATTCATTCGTACGAATGAATTAGAATGGATCGTACGAATGAATTAGAATGGATCGTGCGAATGAATTAGAATGGATCGTACGAATGAATTAGAATGGATCGTACGAATGAACTAGAATGGATACATTCGTGCCAATGAATTAGAATGGATCGTACGAATGAATTAGAATGGATCGTACGAATGAATTAGAATGGATCTTACGAATGAATTAGAATGGATCGTATGAATAAATTAGAATGGATCGTATGAATGGTTTAGAATGGATACATTCGTGCGAATGAATTAGAATGGATCGGACGAATGAATTAGAATGGATCGTACGAATGAATTAGAATGGATCAAATGAATGAATTAGAATGGTTACATTCATGCGAATGAATTAGAATGGATCGTACGAATGGATTAGAATGGATCGTACGAATGGATTAGAATGGATACATTCGTGCGAATGAATTAGAATGGATCATACGAATGAGTAAGAATGGATCGTACGAATGAAATAGAATGGATTGTACGAATGAATTAGAATGGATCGTGCGAATGAATTTGAATGGATCGTACGAATGAATTAGAATGGATCGTGCTAATGAATTAGAATTGATCGTACGAATGAAATAGAATGGATTGTATGAATGATTTAGAATGGATCGTACGAATGAATTAGAATGGATCGTACGAATGATTTAGAATGGATACATTCGTGCGAATGAATTAGAATGGATCATTCGAATGAGTAAGAATGGATCGTACGAATGAAATAGAATGGATTGTACGAATGAATTAGAATGGATTCGTACGAATGAATTAGAATGGATACATTCGTGCGAATGAATTAGAATGGATCATACCAATGAGTAAGAATGGATCGTACGAATGAAATAGAATGGATTGTGCGAATGAATTAGAATGGATCGTACGAATGAATTAGAATGGATCGTGTGAAAGAATTAGAATGGATTGTATGAATGAATTAGAATAGATCGTATGAATGAATTAGAATGGATCGTACGAATGAATTAGAATGGATCGTACGAATGAATTAGAATGGATCGTATGAATGAATTAGAATGGATCGTACGAATGAATTAGAAAGGATACATTCGTGCGAATGAATTAGAATGGATACATTCATGCGAAACAATTAGAATAGATCGTATAAATGAATTAGAATGGATCCAATGAATGACTTAGAATGGATCGTGCGAATGAATTAGAATGGATCGTACGAATGAATTAGAATGGATCGTGCTAATGAATTAGAATTGATCGAACGAATGAATTAGCATGGATCGTGCTAATGAATTAGAATGGAACGTACGAATGAATTAGAATGGACCGTGTGAAAGAATTAGAATGGATTGTAAGAATGAATTAGAATGAATTCATACGATCCATTCGAATTCATTCGCACGATCCATTCTAATTCATTCATACGATCCATTCTAATTCATTCATACAATCCATTCTAATTCTTTCACACGATCCATTCTAATTCATTCGTAGGATCCATTCTAATTCATTCGTACAATCTATTCTATTTCATTCGTACGATCCATTCTTACTCATTCGTATGATCCATTCTAATTCATTCGGACGAATGTATCCATTCTAATTTATTCGTACGATCCATTCTAATTCATTCGTACGATCCATTCTAATTCATTCGCTCGAATGTATCCATTCTAATCCATTCGTACGATCCATTCTAATCCATTCGTACGATCCATTTGTACGATCCATTCTAATTCATTCATACGATCTATTCTAATTCATTCGTACGATCCATTCTAATTCATTCATAGGATCCATTCTAATTCATTCATACGATCTATTCTAATTCTTTCGCACGAATGTATCCATTCTAATTCATTCGCACGAATGTATCCATTCTAATTCATTCGTACGATCCATTCTAATTCATTCGTACGATCCATTCTAATTCATCGTACGATCCATTCTAATTCATCGTACGATCCATTCTAATTCATTCATACGATCTATTCTAATTCATTCATACAATCCATTCTAATTCTTTCACATGATCCATTCTAATTCATTCATATGATCCATTCTAATTCATTCGTACGATCCATTCTAATTCATATGCACAAAGGTATCCATTCTAATCCATTCGTAGGATCCATTCTAATACATTCGTACGATCCATTCTAATTCATTCGTACGATCCATTCTAATTCATTCGCTCGAATGTATCCATTCTAATCTATTCGTACGATCCATTCTAATCCATTCATACGATCCATTCTAATTCATTCGCATGAATGTAACCATTCTAATTCATTCATACGATCCATTCTAATTCATTTGTACGATCCATTCTAATTCATTCGTACGATCCATTCTAATTCATTCGTACGATCCATTCTAATTCATTCGCACGAATGTATCCATTCTAGTTCATTCATATGATCCATTCTAATTCATTCATACAATCCATTCTAATTCTTTCACACGATCCATTCTAATTCATTCGTACGATCCATTCTAATTAATTCGTACAATCCATTCTAATTCATTCGCACGAATGTATCCATTCTAATTCATTCATACGATCCAATCTAATTCATTCGTACGATCCATTCTAATTCCTTCGTACGATCCATTCTAATTCATTCGTACGATCTATTCTAATTCATTCGTACGATCCATTCTAATTCATTCGTACGATCCATTCTAATTCATTCGTAAGATCCATTCTAATTCATTCGTACGATCCATTCTAATTCATCCGTATGATCCTTTCTAATTCATTCGCACGAATGTATCCATTCTAATTCATTCGTACGATCCATTCTAATCCATTCGTACGATCCATTCTAATTCATTCATACGATCCATTCTAATTCATTCATACAATCCATTCTAATTCTTTCACACGATCCATTCTAATTCATTCGTAGGATCAATTCTAATTCATTCGTACAATCTATTCTATTTCATTCGTACGATCCATTCTTACTCATTCGTATGATCCATTCTAATTCATTCGGACGAATGTATCCATTCTAATTTATTCGTACGATCCATTCTAACTCATTCGTACGATCCATTCTAATTCATTCGTACGATCCATTCTTACTCATTCGTATGATCCATTCTAATTCATTCGTACGATCCATTCTAATTCATTTGTACGATCGATTCTAATTCATTCGCACTATCCATTCTAATTCATTCGTACGATCCATTCTAATTCATTCGTATGATCCATTCTAATTTATTCGTTCAAATATATCCATTCTAATTCATTCCGTACGATCCATTCTAATTCATTCGTACGATCCATTCTAATTCATTCGTACGAATGTATCCATTCTAATTCATTCGTTCGATCCATTCTAATTCATTCGTACGATCCATTCTAATTCATTCGTACGATCCATTCTAATTCATTCGGACGAATGTATCCATTCTAATTTATTCGTACGATCCATTCTAATTCATTCATTTGATCCATTCTAATTCATTCGTACGATCCATTCTAATTCATTATTCCGATCCATTCTAATTCATTCGTACGATCCAATCTAATTCATTCGTACGATCCATTCTAATTCATTCGTAAGATCCATTCTAATTCATTCGTACGATCCATTCTAATTCATTCGTACGATCCGTTCTAATTCATTCGCACGAATGTATCCATTCTAGTTCATTCGTACGATCCATTCTAATTCATTCGTACGATCCATTCTAATTCATTCGCACGATCCATTCTAATTTATTCGTACGATCCATTCTAATTCATTCATACGATCCATTCTAATTCATTCGCACGAATGTATCCATTCTAATTCATTCATACGATCCATTCTACTTCATTCGTACTATCCGTTCTAATTCACTCATACGATCCATTCTAATTCATTCATACGATCCATTCTAATTCATTTGCACGAATATATCCATTCTAATTCATTCGTACGATCCATTCTAATTCCTTCGTACGATCCATTCTAATTCCTTCGTACGATCCATTCAAATTAATTCGTACGATCCATTCTAATTCCTTCGTATGATCCATTCTAATTCATTCGTACGATCCATTCTTACTCATTCGTACGATCCATTCTAATTCATTCATACAATCCATTCTAATTCATTCCGTACGATCCATTCTAATTCATTCATACGATCTATTCTTTCATACAATCCATTCTAATTCTTTCGTGCGAATGAATTAGAATGGATACCTTTGTGCATATGAATTAGAATGGATCGTACGAATGAATTAGAATGGATCATATTAATGAATTAGAATGGATCGTACGAATGAATTAGAATGGATACATTCGTGCGAATGAATTAGAATGGATCGTGCGAATCAATTAGACTGGATCGTGCGAATGAATAAGAATAGATCATACGAATGAATTAGAATGGATCGTACGAATTAATTAGAATGGATACATTCGTGCGAATGAATTAGAATGGATCGTACGAATGAATTAGAATGGATCGTACGAATGAATTAGAATGGATCTTACGAATGAATTAGAATGGATCGTACGAATGAATTAGAATGGATCGTACGAATGAATTACAATGTATATCGTACGATCCATTCTAATTCATTCGTATGATCCATTCTAATTAATTCGTATGATCCATTCTAATTAATTCGTACGATCCATTCTAATTCATTTGCACGAATATATCCATTCTAATTCATTCGTACGATCCATTCTAATTCATTCGTACGATCCATTCTAATTCATATACACAAAGGTATCCATTCTAATTCATTCGTACGATCCATTCTAATTCAAGATCGTACGAATGAATTAGAATGGATATATTCGTGCAAATGAATTAGAATGGATCGTATGAATGAATTAGAATGGATCGTATGAGTGAATTAGAACGGATAGTACGAATGAAGTAGAATGGATCGTATGAATGAATTAGAATGGATACATTCGTATGAATGAATTAGAATGGATCGTATGAATGAATTAGAATAGATTGTGCGAATGAATTAGAATGGATCGTACGAATGAATTAGAATGGATACATTCGTGCGAATAAATTAGAATGGATTGTATGAATGAATTAGAATGGATCGTACGAATGAATTAGAATGGATCGTACGAATGAATTAGAATAGATTGCGCGAATGAATTAGAATGGATCGTACGAATGAATTAGAATAGATTGCGCGAATGAATTAGAATGGATCGTACGAATGAATTAGAATAGATTGCGCGAATGAATTAGAATGACGATCCATTCTTACTCATTCGTATGATCCATTCTAATTTATTCGCACGAATGCATCCAGTCTAATTCATTCGTACGTCTAATTCATTCGTACGGTCCATTCTAATTCATTCGCACAATCCATTCTATTTCATTCGTACGATTCATTCTTACTCATTCGTATGATCCATTATGGATACATTCGTGCGAATGAATTAGAATGGATCATACGAATGAGTAAGAATAGATCGTATGAATGAAATAGAATGGATTGTGCGAATGAATTAGAATGGATCGTACGAATGAATTAGAATGGATCGTGTGAAAGAATTAGAATGGATTGTATGAATGAATTAGAATAGATCGTATGAATGAATTAGAATGGATCGTACGAATGAATTAGAATGCATCGTATGAATGAATTAGAATGGATACATTCGTGCGAATGAATTAGAATGGATCGTATGAATGAATTAGAATAGATTGTGCGAAGGAATTAGAATGGATCGTACGAATGAATTAGAATGGATCATATTAATGAATTAGAATGGATCGTACGAATGAATTAGAATGGATACATTCGTGCAAATGAATTAGAATGGATCGTGCGAATCAATTAGACTGGATCGTGCGAATGAATAAGAATAGATCATACGAATGAATTAGAATGGATCGTACGAATTAATTAGAATGGATACATTCGTGCGAATGAATTAGAATGGATCGTACGAATGAATTAGAATGGATCGTACGAATGAATTAGAATGGATCATACGAATTAATTAGAATGGATCATACAAATGAATTAGAATGGATCGTACGAATGAATTAGAGTGGATCGTACGAATGAATTAGAATGGATCGTGCGAATGAATTAGAATGGATCGTACGAATGAATTAGAATGGATACATTTGTGCGAATGAATTAGAATGGATCGTACGAATGAATTAGAATGGATCGTATGAATGAATTAGAATGGATCGTACGAATGAATTAGAATGGATCATGCGAATGAATTAGAATGGATCATACGAATGAATTAGAATGGATCGTGTGAAAGAATTGGAATGGATCATACGAATGAATTAGAATGGATCGTGCGAATAAATTAGAATGGATCGTATGAATGAATTAGAATGGATACATTTGTGCGAATGAATTAGAATGGATCGTACGAATGAATTAGAATGGATCGTATGAATGAATTAGAATGGTTCGTACGAATGAATTAAAATGGATCGTGCGAATGAATTAGAATGGATCGTATGAATGAATTAGAATGGTTCGTACGAATGAACTAGAATGGATACATTCGAGCGAATGAATTAGAATGGATCCTACGAATGAATTAGAATGGATCGTACGAATGAATTAGAATGGATCGTACGAATGAATTAGAATGGATATCGTACGATCCATTCTAATTCATTCGTATGATCCATTCTAATTAATTCGTATGATCCATTCTAATTCATTCGTACGATCTATTCTAATTCATTTGCACGAATATATCCATTCTAATTCATTCGTACGATCCATTCTAATTCATTCGTACGATCCATTCTAATTCATTCGTACGATCCATTCTAATTCATATGCACAAAGGTATCCATTCTAATTCATTCGTACGATCCATTCTAATTCAGGATCGTACGAATGAATTAGAATGGATATATTCGTGCAAATGAATTAGAATGGATTGTATGAATGAATTAGAATGGATCGTATGAGTGAATTAGAACGGATAGTACGAATGAAGTAGAATGGATCGTATGAATGAATTAGAATGGATACATTCGTACGAATGAATTAGAATGGATCGTATGAATGAATTAGAATAGATTGTGCGAATGAATTAGAATGGATCGTACGAATGAATTAGAATGGATACATTCGTGCAAATAAATTAGAATGGATTGTATGAATGAATTAGAATGGATCGTACGAATGAATTAGAATGGATCGTACGAATTAATTAGAATAGATTGCGCGAATGAATTAGAATGGATCGTGCGAATGAAATAGAATGGATACAAATGAATTAGAATGGATCATACGAATGAATTAGAATGACGATCCATTCTTACTCATTCGTATGATCCATTCTAATTTATTCGCACGAATGTATCCATTCTAATTCATTCGTACGTTTAATTCATTCGTACGGTCCATTCTAATTCATTCGCACAATCCATTCTATTTCATTCGTACGATCCATTCTTACTCATTCGTATGATCCATTATGGATACATTCGTGCGAATGAATTAGAATGGATCATACGAATGAGTAAGAATGGATCGTACGAATGAAATAGAATGGATTGTGCGAATGAATTAGAATGGATCGTACGAATGAATTAGAATGGATCGTGTGAAAGAATTAGAATGGATTGTATGAATGAATTAGAATAGATCGTATGAATGAATTAGAATGGATCGTACGAATGAATTAGAATGGATCGTACGAATGAATTAGAATGGATGTACGAATGAATTAGAATGGATACATTCGTGCGAATGAATTAGAATGGATACATTCGTGCGAAAGAATTAGAATAGATCGTATGAATGAATTAGAATGGATCCTATGAGTGAATTAGAATGGATCGTGCGAATGAATTAGAATGGATCGTACGAATGAATTAGAATGGATCATGCTAATGAATTAGAATTGATCGAACGAATGAATTAGCATGGATCGTGCTAATGAATTAGAATGGATCGTACGAATGAATTAGAATGGATCAAATGAATGAATTAGAATGGTTACATTCATGTGAATGAATTAGAATGGATCGTACGAATGGATTAGAATGGATCATACGAATGGATTAGAATGGATACATTCGAGCGAATGAATTAGAATGGATCGTACGAATGAATTAGAATGGATCGTACGAATAAATTAGAATGGATACATTCATTCGAATGAATTAGAATGGATCATACGAATGAGTAAGAATGGATCGTACGAATGAAATAGAATAGATTGTACGAATGAATTAGAATGGATTTGTACGAATGAATTAGAATGGATTAGAATAGATCGTGTGAAAGAATTAGAATGGATCGTACGAATGAATTAGAATGGATCATGCGAATGAATTAGAATGGATCGTACGAATGAATTAGAATGGATACATTTGTGCGAATGAATTAGAATGGATCATACGAATGAATTAGAATTGATACATTCGTGCGAATGAATTAGAATGGATACATTCGTGCGAAGGAATTAGAATAGATCGTATGAATGAATTAGAATGGATTCTATGAATGAATTAGAATGGATCGTGCGAATGAATTAGAATGGATCGTACGAATGAATTAGAATGGATAGGGCTAATGAATTAGAATTGATCGAACGAATGAATTAGCATGGATCGTGCTAATGAATTAGAATGGAACGTACGAATGAATTAGAATGGATCGTGTGAACGAATTAGAATAGATTGTATGAATGAATTAGAATGAATTCGTACGATCCATTCAAATTCATTCGCACGATCCATTCTAATTCATTCATACGATCCATTCTAATTCATTCATACAATCCATTGTAATTCTTTCACACGATCCATTCTAATTCATTCGTAGGATCCATTCTAATTCATTCGTACAATCTATTCTATTTCATTCGTACGATCCATTCTTACTCATTCGTATGATCCATTCTAATTCATTCGGACGAATGTATCTAATCTAATTTATTCGTACAATCCATTCTAATTCATTCGTACGATCTATTCTAATTCATTCGCTCGAATGTATCCATTCTAATCCATTCGTACGATCCATTCTAATCCATTCGTATGATCCATTCTAATTCATTCGTACGATCTATTCTAATTCATTCGTACGATCCATTCTAATTCATTCGCACGATCCATTCTAATTCATTCATAAGATCCATTCTAATTCATTCATACGATCTATTCTAATTCTTTCGTACGAATGTATCCATTCTAATTCATTCGCACGAATATATCGATTCTAATTCATTCGTACGATCCATTCTAATTCATTCGTACGATCCATTCTAATTCATTCATACGATCCATTCTAATTCATTCATACAATCCATTCTAATTCATTCATATGATCCATTCAAATTCATTCGTACGATCCATTCTAATTCATATGCACAAAGGTATCCATTCTAATCCATTCGTAGGATCCATTCTAATCCATTCGTACGATCCATTCTAATTCATTCGTACGATCCATTCTAATTCATTCGCTCGAATGTATCCATTCTAATCCTTTCGTACGATCTATTCTAATCCATTCGTACGATCAATTCTAATTCATTCGCATGAATATAACCATTCTAATTCATTCGTACGATCCATTCTAATTCATTCGTACGATCCATTCTAATTCATTCGCACGAATGTATCCATTCTAATTCATTCATATGATCCATTCTAATTCATTCATACAATCCATTCTAATTCTTTCACACGATCCATTCTAATTCATACGTACGATCCATTCTAATTCATTAGTACAATCCATTCTAATTCATTCGCACGAATGTATCCATTCTAATTCATTCATACGATCCATTCTAATTCATTCGTATGATCCATTCTAATTCCTTCGTACGATCCATTCTAATTCATTCGTACGATCTATTCTAATTCATTCGTACGATCCATTCTAATTCATTCGTACGATCCATTCTAATTCATTCGTCAGATCCATTCTAATTCATTCGTACGATCCATTCTAATTCATTCGTACGATCCATTCTAATTCATTCGCACGAATGTATCCATTCTAGTTCATTCGTACGATCCATTCTAATTCATTCGTACGATCCATTCTAATCCATTCGTACGATCCATTCTAATTCATTTATACGATCCATTCTAATTCATTCATACAATCCATTCTAATTCTTTCACACGATCCATTCTAATTCATTCGTAGGATCCATTCTAATTCATTCGTACAATCTATTCTATTTCATTCGTACGATCCATTCTTACTCATTCGTATGATCCATTCTAATTCATTCGGATGAATGTATCCATTCTAATTTATTCGTACGATCCATTCTAATTCATTCGTACGATCCATTCTAATTCATTCGTACGATCCATTCTTACTCATTCGTATGATCCATTCTAATTCATTCGTACGATCCATTCTAATTCATTCGTACGATCGATTCTAATTCATTCGCACTATCCATTCTAATTTATTCGTACGATCCATTCTAATTCATTCGTATGATCCATTCTAATTTATTCGTTCAAATATATCCATTCTAATTCATTCTGTACGATCCATTTTAATTCATTCGTACGATCCATTCTAATTCATTCGTACGAATGTATCCATTCTAATTCATTTGTACGATCCATTCTAATTCATTCGTACGATCCATTCTAATTCATTCGTACGATCCATTCTAATTCATTCGGCCGAATGTATCCATTCTAATTTATTCGTACGATCCATTCTAATTCATTCATTTGATCCATTCTAATTCATTCGTACGTTCCATTCTAATTCATTCGTCCGATCCATTCTAATTCATTCGCACGAATGTATCCATTCTAATTCATTCGTACGATCCATTCTAATTCATTCGTACGATCCATTCTAATTCATTCGTAAGATCCATTCTAATTCATTCGTACGATCCATTCTAATTCATTCGCACGAATGTATCCATTCTAGTTCATTCGTACGATCCATTCTAATTCATTCGTACGATCCATTCTAATTCATTCGCACGATCCATTCTAATTCATTCGTACGATCTATTCTAATTCATTCATACGATCCATTCTAATTCATTTGCACGAATGTATCCATTCTAATTCATTCATACGATCCATTCTACTTCATTCGTACTATCCGTTCTAATTCACTCATACGATCCATTCTAATTCATTCATACGATCCATTCTAATTCATTTGCACGAATATATCCATTCTAATTCATTCGTACGATCCATTCTAATTCCTTCGTACGATCCATTCTAATTCCTTCGTACGATCCATTCTAATTCCTTCGTACGATCCATTCTATTTCATTTGTATGATCCATTCTAATTAATTCGTACGATCCATTCTAATTCATTCGTATGATCCATTCTAATTCATTCGTACGATCCATTCTTACTCATTCGTATGATCCATTCTAATTCATTCATACAATCCATTCTAATTCATTCCGTACGATCCATTCTAATTCATTCATACGATCTTTTCTTTCATACAATCCATTCTAATTCTTTCGTGCGAATGAATTAGAATGGATACCTTTGTGCATATGAATTAGAATGGATCGTACGAATGAATTAGAATGGATTATATTAATGAATTAGAATGGATCGTACGAATGAATTAGAATGGATACATTCGTGCGAATGAATTAGAATGGATCGTGCAAATCAATTTGACCGAATCGTGCGAATGAATAAGAATAGATCATACGAATGAATTAGAATGGATCGTACGAATTAATTAGAATGGATACATTCGTGCGAATGAATTAGAATGGATTGTATGAATGAATTAGAATAGATCGTACGAATGAATTAGAATGGATCGTACGAATTAATTAGAATGGATCGTACGAATGAATTAGAATGGATTGTACGAATGAATTAGAATGGATCGTGTGAATGAATTAGAATGGATCATACGAATGAATTAGAATGGATACATTTGTGCGAATGAATTAGAATGGATCGTACGAATGAATTAGAATGGATCGTACAAATGAATTAGAATGGATCGTGCGAATGAATTAGAATGGATCGTACGAATGAATTAGAAGGGATCGTGTGAAAGAATTAGAATGGATCGTACGAATTAATTAGAATGGATCGTGCGAATGAATTAGAATGGATCGTACGAATGAATTAGAATGGATACATTTGTGCGAATGAATTAGAATGGATCGTACGAATGAATTAGAATGGATCGTACAAATGAATTAGAATGGATCTTACGAATGAATTAGAATGGATCGTAAGAATGAATTAGAATGGATCGTACGAATGAATTAGAATGGATACATTCGTGCGAATGAATTAGAATGGATCGGACGAATGAATTAGAATGGATCGTTCGCTCGAATGTATCCATTCTAATCCATTCGTACGATCCATTTTAATCCATTTGTACAATCCATTCTAATTCATTCGCATGAATGTAACCATTCTAATTCATTATCGTATGAATGAATTAGAATGGATCGTACGAATGAATTAGAATGGATCGTATGAATGAATTTGAATGAATACATTTGTGCGAATGAATCTAAATGGATTGTATGAATGAATTACAATGGATCGTACGAATGAATTAGAATGGATCGTACAAATGAATTAGAATAGCTCATACGAATGAATTAGAATGAATCGTATGAATGAATTAGAATGGTTGCATTCGTGCGAATGAATTAGAATAGATCGTATGAATGAATTAGAATGGATCGTATGAATAAATTAGAATGGATCGTGGGAATGAATTAGAATGGATCGTACGAATGAATTAGAATGGATCCACCGAATGAGTTAGAATGGATCATACGAATGAATTAGAATAGATTGTACGAATGAATTAGAATGGATTGTGCGAATGAATTAGAATGGATCGTATGAATGAATAAGAATGGATCGTACGAATGAATTAGAATGGATTGTGCGAATGAATTAGCATGAATCGTACGAATGTATTAGAATGGATCGTACGATCCATTCTTACTCATTCGTATGATCCATTCTAATTCATTCGGACGAATGTATCCATTCATTCGCACGAATGTATCCATTCTAATTCATTTGCACGATCCATTCTAATTCATTCCTATGATCTATTCTAATTCATTCGTACGATTCATTCTAATTCATTCTTATTCATTCGTGCGATACATTCTACGATCCATTCTAATTCATTCGTATATTCCATTCTAATTCATTAGCACGATCCATGCTAATGAATTAGAATGGATCGTACGATCCAATCTAATTCATTCATACGATCCATTCTTACTCATTCGTATGATCCATCCTAATTCAATCGTACGATCCATTCTAATTCATTCGTACGATCGATTCTAATTCCTTCGTACGATCCATTCTATTTCATTCGTACGATCCATTCTAATTCATTCATACGATCCATTCTAATTCCTTCGTACGATCCATTCTAATTCATTCGTACGATCCATTCTAATTCATTCGCGCAATCTATTCTAATTGATTCGTACGATCCATTCTAATTCATTCGTACGATCCATTCTAATTCATTCATACAATCCATTCTAATTTATTCGCACGAATGTATCCATTCTAATTCATTCGTACGATCCATTCTAATTCATTTGCACAATCTATTCTAATTCATTCATACGATCCATTCTAATTCATTCGCACGAATGTATCCATTCTAATCCATTCGTACGATCCATTCTAATCCATTCGTACGATCCATTCTAATTCATTCGCATGAATGTAACCATTCTAATTCATTCATTTGATCCATTCTAATTCATTCGTACGATCCATTCTAATTCATTCGTACGATCTATTCTAATTCATTCGCACAATCCATTCTAATTCATTCATACAATCCATTCTAATTCATTCGTATGATCCATTCTAACTCATTCGGTGGATCCAATCTAATTCATTCGTACGATCCATTCTAATTCATTCCCACGATCCATTCTAATTTATTCGTATGATCCATTCTAATTCATTCGTACGATCATGAATGTATCCATTCTAATTCATTCGTACGATCCATTCTAATTCATTCGTACGATCCATTCTAATTCATTCGTAAGATCCATTCTAATTCATTCGTACGATCCATTCTAATTCATTCGCACGAATGTATCCATTCTAGTTCATTCGTATGATCCATTCTAATTCATTCTTACGATCCATTCTAATTCATTCGTATGATCCATTCTAATTCATTCGTACGATCCATTCTAATTCATTCGCACGAATGTATCCATTCTAATTCATTCGTACGATCCATTCTAATTCATTCGTACGATCCATTCTAATTCATTCATACGATCTATTCTAATTCATTCATACAATCCATTCTAATTCTTTCACAGGCTCCATTCTAATTCATTCGTATGATCCATTCTAATTCATTCGCACAATCCATTCTATTTTATTCGTACGATTCATTCTTACTCATTGGTACGATCCATTCTAATTCATTCGCACGAATGTATCCATTCTAATTCATTCGTACGAATCCATTCTAATTCATTCGTACAATCCATTCTATTTCATTCATACGATCCATTCTTACTCATTCGTATGATCCATTCTAATTCATTCGCACGAATGTATCCATTCTAAATCATTCGTACGATCCATTCTAATTCATTCGTACGATCCATTCTAAATCATTCGTACAATCCATTCTATTTCATTCGTACGATCAATTCTAATTCATTAGCACGATCCATTCTAATTCATTCGTACGATCCATTCAAATTCATTCGCACGATCCATTCTAATTCATTCGTACAATCCATTCTATTTCATTCGTACGATCCATTCTAATTCATTCGTACGATCCATTCTAATTCATTCGTACGATCCATTGTAATTCATTCATACAATCCATTCTAATTCATTCGCACGATCCATTCTAATTCATTCGTACTATCCATTCTAATTCATTCGCACGAATGTATCCATTCTAATTCATTCGTACAATCCATTCTATTTCATTCGTACGATCCATTCTTACTCATTCGTATGATCCATTCTAATTCATTCGTATGATCCATTCTAATTCATTCGTACGATCCATTCTAATTCATTCGTACGATCCATTCTAATTCATATGCACAAACGTATCCATTCTAATTCATTCGTACGATCCATTCTAATTCAGGATCGTACGAATGAATTAGAATGGATATATTCGTGCAAATGAATTAGAATGGATCGTATGAATGAATTAGAATGGATTGTATGAGTGAATTAGAATGGATAGTACGAATGAAGTAGAATGGATCGTATGAATGAATTAGAATGGATACATTCGTGCGAATGAATTAGAATGGATCGTATGAATGAATTAGAATAGATTGTGCGAATGAATTAGAATGGATCGTACGAATGAATTACAATGGATACATTCATGCGAATAAATTAGAATGGATTGTATGAATGAAATAGAATGGATCGTACGAATGAATTAGAATGGATCGTACGAATGAATTAGAATAGATTGCGTGAATGAATTAGAATGGATCGTGCGAATGAAATAGAATGGATACAAATGAATTAGAATGGATCATACGAATGAATTAGAATGACGATCCATTCTTACTCATTCGTATGATCCATTCTAATTTATTCGCACGAATGTATCCATTCTAATTCATTCGTACGTCTAATTCATTCGTATGGTACATTCTAATTCATTCGCACAATCCATTCTATTTCATTCGTACGATCCATTCTTACTCATTCGTATGATCCATTATGGATACATTCGTGCGAATGAATTAGAATGGATCATACGAATGAGTAAGAATGGATCGTACGAATGAAATAGAATAGATTGTGTGAATGAATTAGAATGGATCGTGTGAAAGAATTAGAATGGATTCTATGAATGAATTAGAATAGAACGTATGAATGAATTAGAATGGATCGTACGGATGAATTAGAATGGATCGTACGAATGAATTAGAATGGATACATTCGTGCGAATGAATTAGAGTGGATACATTCGTGCGAATGAATTAGAATGGATACATTCGTGCGAAAGAATTAGAATAGATCGTATGAATGAATTAGAATGGATCCTATGAATGAATTAGAATGGATCGTGCGAATGAATTAGATTGGATCGTACGAATGAATTAGAATGGATCGTGCTAATGAATTAGAATTGATCGAACGAATGAATTAGCATGGATCGTGCTAATGAATTAGAATGGATCGTACGAATGGATTAGAATGGATCGTACGAATGGATTAGAATGGATCGTACGAATGAATTAGAATGGATACATTCGCGAATGAATTAGAATGGATCGTACGAATGAATTAGAATGGATCGTGTGAATGAATTAGAATGGATCATACGAATGAATTAGAATGGATCATACGAATGAATTAGAATGGATACATTCGTGCGAATGAATTAGAATTGATCGTACGAATGAATTAGAATGGATCGTGCGAATGAATTAGAATGGATCGTACGAATGAATTAGAATGGATCGTACGAATGAACTAGAATAGAATGGATCGTACGAATGAATTAGAATGGATCGTACGGATGAATTAGAATGGATACATTCGTGCGAATAAATTAGAATGGATCAGACGAATGAATTAGAATGGATCGTACGAATGAATTAGAATGGATCGTATGAATGAATTAGAATGTATCGTACGAATAAATTAGAATGGATACATTCGTCCGAATGAATTAGAATGGATCATACGAATCAGTACGAATGGATCGTACGAATGAAATAGAATAGATTGTACGAATGAATTAGAATGGATCCTACGAATGAATTAGAATGGATCGTGTGAAAGAATTAGAATGGATTGTATGAATGAATTAGAATGGATCGTATGAATGAATTAGAATGAATCGTGCAAATAAATTCGAATGGATCGTACGAATTCATTCTAATTCATTCATACAATCCATTCTAATTCTTTCACACGATCTATTCTAATTCATTCGTAGGATCGGACGAATGAATTAGAATGGATCGTACGAATAAATTAGAATGAATTAGAATGGATCGTACGAATGAATTAGAATGGATCGTACGAATGAAATAGAATGGATCGTGTGAAAGAATTAGAATGGATTGTATGAATGAATTAGAATGGATCGTACGAATGGATTAGAATGGATACCTTTGTGCATATGATTTAGAATGGATCGTGCGAATGAATTAGAATGGTTCGTACGAATGAACTAGAATGGATACATTCGTGCGAATGAATTAGAATGGATCTTACGAATGAATTAGAATGGATCGTACGAATGAATTAGAATGGATCATACGAATGAATTAGAATGGATCGTATGAATGGCTTAGAATGGATATATTCGTGCGAATGAATTAGAATGGATCGGACGAATGAATTAGAATGGATCATACGAATGAATTAGAATGGATCAAATGAATGAACTAGAATGGTTACATTCATGCGAATGAATTAGAATGGATCGTACGAATGGATTAGAATGGATCGTACGAATGGATTAGAATGGATACATTCATGCGAATGAATTAGAATGGATCATACGAATGAGTAAGAAAGAATCGTATGAATGAAATAGAATGGATTGTACGAATGAATTAGAATGGATCGTGCGAATAAATTTGAATGGATCGTACGAATGAATTAGAATGGATCGTACGAATGAATTAGAATGGATCGTACGAATGAATAAGAATGGATCGTAGGAATGAATTAGAATGGATACATTCGTGCGAATGAATTAAAATGGATACATTCGTGCGAAAGAATTAGAATAGATCGTATGAATGAATTAGAATGGATCCTATGAATGAATTAGAATCGATCGTGCGAATGAATTAGAATGGATCGTACGAATGAATTAGAATAGATCGTACGAATGAATTAGAATGGATCGTACGAATGAATTAGAATGGATCATACGAATGAATTAGAATGAATCATACGAATGAGTAAGAATGGATCGTACGAATAAAATAGAATGGATTGTACGAATGAATTAGAATGGATCGTACGAATGAATTAGAATGGATCATGTGAAAGAATTAGAATGGATTGTTTGAATGAATTAGAATGAATCATATGAATGAATTAGAATGGATCGTGCGAATGAATTAGAATGGATCGTACGAATGAATTAGAATGGATCGTACGAATGAATTAGAATGGATCATACGAATGAATTAGAATGTATCATACGAATGAGTAAGAATGGTTCGTACGAATGAAATAGAATGGATTGTACGAATGAATTAGAATGGATACATTCGTACGAATGAATTAGAATGGATCGTACGAATGAATTAGAATGGATCGTACGAATGAATTAGAATGCATCGTACGAAAGAATTAGAATGGATATATTCGTGCGAATGAATTAGAATGGATCGTACGAATGAATTAGACTGGATCGTACGAATGAATTTGAATGGATACATTTGTGCGAATGAATCTAAATGGATTGTATGAATGAATTACAATGGATCGTACGAATGAATTAGAATGGATCGTACGAATGAATTAGAATAGCTCATACGAATGAATTAGAATGAATCGTACGAATGAATTAGAATGGTTACATTCGTGCGAATGAATTAGAATAGATCGTACGAATGAATTAGAATGGATCGTACGAATAAATTAGAATGGATCGTGGGAATGAATTAGAATGGATCGTACGAATGAATTAGAATGGATCCACCGAATGAGTTAGCATGGATCATACGAATGAATTAGAATGGATTGTACGAATGAATTAGAATGGATTGTATGAATGAATTAGAATGGATTGTGCGAATGAATTAGAATGGATCGTATGAATGAATAAGAATGGATCGTACGAATGAATTAGAATGGATCATGCGAATGAATTAGCATGAATCGTACGAATCTATTAGAATGGATCGTACGAATAAATTATAGTGAATCGTACGATCCATTCTAATTCATTCGTACGATCCATTCTAATTCATTCGCACGAATATATCTATTCTAATTCATTCATACGATCTATTCTAATTCATTCATACAATCCATTCTAATTCTTTCACACGATCCATTCTAATTCATTCGTACGATCCATTCTAATTCATTCGTACGATCCATTGTAATTCATTCGTATGATCCATTCTAATTCGTTCCTACGATCTATTCTAATTCATTCGCTCGAATATATCCATTCTAATTCATTCGTTCGATCCATTCTAATTCATTCGCATGATCCATTCTAATTCATTCGTATGATCCATTCTAATCCATTCGTACGATCTATTCTAATTCATTCGTACGATCCATTCTAATTCATTCGTACGATCCATTCTAATTCATTCGCACGAATGTATCCATTCTAGTTCATTCGTATGATCCATTCTAATTTATTCGTACGATCCATTCTAATTTATTCGCACGATCCATTCCAATTCATTCGTACGATCCATTCTAATTCATTCATACGATCCATTCTAATTCATTCTAGAATGGATACATTCGTGCGAAAGAATTAGAATGGATCGTATGAATGAATTAGAATGGATCGTACGAATGAATTAGAATGGATCTTACGAATGAATTAGAATGGATCGTACGAATGAATTAGAATGGATCGTACGAATGAATTAGAATGGATTAAATGAATGAATTAGAATGGATCGTACAATTGAATTAGAATGGATCGTACGAATGAATTAGAATGGATCGTACGAATGAATTAGAATGGATCGTACGAATGAACTAGAATGGATACATTCATGCGAATGAATTAGAATGGATCGTACGAATGAATTAGAATGGATCATACGATTCATTCTAATTCATTCGTACGATCCATTCTAATACATTCGTACGATTCATGCTAATTCATTCGCACGATCCATTCTAATTCATTCGTACGATCCATTCTTATTCATTCATACGATCCATTCTAATTCATTCGCACAATCCATTCTAATTCATTCGTACAATCCATTCTAATTCATTCGTATGATCCATTCTAACTCATTCGGTGGATCCATTCTAATTTATTCGTACGATCAATTCTAATTCATTCCCACGATCTATTCTAATTTATTCGTACGATCCACTCTAATTCATTCGTACGATCTATTCTAATTCATCGCACGAATGTAACCATTCTAATTCATTCATACAATTCCTTCTAATTCATTCGTAGGAGCTTTTCTAATTCATTCGTACGATCCATTCTAATTCATTCGTACGATCCATTGTAATTCATTCATACAATCCATTTTGATTCATTCGCACAAATGTATCCATTCAAATTCATTCGTACGATCCAGTCTAATTCATTCGTACGATCCATTCTAATTCATTCGCACGAATATATCCATTCTAATTCTTTCGTACGATGCATTCTAATTCATTCGTACGATCAATTCTAATTCATTCATTTGATCCATTCTAATTCATTCGTATGATCCATTCTAATTCATTCGTCCGATCCATTCTAATTCATTCGCACGAATGTATCCATTCTAATTCATTCGTACGATCCATTCTAATTCATTCGTACGATCCATTCTAATTCATTCGTAAGATCCATTCTAATTCATTCGTACGATCCATACTAATTCATTCGTACGATCCATTCTAATTCATTCGCACGAATGTATCCATTCTAGTTCATTCGTACGATCCATTCTAATTCATTCGTACGATCCATTCTAATTCATTCCGTACGATCCATTCTAATTCATTCCGTACGATCCATTCTAATTCATTCGTACGATCCATTCTAATTCATTCCGTACGATCCATTCTAATTCATTCCGTACGATCCATTCTAATTCATTCGTACGATCGTACGAATGAATTAGAATGAATTAGATTGGATCGTACAAATGAATTAGAATGGATCTTACGAATGAATTAGAATGGATCGTACGAATGAATTAGAATGGATCGTACGAATGAATTAGAATGGATTCATTCGTGCGAATGATTAGAATGGATCGGACGAATGAATTAGAATGGATCGTACGAATGAATTAGAATGGATCATATGAATTCATTAGAATCGTTACATTCATGCGAATGAATAAGAATGGATCGTATGAATGGATTAGAATGGATCGTACGAATGGATTAGAATGGATACATTCGAGCGAATGAATTAGAATGGATCGTACGAATGAATTAGAATGGATCGTACGAATGGATTAGAATGGATCCTACGAATGGATTAGAATGGATACCTTTGTGCATATGAATTAGAATGGATCGTATGAATGAATTAGAATGGATCGTAGAATGGATCGTACGAATTAATTAGAATGGATCGTACGAATGAATTAGAATAGATCATAGGAATGAATTAGAATGGATCGTGCAAATGAATTAGAATAGATACATTCGTACGAATGAATTAGAATGGATCGTACGAATGAATTAGAATGGATCGTACGAATGAATTAGAATGGATCATAAGAATGAATTAGAATGGATCATACGAATGAGTAAGAATGGATCGTACGAATGAAATAGAATGGATTGTACGAATGAATTAGAATGGATCGTACGAATGAATTAGAATGGATCGTGTGAAAGAATGGATCGTACGAATGAAATAGAATGGATTGTATGAATGAATTAGAATGGATCATATGAATGAATTAGAATGGATCGTGCGAATGAATTCGAATGAATCATACGAATGAATTAGAATGGATCATATGAATGAATTAGGATGGATATATTCGTGCGAATGAATTAGAATGGATCCATTCGTGCGAAAGAATTAGAATAGATCGTATGAATGAATTAGAATGGATCCTATGAATGAATTAGAATGGATAGTGCGAATGAATTAGAATGGATCGTGCGAATGAATTAGAATGGATCGTGCTAATGAATTAGAATTGATCGAACGAATGAATTAGCATGGATCGTGCTAATGAATTAGAATGGAACGTACGAATGAATTAGAATGGATCGTGTGAAAGAATTAGAATGGATTGTATGAATGAATTAGAATGAATTCGTACGATCCATTCGAATTCATTCGCACGATCCATTCTAATTCATTCATACGGTCCATTCTAATTCATTCATACAATCCATTCTAATTCTTTCACACGATCCATTCTAATTCATTCGTAGGATCCATTCTAATTCATTCATACAATCTATTCTATTTCATTCGTACGATCCATTCTTACTCATTCGTATGATCCATTCTAATTCATTCGGACGAATGTATCGATTCTAATTTATTCGTACGATCCATTCTAATTCATTCGTACGATCCATTCTAATTCATTCGTACGATCCATTCTTACTCATTCGTATGATCCATTCTAATTCATTCGTACGATCCATTCTAATTCATTCGTATGATCCATTCTAATTCATTCGCACAATCTGTTCTAATTCATTCGTATGATCCATTCTAATTCATTCGTACGATCGTACGAATGAATTAGAATGGATCATACGGAATGAATTAGAATGGATTGTATGAATGAATTAGAATGGATACATTCGTGCGAATGAATTAGAATGGATCATACGAATGAGTAAGAATGGATCGTACGAATGAAATAGAATGGATTGTACGAATGAATTAGAATGGATCGTACAAATGAATTAGAATGGATCGTACGAATGAATTAGAATGGATCATACAAATGAAATAGAATGGATTGTACGAATGAATTAGAATGGATCGTACGAATGAATTAGAATGGATCGTGTGAAAGAATTAGAATACATTGTATGAATGAATTAGAATGGATCGTATGAATGAATTAGAATGGATCGTGCGAATGAATTCGAATGGATCGCATGATCCATTTGAATAGAATGGATCGTATGAATGAATTAGAATGGATCGGGCGAATGAATTAGAATGGATTGTAGGAATGAATTAGAATGGATCGTATGAATGAATTAGAATGGATCGTATGAATGAATTAGAATGGATCGTGCGAATGAATTAGAGTGGATCGTACGAATGAATTAGAATGGATCGTACGAATGAATTAGAATGGATCATACGAATGAGTAAGAATGGATCGTACGAATGAAATAGAATGGATTGTACGAATGAATTAGAATGGATACATTTGTGCGAATGAATTAGAATGGATCGTACGAATGAATTAGAATGGATCGTACGAATGAATTAGAATGGATCTTACGAATGAATTAGAATGGATCGTATGAATGAATTAGAATGGATCGTACGAATGAATTAGAATAGATACATTCGTGCGAATGAATTAGAATGGATCGGACGAATGAATTAGAATGGATCCTACGAATGAATTAGAATGGATCGTACGAATGAATTAGAATGGATCGTACGAATAAATTAGAATGGAAACATTCGTCCGAATGAATTAGAATGGATCATACGAATGAGTAAGAATGGATCGTACGAATGAAATAGAATAGATTGTATGAATGAATTAGAATGGATTCGTACGAATGAATTAGAATGGATACATTCGTGCGAATGAATTAGAATGGATCGTACCAATGAGTAAGAATGGATCGTACGAATGAAATAGAATGGATTGTGCGAATGATTTAGAATGGATCGTACGAATGAATTAGAATGGATCGTACGAATGAATTAGAATGGATCCTATGAATGAATTAGAATGGATCGTGCGAATGAATTAGAATGGATCGTACGAATGAATTAGAATGGATCGTGCTAATGAATTAGAATTGATCGAACGAATGAATTAGAATGGATGCATTCGTGCGAATGAATTAGAATGGATCGGACGAATGAATTAGAATGGATCGTACGAATGAGTAAGAATGGATCGTACGAATGAATTAGAATGGATCGTACGAATGAATTAGAATGGATCGTGCTAATGAATTAGAATGGAATAGAATAGATTGTACGAATGAATTAGAATGGATTCGTACGAATGAATTAGAATGGATACATTCGTGCGAATGAATTAGAATGGATCGTACCAATGAGTAAGAATGGATCGTACGAATGAAATAGAATGGATTGTGCGAATGAATTAGAATGGATCGTACGAATGAATTAGAATGGATCGTGTGAAAGAATTAGAATGGATTGTATGAAAGAATTAGAATAGATCGTATGAATGAATTAGAATGGATCGTATGAGTGAATTAGAATGGATACGAAGGAATTAGAATGGATCGTACGAAGGAATTAGAATGGATCATACCAATGAAATAGAATGGATCGTACGAAGGAATTAGAATGGATCGTACGAAGGAATTAGAATGGATATATTCGTGCAAATGAATTAGAATGGATCGTATGAATGAATTAGATTGGATCGTATGAGTGAAATAGATTGGATTGTACGAATGATTTAGAATGGATCGTACGAATGAATTAGAATGGATCGTACGCATGAATTAGAATGAATTAGAATGGATCGTACGAATGAATTAGAATGAATTAGAATTGATCGTACGAATGAAATAGAATGGATTGTACGAATGATTTAGAATGGATCGTACGAATGAATTAGAATGGATCGTACGAATGATTTAGAATGGATACATTCATGCAAATGAATTAGAATGGATCATACGAATGAGTAAGAATGGATCGTACGAATGAAATAGAATGGATTGTACGAATGAATTAGAATGGATTCGTACGAACGAATTAGAATGGATATATTTGAGCGAATGAATTAGAATGGATCGTACCAATGAGTAAGAATAGATCGTACGAATGAAATAGAATGGATCGTGCGAATGAATTAGAATGGATCGTACGAATGAATTAGAATGGATCGTACGAATGAATTAGAATGGATCATACGAATTAATTAGAATGGATCGTACGAATGAATTAGAATGGATCGTACGAATGAATTAGAATGGATCGTACGAATGAATTAGAATGGATCGTACGAATGAATTAGAATGGATCATACGAATTAATTAAAATGGATCATACGAATGAATTAGAATGGATCGTACGAATGAATTAGAATGGATCGTACGAAAGAATTAGAATGGATACATTTGTGCAAATGAATTAGAATGGATCGTACGAATGGATTTGAATGGATCGTACGAATGGATTAGAATGGATACATTCGTGCGAATGAATTAGAATGGATTGTATGAATGAATTAGAATGGTTTGTACGATCCATTCGAATTCATTCGCACGATCCATTCTAATTCATTCGTGCAATCCATTCTAATTCATTCATACGATCTATTCTAATTCATTCGTACGATCCATTCTAATTCATTCGTATATTTCATTCTAATTCATTCGTACGATCTATTCTATTTCATTCGTACGATCCATTCTTACTCATTCGTATGATCCATTCTAATTCATTCGGACGAATGTATCCATTCTAATTTATTCGTACGATCCATTCTAATTCATTCGTACGATCCATTCTAATTCATTCGTACGATCCATTCTTTCTCATTTGTATGATCCATTCTAATTCATTCGTACGATCCATTCTAATTCATTCGCTCGAATGTATCCATTCTAATCCATTCGTACGATCCATTCTAATTCATTAGCACGATCCATTCTAATTCTTTCACACGATCCATTCTAATTCATTCGTACGATCCATTCTAATTCATTCGCACAATCCATTCTATTTCATTCGTACGATCCATTCTTACTCATTCGTATGATCCATTCTAATTCATTCGCACGAATGTATCCATAATGGATCATACGAATGAGTAAGAATGGATCGTACGAATGAAATATAATGGATTGTGCGAATGAATTAGAATGGACCATACGAATGAATTAGAATGGATCGTACGAATGAATTAGAATGGATATATTTGAACGAATAAATTAGAATGGATCATACGAATGAATTAGAATGGATCGTATGAATGAATTAGAATGGATAGTGCGAATGAATTAGAATCGATCGTACGAATGAATTAAAATGGATCGTACGAATGAATTAGAATGGATCATACGAATGAGTAAGAATGGATCGTACGAATGAATTAGAATGGATCGTACGAATGAATTAGAATGGATCGTACGAATAAATTAAAATAGATACATTCGTCCGAATGAGTTAGAATGGATCATACGAATGAGTAAGAATGGATCGTACGAATGAATTAGAATGGACCGTACGAATGAATTAGAATGGATACATTCGTGCGAATGAATTAGAATGGATCGGACGAATGAATTAGAATGGATCGTACGAATGAATTATAATGGATCGTACGAATGAATTACAATGGATCATACGAATAAATTAGAATGGATACATTCGTCCGAATGAATTAGAATGGATCATACGAATGAGTAAGAATGGATAGTACGAATGAAATAGAATAGATTGTACGAATGAATTAGAATGGATCCTACGAATGAATTAGAATGGATCGTGTGAATGAATTAGAATGGATTGTATGAATGAATTAGAATGGATCGTATGAATGAATTAGAATGGATCGTGCGAATGAATTCGAATGGATCGTACGAATTCATTCTAATTCATTCATACAATCCATTCTCATTCTTTCACACGATCCATTCTAATTCATTCGTACGTTCCATTCTAATTCATTAGCACGATCCATGCTAATTCATTCGTTCGATCAATTCTAATTCATTAGCACGATCCATTCTAATTCATTCGTACGATCCATTCTAATTCATTCGCACAATCCATTCTAATTCATTCATACAATCCATTCTAATTCTTTCACACGATCCATTCTAATTCTTTCGTAGGATCTATTCTAATTCATTCGTACGATCCATTCTAATTCATTCATACGATCCATTCTAATTCATTCGTACGATCCATTCTAATTCATTCGTAAGATCCATTCTAATTCATTCGTACGATCCATTCTAATTCATTCATACGATCCATTCAAATTCATTCGCACGAATGTATCCATTCTAGTTCATTCGTACGATCCATTCTAATTCATTCGTACGATCCATTCTAATTCATTCGTACGAATGTATCCATTCTAATTCATTTGTATAATCCATTCTAATTCATTCGCACGATCCATTCTAATTCATTCGTATGATCCATTCTAATTCATTCGTACGATCCATTCTAATTCATTCGTATGATCCATTCTAATTAATTCGTATGATCCATTCTAATTCATTCGTACGATCCATTCTAATTCATTTGCACGAATATATCCATTCTAATTCTAATTCATTAGCACGATCTATTCTAATTCATTCATACGATCCATTCTAATTCATTCGCACGAATGTATCCATTCTAATTCATTCATACGATCCATTCTAATTCATTCACACGATCCATTCTAATTCATTAGCACGAATATATCCATTCTAATTCATTCGCACGATCCATTCTAATTCATTCGTACGATCCATTCTAATTCATTCGCACGAATGTATCCATTCAAATTCATTAGCACGATCCATTCTAATTCATTCGTATGATCCATTCTAATTCCTTCGTACGATCCATTCTAATTCCTTCGTATCCATTCTAATTCACTCATACGATCCATTCTAATTCATTCATACGATCCATTCTAATTCATTCATACAATCCATTCTAATTCTTTCACACGATCCATTCTAATTCATTCGTACGATCCATTATAATTCATTCGCACAATCCATTCTAATTCATTCGCACGAATGTTGTGGGGGAAAATCTTCGTGCCGACCCGAAGACTCTCGCAGCACCAGTCAATTGAAGATTCGATTTGAAGATCGTTGATCGATCTCTTTCGATATGTAAATAGAGAGGCAATCAGAGAGAGTTTGACACAAGAGATGTGATCTCGGAGTTCAGCCGAAGCCTACGTCTCCGTGCTATAGGGAGCAACCCGAATTCACTAACACTTATGCTGGAGTGATCTCGACAGGCCGAGTATCACTGTAAACACTGATCTCTTTGAGAGAAAAAGAAGATCAAAGAGAGGTGGAAGATAGGAAGTTGGAAATCCCAGAGCTCTGGTTTTAGAATTGAGAATTCGATCTATTTACATTCGAAGGCTCTGCTATTTATAGGATTCCCGGGGAGGAATTCCGGGGCAAATGGCGGTTTCTGCTGCCGTATCTGGGGATCCTCCAGGCAGGGCCGGTGGGTCCCTCGAAAGCCTTCAGGGGCCCACCAGGCAGGGCCGGTGGGTCCCGTTGCAGTCTCCGGGGGCCCACCAGGCAGGGCCGGTGGGTCCCGCTGTGGTACTCGGGGGCCCACCAGGCAGGGCCGGTGGGTCCCGCTGTGGTCTCCGGGGGCCCACTGGGCAGGGCCGGTGGGTCCTGTTGTGGTACTCGGGGGCCCACCAGGCAGGGCCGGTGGGTCCCGCTGTGGTACTCGGGGGCCCACTGGGCAGGGCCGGTGGGTCCTGCTGTGGTACTCGGGGGCCCACCAGGCAGGGTCGGTGGGTCCCGCTGTGGTCTCCGGGGGCCCACCAGGCAGGGCCGGTGGGTCCCGCTGCTTGCAGATTTCTTACCAAAATTTGCACCCACAGTTACCCCCTCCAAGTTAGTTAAGAGGCCACCTTGGCTGGCTTGGATTTGGTGCAAAAAATAGCAACCGCCTGTCGTAAAAAGGCACGAAGAAGCTTGTCGAGTGTTAGCGCAAAAAAGGACTGACCGGTCAATTTTGATTGAACGGTCAATTTTGACCGATCGGTCAATTTTGACCGATCGGTCATATTTGACCGATCGGTCAAATTTTGACCGATCAGTCAAAATTCAACCGGTCAAGAATAGGGTGATCGGTCAAAAAACATGGTTTTTTGACCGATCCAGTAGGAAATTTGACCGATCGGTTGAAATTTGACCGATCGGTTAATTTTTGACCGATCGGTCATATTTGACCGATCGGTCAAATTTTGACCGATCGGTCAAAATTCAACCGGTCAAGAATAAGGTGATCGGTCAAAAAACATGGTTTTTTGACCGATCCAGTAGGAAATTTGACCGATCGGTTGAAATTTGACCGATCGGTTAATTTTTGATTGATCGGTCATATTTGACCGATCGGTCAAATTTTGACCGATCGGTCAAAATTCAACCGGTCAAGAATAGGGTGATCGGTCAAAAAACATGGTTTTTTGACCGATCCAGTAGGAAATTTGACCGATCGAATGATTTTTGCCGATCGGACAAGTTTGTCCGATCGGTAAAAATTATCCGATCAAGGTTCGAGTGATTGGCTAAAACCCTTGGTTGTTTGCCAGATCCAGTAGAAATTTGACCGATCGAATGATTTTTGCCGATCGGACAAGTTTGTCCGATCGGTAAAAAATTATCCGGTCAAGGTTCGAGTGATCGGCAAAAAACCTTGGTTTTTTGCCAGATCCAGTAGAAATTTGACCGATCGAATGATTTTTGCCGATCGGACAAGTTTGTCCGATCGGTAAAAAATTATCCGGTCAAGGTTCGAGTGATCGGCAAAAAACCTTGGTTTTTTGCCAGATCCAGTAGAAATTTGACCGATCGAATGATTTTTGCCGATCGGACAAGTTTGTCCGATCGGTAAAAAATTATCCGGTCAAGGTTCGAGTGATCGGAAAAAAACCTTGGTTTTTTGCCAGATCTAGTAGAAATTTGACCGATCGAATGATTTTTGCCGATCGGACAAGTTTATCCGATCAGTAAAAAATTATCCGGTCAAGGTTCGAGTAATCGGCAAAAAACCTTGGTTTTTTGCCAGATCCAGTAGAAATTTGACCGATCGAATGATTTTTGCCGATCGGACAAGTTTGTCCGATCGGTAAAAAATTATCCGGTCAAGGTTCGAGTGATCGGCAAAAAACCTTGGTTTTTTGCCAGATCCAGTAGAAATTTGACCGATCGAATGATTTTTGCCGATCGGACAAGTTTGTCCGATCGGTAAAAAATTATCCGGTCAAGGTTCGAGTGATCGGCAAAAAACCTTGGTTTTTTGCCAGATCCAGTAGAAATTTTGACAGGTTAGTTAAAAGTTTTGAACCTGCCCTTAGAGAGGGTTTCACAGCTGTTCTGTTCTGATCTTCTGGCAGAGTTTTGAACATCGATGGAGCTTGATTCTTCCTGTTTTGAATCTTTGGTTGGTTTGAATGTGGCTTCGACTCGGCGGTCCGGTTTACTCAGACCGGTGGCTCACTTGGACCGTTTGGTTCACGTGGACCGGTAGGTCCGATGTTTCGTCTGGTCCGACGGTTCGCCTGATTTTGCGCTTGCTACGGATGGATGCCACGTGTTCCTACAAAAACACGCGATTTGATATGGTGAAGACATGTGTCTTCTCGATTTGCGTACCTGTTTTACCCTGGGTATATGAGTTTCACTGGCTGTCATTTTTGCCTCACGCTTCCAAAATTTTTCGAAGTCCAGACTCTTTGCTCCCGATTTCTGCTTTTGCTCGATCGATCAAATGGCGTCTTCTGGAAGTTCGAAGAAGTCAGGCGGGGTCCCTTTGAAGAGGAAAGGGAAGAAGATTGTTGAGGTTCCATCCCCTCCGAAGGGTCGAGGCAAGGGCAAGGCCGCACTTGCCGAACTTGGACAGCTGGGCAAAAGGCATCAAGGGCAGGGTTTGCTTCAGCGCCATCGAGGCCAGAGCATATCCCTAAAGTAAAGTTTGCTCTGGGCCCGCTCATGTCTCTGTCAGAGGAAACTGAGTACGTGTACAATACTGGTGGCGAGTTCACAGATTCAAAGAGGAAGAAGTGGCAGACATTGCTCTCTTTCTTTACCGAAGGGAGGGTGCAACCTTCGCTCCCCAGCATTCAGACTACATTCGGCATCGACAAGAAGACCGTCTTCACCAGCTTTGCTAGTAACGAAAAGGTCATGGGAACCATTGTGACCATCGGCCAACTCAACTGCGGCCTGCGCCTACCGTTGCCACCCTTTGCGGCAAGATTACTGAACACTTCTGGCCTCTTCCCGGGGCAGGTCACTGGGAACGCCTGGCGAATTATCTACGCATTCTGCCGCGTGGAGTCGGATTTCCAGGAAGACTTGAAGGCGTGCTACTCCAGCATCCCAGAAGGTGAAGATGCTCGGATCGAGCTGGGATATTTTTTCTTCCACTATCGATGGTCTTGGAGGAAGGATAGTCCGTTCTACAGCTTGACCGGTGTATCTCCGCTGCGCCCATTAACTGATACAGTCCCTTCGGACAAATTGTACACTGATTGGCCCATCTCTGTTACCGGCGCATGGACACCCGTCTCAGTGCCTGATACCCCCCGAGGCGAAGTGCATGACGCAGTGAAGATGTACTGCGAGGGGGGCATCTTCGCCTGGACCTCCGAGAGGGCTGGAGCTATCGACAACTTATTTCTTGAGTTGACCTATGGAACCAGGTCGTGGAAACAGTTCTCCAACTGCCCAGTGAGATATGGCAAGGCCAATCTCCTCCACCGATCAAAGGATAGATACGAGGACAATGAAGTCCTATACTCTGACTATGAGGAAGACCCTCATTCGGGTAAGATTATCCGGAAGGTTCGGGCCGAGAAGAAAATCTATACTGCAAGGCGCCGATTGCCTACCGTGGAGGAGAAACTGGTGATCCAAAGAGGCCCAGTGAAGAAGAAACGAAAAACCCTCATCAAGCAAAAGGAAGATGAAGACCAAGGGAAGAAAAATGAAGATGAAGAAGAAGAAAAGAAGGGGAGCGTCGAGGAAGACGAAGAAACTGAGAATGTCAGCCATGACAACAGTGGTAATGACGAAGACGAGGATGGGAACGGCGAGAATGATCTGTCTTCCACCCCCTCTGGTGGAGATGGTGAGAACGGGGGTGGTGAGGAAGAAATTCCTCCCACCCCCACTGGTGGTGCAACAGGGGAAGACTCAATTGCTATTCCCATTGACGAGGTTAAAGCCCGTCAAATAGAAGAAATTCTCGATACAGAAGGTGATGGCCCAAAGGCGGTTCCCACCTACAAGTTTGATGAGTTGAAGAAGCCGCTGCGCTTCAAAATAAAGTTGTCGAGGAGTGGTGGGGTTGGAAGCAACCCCACACCCCTCGATCAAATTCCATCTGAAGTACCCCGCCTCGAAGGAGCGACAACGAGCGGGGGTATAGAGGTTGAGCAACCCCCACCCCCCTCTCAGTCTCTGGCTGAGGAGGTGGCTGCCATGGTGGCGGGACTCATCCAGCCAGGCGGGCCACAGGAGGAAGAAAGAGTCTCACCTCCCCGGGATGCTCCCTCTCCTATCCATTTGGAGAGGGAAAGTCGCGTGGGCGATGGAGCTACTCAACCTCAGCCAGCGCCGGTCCCTACTCAGGAGAAATCGACCCCTCAGGGTGGTTCCGATCGCCGAAAGGGTAAGGAGCCAAGGGTTGAAGCCTCAGGTAATTGTACTAACTGGCCTTGATTTTCTTGCCTCTGAAGATTGGAAATAATCTAACACTTTGACCTCTCGTGTTGATTGCAGGTGCGCCTGTTGGCTCGACCCCAAAGATGAAGAGTTTGGGTGATGTTGACATCAACCACCCCACATCTGTGATCCGGAAACTCTGCAATCTTCCAGGGGCTACTCTGGATGAAGCTTTCGACAGGCTCGAACTGGTGGTAAGTGCATCTGCTCGACCGATCATCTGAATTGCATCTTCAGAATAATTCTAACTCTTTTGTTCTTTTGCAGAACTCAGCAGTTTTGAATGTCGCGACCAAGCTCTCCATGAAGGCGGGAGCAAAAGAAGCTTCAGCTGAAGTCTCCCGCTTAGCTACCGCACTGGAGGTCGTAAACGCGGAGAGGGATAAGCTGAGGGAGGCTCTATCCTCAAAGAAGGAGGCATTGAAGGCCAAGACCGAGGCCCTTCGCAAGGAAAAACTGGAGAGCAAGGGCTGGCAGAACGAATACGAGGCTCAGAGTCATGAACTCCTAGAATTGAAGAATCGATTCTTCAGGATCGAAAACTTGTGCTTCGATCGTGCGGCTCGAATAAAGGAGCTGGAGGCACAACTTGCTGCTTCAGCAGAGACTCAGAAGAAGGAGCTGGAGCATATGCGGAGTGAGTGCAAGAGCTACAGGGAAACAGCTGAGAAGGCAGCAGAAGCGCTCAGGGTCCATGTAGCCAGTGTCCGATCCTCTAAGGCATCAGTGGCCAAGCCTTGAGACTTTTTCTTCCTTTTAGTTGTTGTGCTTGTAAACTCTTGATATGTAGTAGCTCGCTCCTGTACTTGTCGCATTTTTGATAATAATAGAAATCTCTTTGGTGTTTAAAAATTGGATGTCTCTTGAGTTGAATGCCTTTGAATCTTATGTTCTGGATAGCATTAGCATAGATACAATCTTTTGAATGTAAGGGATCGAGTCGCAACTTGATTACCCAAATTTGTTGTAACTTGAAATTTGAATTTGAATCCATGCAACACTTGTATGTAAGGGGTTGAGTCGCAACTCAAGCACCCAAACTTATTGCAACTTGAAAATTGAAACTTGAATTCGTGTAACACTTGAATGTGAGGGGTTGAGTCGCAACTCAAGCACCCAAACTTGTTAGACGATATCGAAATTGATTGAAATTGAACATTGAAACTTGAAGGTCAGTTTAACATTTGCTAGTAAGGGGTTGAGTCGCAACTCTAACACCCAAACTTGTTAAAAGACTTTAACTTGAATATGGTCAATTTTTAACATTTGCTAGTAAGGGGTTGAGTCACAACTCTAACACCCAAACTTGTTAAAAGACCTGGTAACTTGAATTTGAAGCCGCTTTAGAACTTGAATTGAAAAGCTGAACACTTGCACATTTAAACATTTGAAAGAGATCTTTATTCATCACATAATTTACATCATGGATAGAATAACTTGAGATGTCTAGAATTCCAAGCTCGTGGCAATCTATCTCCTTCTGGTGAGATCAGTCGATAGGAGCCTTTACCTCCAACTGACTCAATGATGTATGGACCTTCCCAGTTGGGAGCAAGCTTACCACTACTGTGTTCTTTGGTGTTGTAGAAAACTGCTCTGAGAACTAAACTACCCACTGGGAACTGTCTCTTGTAGACTTTCTCATCGTAGGCTCTTTTGATCTTCTGCTGGTACTTGGCCACACGAAGTGATGCTTGATCTCATAATTCTTCGGAGAAGTCTAGATCATTGATCCGAAGTTCTTCATTGATTCCTTCTTCAACTGCTTTGGTCTTCAAAGTACTTGATATATTTTCTGTTGGGAGTACTGCTTCCGATCCATATGTTAGACGAAAGGGTGAGAACCCTGTTGATCTTCTCGGAGTTGTGCGATACCCCCAAAGAACTTCAGGTAGGACTTGCTCCCACAATCCTTTCTTGTCATTGAGTTTCTTCTTGAGTATACCAAGAATAGCTCTATTGGAAGCTTCTGCTTGGCCATTGCATTGAGGGTACCTCGGAGTTGAATAGAATAGCTTGATACCGTTGTTCAGACAGAACTCTCGGAATTTATCGGAGTCAAATTGAGCTCCATTGTCAGCAACAAGAACTTAAGGCGTACCAAACCTTGAGAAGATGTTGTACCGAATGAATTTGATCACTTCGTCGTCAGTTTCTCGGAAGAGGGGCACAGCTTCAACCCATTTGGTGAAATAATCTGTAGCCAGCAGTAGATACTTCTTCTTGCTTGGAGTTGGAGGGAAAGGACCCAAGAAATCTAACCCCCATTGATGGAATGGCCAGGGACTTGATAGTTGATGAAGCTCATCTGCAGGGAGATGGATAGCTCGAGCGTGTCTTTGGCATGGCTCACATCTTTGTACAACTTGTTGAGCATCCCTTGCCATCGTTGGCTAGTAGTACCCTTGTAGCTTCGTCTTGGCTTCAAGAGATCTTCCTCCCGAATGATTTCCACAAGCTCCAGAGTGGATATCAATCAGGATTGCCTGTGCTTGCTCGGGACCAAGGCACTTGAGCAACATCCCGTTGTGAGATTTGAAATATAAATCTTCGCCTTGCAGAATGTAGCATGGGAGCTTCCTTTGAAGTCTTCGGGCTTGATTTGGATCTTCCGGCATTTTGTCATGCTTGAAGAAGTCGAAAATTGATCGTCTCCAGTCTTCAAGCTGATCTCCACCCCCAGATTCTTTTGTAGTAGTAAGGATCTATTGATCGGGGGTGGTCTTGGGCACTTCTTGATAATCTATCTGTATTTGTCTTCCTCCGAGTGAGTCTCCAAGGACGGAGGCAGCATTGGCTAAGGCATCTGCTTCTCGGTTCTCTGCTCTGGGGATTTGAATGAATTCAGCGCCAATAAAACGTTGTTGAAGACGTCGTACTAAGGCCAAGTAGAGTTGCATTCTTTCTTCGCGAGCTGTGTACTCTCCATTGATTTGCCTTATGATCAATTGGGAGTCGCTGTAGACGATAATTCGATCTACCCCCAGGGATTTCGCCATCTCGAGTCCAGAAATGAGTGCTTCGTATTCAGCTTCGTTGTTGGTGGCATTAAACCCAAGGAGAGTGGCCTTCTGGAGATGATCAAGTTCGAGGGATATTAAGACTATCCCAGTTCCCGAACCGATCGAACTCGAAGCTCCATCAGTATAGAGTTTCCATAGAGGAGTCGCAGCAATAGCCTCGAGATTTGGATCAATCTTTGTTGAAGGAATGATCGGAGTATTGTCTTCATCTTCTAAGCGCATGTCGACATCTTCTTCCCAAGTGATGGGGTCTTCAACTGGGAAGTCAGCTAGAAAATCAGCAACTGCTTGACCTTTGATAGAAGTGCGAGATTCGAATTGAATCCCCAGAGCACTCATTTCGATCACCCATTTGGTCATTCGACCAGCTCGACCAGCTTTGTCAATGATATCTTTGAGTGAGTGTTCTAAAATGACAGTGATCTGGTGGGAGACGAAGTACGGTTGAAGGCGACGCGATGCAGTGAGCAAGGCCAAGATGACCTTCTCAGTTTTTGAATAGCGAGTTTCAGCCGGAAGAAGAGTGTGACTGATATAATAGACTGGATGCTCGAAGCATTCTCTTCTACTGACTAAGACTGCACTGATTGCTTGATCGGTCACGGCCAGGTAGAGCCACAAGTCTTCATTTGGAAGTGGAGCCGTCAAGATAGGAGCTTGCACCAGATATTTCTTGATGCTTTGAAATGCTTCTTCACAGATTGGACTCCAGCCGGATGTATCCGCCTTTCGTAGTTTGTCGAAGAGGGGTTTGCATTTGTCGGAAGATTTTGAGATGAATCGATTGAGTGCTGCTAACCTTCCAGTGAGGCGTTGAACTTCTTTTCGATTTGTAAGTGAAGGCATATCGATGATGGCTCGAATTTGATCGGGATTGGCTTCAATACCCCTCCTGGTCACAAGATGACCCAGGAATTTGCCAGATTGAACTCCGAAAGCGCACTTGGCTGGATTGAGCTTCATACGATATTTTCGAAGAACTTGAAAGGTTTCTGCCAGATCAGAAAGATGCTTGCTCCGAACGGAACTCTTGGTGAGGAGATCATCGACATAGACTTCGACGTTGCGACCGATCTGATCTTCGAACATTTTTGTGACTAACCTTTGATAGGTGGAACCAGCATTTTTGAGGCCGAATGGCATTACATTGTAGCAGTAGAGACCTCGGCTAGTCACAAAACAAGTCTTCTCTTGATCGTCTGGATGAAGTGGAATTTGATTATATCCAGAATACCCATCCATGAAAGACAATAGCTCGTGGCCAGCAGTGGCATCGACGAGTCTATCGATCCTTGGCATGGGAAATGGGTCTTTGGGGCAAGCCTTGTTGAGGTTGGTGAAGTCGATGCAGACTCGGACTTTCCCATTCTTCTTCGGAACAGCAACAATATTAGAGATCCAAGTAGGATACTCTACTTCACGTATGAAGCCTGCTGCGAGTAGCTTGGTGATTTCTTCTTGAACAGCAACTTGTAGCTCTGGTCGGATGGTGCGTGGCTTTTGCTTGACAGGTTTCACCTCTTCTTTGATTGCAAGTCGGTGACAAGCGTCATCCGGATTGATACCAGGCATGTCTTCGAAACACCAGGCGAAGACGTCGATATTGGACTAGAGGAAGGATATCATGTCTTGCGCTTCTGCGTCGCTAAGACCGGTACCAATAAATGTTTGTCGAGGGAGATCTCCACTACCAATGTTGATAGGGATGATTTCATCAATTGAAGGTGATGCTTCCCATTCGATTGGTGGAGGTTCGGTCAGCGGAATCTCCTTTGATTGCTATTTGGAAGAGGGACCAGCTTCATCTCGTGGCCGCTTTGGAGGAGCAATGTTGATCTTTCGATCTGTCTTAGCCGCAGCAGCCTCACAAGACCTTCCAGCTTGCTGATCATCTTGAATGCAGACAATGCCTTCCCCAGTTGCAAACTTGAGTAATTGATGATAAGAAGAGGAGATGGCATTGATCTGGTGGAGGAATGGTCGCCCGAGGATGGCGTTATAGCTGGATACTCCTTCGACGATTGCAAACCTCACCGAGACTCGAGTCTCTCGGCTGAGGTCGATGGTAAATCTGGACTCGCCCACCGTGATGCTTTGTTCGCCGTTGAAGCCAGTGATCACGGTCGGGACGACGTCGAGGCTTTGATACTTATGTCCCAGACGTTTGAAGCAGTCTGAGAACATAATGTCGATGGAGCTTCCGGTGTCGATGAGGATCCGGTTGACAGTGCTTCCGTCGATGAGGAGTTTCAAGACAAGGGGGTCTCGATGGGGAGTGTGAACTCCTTGAAGATCTGCGTCATTGAAGACGATAGAGGGCCAAGCCATGGGCTTCTTGATCCAAGTGTCTTCCTTGTTTGCTGCAGCGCGAACATGGAAGATGCATCGAACTTGTCGATCCATTTCTTTCCCGGTTATTGATTGATTGTGCAATGATCCGTGAATGCCAAAGACATTGGCTTTCACAGAGATTGGTTGCCGGTTGGAGGAGATTTGATGTACCCAACACACTTCTTTCCCCTTTGCAAAGGCTCGGCATTGATCGTGTCCGCCTTTGACGAACTCTTAAAGATGGCCTTCTCGCAATAGGTCTTCAAGATGGAACTTCAGCCGAAAACACCGATCGGTGGAGTGGCCGTGACTTCGGTGGAAGTCGCAATACACTGTTTTTATCAGCTGTAAATTTCGAGTTCGGCTGAAGAGGATTGGGCCTCCGAACGAACTCTTCATGTTGAATGCGGTCGAGTATCTGTTCGACCGGCATATTCCACTCGGTAAAAGTGGTCTTCGTTGGAGATCGACGCCCATCATTCTTTGATCGTTTGTTGGCTGGAGGGGTTGCTGCCTCAGCATTGTGAGCCTTGGGGGCATACTTGGGAGCTTCTCTCTCCGCAGGCCTTCGTTTTGTTTCTCGCCCTTTACGAGCGACTTGATCGTCTTCGACCTCGATCTCTCTCTGGATTCGATCGAACATAGCACCCAGAGAAGGAGGGGGATTGCGGATGAAGTCGTTGTAGATGTGCAGATCGAAGCAGAGAGCGTTCTGGAAAGCCAACATAATGGCTTCATCATCCAGATGTCTTCCAGAGAGGGCAGCATGCTCGTTGCGAAACCTCCTAGTGAAACTTCGGAGAGTCTCGTCAGCACCCATCCTTAGCCGATATAGAGAGTCGAGCTTCTTCTCGGGCTTTAGATTGAGCTGATAATGCTGCACGAAGAGTTTAGCTAAAACATCGAACTGGGTAATGGACCCAGCTCGGAGATTGTGATACCAGTCGAGCGATGGCTCATCGAGACTTCCTGCGAAGGTGCGGCAGAGCACATTGTTTTCTTCTTTGTGCGGCGTTAAAGCTTGCTTGAATGCGAGAATGTGGAGAGTAGGATCTCCTCGGACGCAGTTGAATTTGGGGAGGACAGGAGTTCTCCATCCCCTTGGAAATGTTGTCTCAAAGAGACTTCGATGTAGAGGCCCGGCAGAAGAATAGCCATCCCTGCGACCATGTCCTCGACCTAGAGGTGGGTCAAGAGGCAAGATTGCAAGGTCTTGCTCAGGCATTGAAGTATTTGCCGGTTGAAGTCGATGTCGGAGGTCCGATCCAAGCCCACGCTGAAGAGGGATGGAAGGGGAAACTCGACTTTTTGAAGGAGCGCCTTTCATCTGATGCCTCCTTGGTATGTTGAGCTTTGAAGGTGCCCTCTTGTCGCAGTTGCGGCCAGAAGACGATTGGGAAGATTCGTCGTCAAGGCAATCCCAGACACTCTGCTTCCAAGGAGCAGTAGAGGGAGTAGGGTCGCGACGAATCCTTTCGAGGGCAGCAGTGCCCATCGACCTCCGTTGCTCAGAGTGAATTGAATGTCGAGAAAGATCGACCCTCTCGCTTGCAGAGGGAATAGGTAGAGCGATCCCAGCCTCGGAAGCTGCTTTCTTCAGAGCATCCCTCTCAGCAGTGAGGGTGGCGTTCTGCTTCGCCAATTGGAGCAATTAGAAGTCGACCGCCGAAATTTGGTAGGTTGATGGAGGGTCTTCAGCAGGAGCGGGTGTTGTTTGCCCAATCGACTGTCATGCGGGGTGGGCGATAGGTCGATCGATAGATCTGCCACTTCCTGAATGAACCCCCATCTCGGGGACAGCAAGGGGCTGTCCGAAGTTGAGCCTTTGACTCATTGAACGAGTCTCAGGACGAGGTTGTTGTTGAGTGTTACTTCCTTCTGGTTGACCTTGATGTTTCGTCCTCGCCATTCAGAGAGCGAAAGATGCAACGAGAGTGCCGTTCAGTTGTCTGATCAACCGAGAGGGCGAGGAAGTTTGACTATCAAGATCGGTTGTAGGTTCAACCGATCAAGTAGTAGAGAGCTCGACTTTTTGATCGGATCCCACAGACGACGCCAAACTATGGGGGAAAATCTTCGTGCCGACCCGAAGACTCTCGCAGCACCAGTCAATTGAAGATTCGATTTGAAGATCGTTGATCGATCTCTTTCGATACGTAAACAGAGAGGCAATCAGAGAGAGTTTGACACAAGAGATGTGATCTCGGAGTTCAGCCGAAGCCTACGTCTCCGTGCTATAGGGAGCAACCCGAATTCACTAACACTTATGCTGGAGTGATCTCGACAGGCCGAGTATCACTGTAAACACTGATCTCTTTGAGAGAAAAAAAAAGATCAAAGAGAGGTGGAAGATAGGAAGTTGGAAATCCCAGAGCTCTGGTTTTAGAATTGAGAATTCGATCTATTTACATTCGAAGGCTCTGCTATTTATAGGATTCCCGGGGAGGAATTCCGGGGCAAATGGCGGTTTCTGCTGCCGTATCTGGGGATCCTCCAGGCAGGGCCGGTGGGTCCCTCGAAAGCCTTCAGGGGCCCACCAGGCAGGGCCGGTGGGTCCCGTTGCAGTCTCCGGGGGCCCACCAGGCAGGGCCGGTGGGTCCCGCTGTGGTACTCGGGGGCCCACCAGGCAGGGCCGGTGGGTCCCGCTGTGGTCTCCGGGGGCCCACTGGGCAGGGCCGGTGGGTCCTGCTGTGGTACTCGGGGGCCCACCAGGCAGGGCCGGTGGGTCCCGCTGTGGTACTCGGGGGCCCACTGGGCAGGGCCGGTGGGTCCTGCTGTGGTCCTCGGGGGCCCACCAGGCAGGGCCGGTGGGTCTCGCTGTGGTCTCCGGGGGCCCACCAGGCAGGGCCGGTGGGTCCCGCTGCTTGCAGATTTCTTACCAAAATTTGCACCCACAAATGTATCCATTCTAAATCATTCGTATAATCCATTCTATTTCATTCGTACGATCCATTCTTACTCATTGTACGAATGAATTAGAATGGATCCTATGAATGAATTAGAATGGATCGTGTGAAAGAATTAGAATGGATCGTACGAATGAATTAGAATGGATACATTCGTGCGAATGAATTAGAATGGATACATTCGTTCGAAAGAATTAGAATAGATCGTATGAATGAATTAGAATGGATTCTATGAATGAATTAGAATTGATCGTACGAATGAAATAGAATGGATTATATGAATGATTTAGAATGGATCGTACGAATAAATTAGAATGGATCGTGTGAAAGAATTAGAATGGATTGTATGAATGAATTAGAATCAATCGTACGAATGAATTAGAATGGATCGTACGAAGGAATTAGACTGGATCGTACGAATGTATTAGAATGGATCCTATGAATGAATTAGAATGGATCGTGTGAATGAATTAGAATGGATCGTACGAATGAATTAGAATGGATCGTGCTAATGAATTAGAATTGATCGAACGAATGAATTAGCATGGATCGTGCTAATGAATTAGAATGGATCGTGCGAATGAATTAGAATGGATCGTACGAATGAATTAGAATGGATCGTACGAATGAACTAGAATGGATACATTCGTGCGAATGAATTAGAATGGATCGTACGAATGAATTAGAATGGATCGTTCGAATGAATTAGAATGGATCGTACGAATGAATTAGAATGGATACATTCATGCGAATGAATTAAAATGGATCGTACGAATGAATTAGAATGGATCGTGCGAATGAATTAGAATGGATCGTACGAATGAATTAGAATGGATTCGTACGAATGAATTAGAATGGATACATTCGTGCGTACGAATGAATTAGAATGGATCGTACGAATGAATTAGAATAGATTGTATGAATGAATTAGAATCGATCATACGAATGAATTAGAATGGATCATACAAATTAATTAGAATGGATCATACGAAAGAATTAGAATGGATCGTACGAATGAATTAGAATGGATCGTACGAATGAATTAGAATGGATACATTCGTGCGAATGAATTAGAATGGATTGTGCGAATGAATTAGAATGGATCATACGAATGAATTAGAATGGATCATATTAATGAATTAGAATGGATCGTACGAATGAATTAGAATGGATACATTCGTGCGAATGAATTAGAATGGATCGTGCACGAATGTATCCATTCTAATTCATTCATACGATCCATTCTAATTCATTAATATGATCCATTCTAATTGATTCGTACGATCCATTCTAATTCATATGCACAAAGGTATCCATTCTAATCCATTCGTAGGATCCATTCTAATCCATTCGTACGATCCATTCTAATTCATTCGTACGATCCATTCTAATTCATTCGCTCGAATGTATCCATTCTAATCTATTCGTACGATCCATTCTAATCCATTCGTACGATCCATTCTAATTCATTCGCATGAATGTAACCATTCTAATTCATTCATTTGATCCATTCTAATTCATTCGTACGATCCATTCTAATTCATTCGTAAGATCCATTCTAATTCATTCGTACGATCCATTCTAATTCATTCGTACGATCCATTCTAATTCATTCGTATGAATGTATCCATTCTAGTTCATTCGTACGATCCATTCTAATTCATTCGTACGATCCATTCTAATTCATTCGCACGATCCATTCTAATTCATGAGTACGATCAATTCTAATTCATTCGCACGAATGTATCCATTCTAATTTATTCATACAATCCATTCTAATTCATTCGTACGATCCATTCTAATTCATTCGCACAAATGTATCCATTCTAATTCATTCGTACGATCCATTCTAATTCATTCGTACGATCAGTTCTAATTCATTCACAAAATCTATTCTATTTCATTCATACGATCCATTCTAATTCATTCGCACGATCCATTCTAATTCATTCGTACGATCCATTCTAATTCTTTCACACGATCCATTCTAATTCATTCGTACGATCCATTCTAATTCATTCGCACGATCCATTCTAATTCATTCGTACGATCCATTCTAATTCATTCATACGATCCATTCTAATTCATTCGTACGATCCATTCTAATTCATTCGCACAAATGTATCCAATCTAATTCATTCATACGATCCATTCTTACTTATTCGTATTATCCATTCTATTTCATTCGTACGATCTATACTATTTCATTCGTTCGATCAATTCTAATTCATTAGCACGATCCATTCTAATTCATTCGTATGATCCATTCTAATTCATTCGCACGATCCATTCTAATTCATTTATAGGATCCATTCTAATTCATTCATACGATCTATTCTAATTGTTTCGCACGAATGTATCCATTCTAATTCATTCGCACGAATGTATCCATTCTAATTTATTCGTACGAATCCATTCTAATTCATTCGTACAATCTATTCTATTTCATTCGTACGATCCATTCTAGTTCATTCGTACGATCCATTCTAATTCATTCATACGATCCATTCTAATTCATTCGTATGATCTATTCTAATTAATTCGTATGATCCATTCTAATTCATTCGTACGATCCATTCTAATTCATTCATACAATCCATTCTAATTCATTCGCACGAATGTATCCATTCTAATTAATTCGTACGATCCATTCTAATTCATTCGTATGATCCATTCTTATTCATTCGCACGATCCAGTCTAATGGATTCGCACGATCCATTCTAATTCATTCGCACGAATGTATCCATTCTAATTCATTCGTACGATCCATTCTAATTCATTCGCACAAATGTATCCATTCTAATTCATTCGTACGATCCATTATAATTCATTCGTACGATCAGTTCCAATTCATTCACAAAATCTATTCTATTTCATTCATACGATCCATTCTAAATCATTCGCACGATCCATTCTAATTCATTCGTACGATCCATTCTAATTCTTTCACACGATCCATTCTAATTCATTCGTACGATCCATTCTAATTCATTCGCACGATCCATTCTAATTCATTCGTACGATCCATTCTAATTCATTCATACGATCCATTCTAATTCGTTCGTACGATCCATTCTAATTCATTCGCACAAATGTATCCAATCTAATTCATTCATACGATCCATTCTTACTCATTCGTATGATCCATTCTATTTCATTCGTACGATCTATTCTAATTCATTCGTACGATCCATTCTAATTCATTCGTACGATCCATTCTAATTCCTTCGTACGATCCATTCTAATTCATTCGTACGATCCATTCTAATTCATTCATACAATCCATTCTAATTCTTTCACACGATCCATTCTAATTCATTCGTACGATCCATTCTAATTCATTCGTGCAATCCATTCTATTTCATTCGTACGATCCATTCTTATTCATTCGTACGATCCATTCTAATTCATTCACACGAATGTATCCATTCGTTCGAATGAATTAGAATAAATTGTACGAATGAATTAGAATGGATTGTACGAATGAATTAGAATGGATCGTACGAAGGAATTAGAATGGATCGTACGAATGAATTAGAATGGATCGTACGAATGAATTAGAATAGATCGTACGAATGAATTAGAATGGATCGTACGAAGGAATTAGAATGGATCGTACGAATGAATTAGACTGGATCGTACGAATGAATTTGAATGGATACATTTGTGCGAATGAATCTAAATGGATTGTATGAATGAATTACAATGGATCGTACGAACGAATTAGAATGGATCGTACGAATGAATTAGAATAGCTCATACGAATGAATTAGAATGAATGGTATGAATGAATTAGAATGGTTACATTCGTGCGAATGAATTAGAATAGATCGTACGAATGAATTAGAATGGATCGTACGAATAAATTAGAATGGATCGTGGGAATGAATTAGAATGGATCGTACGAATGAATTAGAATGGATCCACCGAATGAGTTAGAATGGATCATACGAATGAATTAGAATGGATTGTACGAATGAATTAGAATGGATTGTGCGAATGAATTAGAATGGATCATATGAATGAATAGGAATGGATCGTACGAATGAATTAGAATAGATCGTGCGAATGAATTAGCATGAATCGTACGAATGTATTAGAATGGATCGTACGAATGAATTAGAATGAATCGTACGATCCATTCTAATTCAATCGTCCGATCCATTCTAATTCATTCGCATGAATGTATCCATTCTAATTCATTCGTACAATCCATTCTATTTCATTCGTACGATCCATTCTTACTCATTCGTATGATCCATTCTAATTCATTCGTACGATCCATTCTAATTCATTCGTACGATCCATTCTAATTCATTCGCACGATCCATTCTAATTCATTCATACGATCCATTCTAATTCATTCATACGATCCATTCTAATTCATTCCTACAATCCATTCTAATTCATTCGCCCGATCCATTCTAATTCATTCATACGATCCATTCTATTCGAATGGATCAAGCGATCCATTCAAATTCATTTGCACGATCCATTCTAATTCATTCATACGATCCATTCTAATTCATTCATACAATGCATTCTAATTCTTTCACACGATCCATTCTAATTCATTCGTACGATCCATTGTAATTCATTCATACAATCCATTTAGATTCATTCGCACAAATGTATCCATTCAAATTCATTCGTACGATCTAGTCTAATTCATTCGTACGATCCATTCTAATTCATTCGCACGAATATATCCATTCTAATTCTTTCGTACGATGCATTCTAATTCATTTGTACGATCCATTCTAATTCATTCTCACAAATGTATCCATTCTAATTCATTCGTACGATCCATTCTAATTCATACCTACGATCTATTCTAATTCATTCGCTCGAATGTATCCATTTTAATTTATTCGTACGATCCATTCTAATTCATTCGTACGATCTAATTCATTCGTACGATCCATTCTAATTCATTTGTACGATCGATTTTAATTCATTCGCACTATCCATTCTAATTCATTCGTATGATCCATTCTAATTCATTCGTATGATCCATTCTAATTTATTCGTTCAAATATATCCATTCTAATTCATTCGTACGATCCATTCTAATTCATTCGCACGATCCATTCTAATTCATTCGCACGAATGTATCCATTCTAATTCATTTGCACGATCCATTCTAATTCATTCCTATGATCTATTCTAATTCATTCGTACGATCCATTCTAATTCATTCGTACGATCCTATCCATTCTAATTCATTCGTACGATCCATTCTAATTCGTTCATATGATCCATTCTAATTCGATCGTACGATCTATTCTAATTCATTCGTATGATCCATTCTAATTCATTCCTACGATCTATTCTAATTCATTCGTACGATTCATTCTAATTCATTCGTACGATCTATTCTAATTCATTCCTATGATCTATTCTAATTCATTCGTACGATCCATTCTAATTCATTCGCTCGAATGTATCCATTCTAATTCATTCGTACGATCCATTCTAATTCGTTTATATGATCTATTCTAATTCATTCGTATGATCCATTCTAATTCATTCCTACGATCTATTCTAATTCATTCCTACGATCTATTCTAATTCATTCGTACGATCTATTCTAATTCATTCGTATGATCCATTCTAATTCGTTCGTACGATCCATTCTAATTCATTCGTACGATCCATTCTAATTCATTCGTACGATCCATTCTAATTCATTCGCACGAATGTATCCATTCTAGTTCATTCGTACGATCCATTCTAATTCATTCGTACGATCCATTCTAATTCATTCGCACGATCCATTCTAATTCATTCGTACGATAAATTCTAATTCATTCGCACGAATGTATCCATTCTAATTCATTCGTACGATCCTGAATTAGAATGGATCGTACGAATGAATTAGAATGGATACCTTTGTACATATGAATTAGAATGGATCGTACGAATGAATTAGAATGAATCATATTAATGAATTAGAATGGATCGTACGAATGAATTAGAATGGATACATTCGTGCGAATGAATTAGAATGGATCGTGCGAATCCATTAGACTGGATCGTGCGAATGAATAAGAATGGATCATACGAATGAATTAGAATGGATCGTACGAATTAATTAGAATGGATACATTCGTGCGAATGAATTAGAATGGATTGTATGAATGAATTAGAATGGATCGTACGAATAAATTAGAATGGATCATATGAATTAATTAGAATGGATCATACGAATGAATTAGAATGGATCGTACGAATGAATTAGAATGGATCGTACGAATGAACTAGAATGGATCGTACGAATGAACTAGAATGGATACATTCATGCGAATGAATTAGAATGGATCGTACGAATGAATTAGAATGGATCTTACGAATGAATTAGAATGGATCGTACGAATGAATTAGAATGGATCGTACGAATGAATTAGAATGGATACATTCGTGCGAATGAATTAGAATGGATCGGACGAATGAATTAGAATGGATCGTACGAATGAATTAGAATGGATCAAATGAATGAATTAGAATGGTTACATTCATGCGAATGAATTAGAATGGATCGGACGAATGGATTAGAATGGATACATTCGTGCGAATGAATTAGAATGGATTGTATGAATGAATTAGAATGGATCGTACGAATGAATTAGAATGGATCGTATGAGTGAATTAGAATGGATACGAAGGAATTAGAATGGATCATACGAAGGAATTAGAATGGATCATACGAATGAAATAGAATGGATCGTACGAAGGAATTAGAATGGATCAAACGAAGGAATTAGAATGGATCGTACGAAGGAATTAGAATGGATCGTACGAATGAATTAGAATGGATATATTCGTGCAAATGAATTAGAATGGATCGTATGAATGAATTAGAATTGATCGTATGAGTGAATTAGAACGGATAGTACGAATGAATTAGAATGGATCGTATGAATGAATTAGAATGGATACATTCGTGCGAATGAATTAGAATGGATCGTATGAATGAATTAGAATAGATTGTGCGAATGAATTAGAATTGATCGTACGAATGAATTAGAATGGATACATTCGTGCGGATAAATTAGGATGGATTGTATGAATGAATTAGAATGGATCGTACGAATGAATTAGAATGGATCGTACGAATGAATTAGAATAGATTGCGCGAATGAATTAGAATGGATCGTACGAATGAATTAGAATGGATCGTACGAAGGAATTAGAATGGATCGTACGAATGAATTAGAATGGATCGTACGAATGAATTAGAATGGATCGTACGAAGGAATTAGAATGGATCGTACGAATGAATTAGAATGGATCGTACGATTGAATTTGAATGGATCATACGAATGAGTAAGAATGGAATCGTATGAATGAATTAGATTGGATCGTACGATCCATTCTAATTCATTAGCATGGATCGCGCTAATGAATTAGAATGGAATATACGAATGAATTAGAATGGATCGTAGAATGGATCGTACGAATGAATTAGAATGAGTTAGAATGGATCGTCGAATGAATTAGAATAGATCATAGGATTGAATTAGAATAGATCATAGGATTGAATTAGAATGAATTGTGCAAATGAATTAGAATGGATACATTCGTACGAATGAATTAGAATGGATCGTACGAATGAATTAGAATGGATCGTACGAATGAATTCGAATGGATCGTACGATCCATTCTAATTCATTCATACAATCCATTCTAATTCATTCATACAATCCATTCTAATTCATTCGCACGAATGTATCCATTCTAATCCATTCGTACGATCCTTTCTAATCCATTCGTACGATCCATTCTAATTCATTCGCATGAATGTAACCATTCTAATTCATTCACATGATCGAATGAATTAGAATTGATACATTCGTGCGAATGAATTAGAATGGATCGTGCGAATCCATTAGACTGGATCGTGCGAATGAATAAGAATGGATCATACGAATGAATTAGAATGGATCGTACGAATTAATTAGAATGGATACATTCGTGCGAATGAATTAGAATGGATTGTATGAATGAATTAGAGTAGATCGTACGAATGAATTAGAATGGATCATACGAATTAATTAGAATGGATCATACGAATGAATTAGAATTGATCGTACGAATGAATTAGAATGGATCGTACGAATGAACTAGAATGGATCGTACGAATGAACTAGAATGGATACATTCATGCGAATGAATTAGAATGGATCGTACGAATGAATTAGAATGGATCGTACGATTCATTCTAATTCATTCGTACGATCCATTCTAATACATTTGTACGATTCATGCTAATTCATTCGCACGATCCATTCTAATTAATTCGTACGATCCATTCTTATTCATTCATACGATCCATTCTAATTCATTCGCACAATCCATTCTAATTCATTCGTACAATTCATTCTAATTCATTCGTATGATCCATTCTAACTCATTCGGTGGATCCATTCTAATTCATTCGTACGATCCATTCTAATTCATTCCCACGATCCATTCTAATTTATTCGTACGATCCATTCTAATTCATTTGTACGATCTATTCTAATTCATTCGCATGAATGTAACCATTCTAATTCATTCATACGATTCATTATAATTCATTTGTATGAGCTATTCTAATTCATTCGTACAATCCATTCTAATTCATTCGTACGATCCATTGTAATTCATTCATACAATCCATTTAGATTCATTCGCACAAATGTATCCATTCAAATTCATTCGTACGATCCAGTCTAATTCATTCGTACGATCCATTCTATTCATTCGCACGAATATATCCATTCTAATTCTTTCGTACAATGCATTCTAATTCATTCGTACGATCCATTCTAATTCATTCATTTGATCTATTCTAATTCATTCGTACGATCCATTCTAATTCATTCGTCCGATCCATTCTAATTCATTCGCACGAATGTATCCATTCTAATTCATTCGTACGATCCATTCTAATTCATTCGTAAGATCCATTCTAATTCATTCGTACGATCCATTCTAATTCATTCATACGATCCATTCTAATTCATTCGCACGAATGTATCCATTATAGTTCATTCGTACGATCCATTCTAATTCATTCGTACGATCCATTCTAATTCATTCGCACGATCCATTCTAATTCATTCGTACGATCAATTCTAATTCATTCGCACGAATGTATCCATTCTAATTCATTCGTACGATCCTGAATTAGAATGGATCGTACGAATGAATGGATCGTGCGAATGAATTAGAATGGAATATACGAATGAATTAGAATGGATCATACGAATTAATTAGAATGGATCATACGAATGAATTAGAATGGATCGTACGAATGAATTAGAATGGATCGTACGAATGAATTAGAATGGATCGTGCGAATGAATTAGAATCTAATTCATTCGTACGATCCATTCTAATTCATTCATACAATCCATTCTAATTCTTTCTCACGATCCATTCTAATTCATTCGTACGATCCATTCTAATTCATTCATACAATCCATTCTAATTCATTCGCACGAATGTATCCATTCTAATCCATTTGTACGATCCATTCTAATCCATTCGTACGATCCATTCTAATTCATTTGCATGAATGTAACCATTCTAATTCATTCATGTGATCCATTCTAATTCATTCGTACGATCCATTCTAATTCATTTGTCCGATCCATTCAAATTCATTCGCACGAATGTATCCATTCTAATTCATTCATACGATCCATTCTAATCCATTCTAATTCTCACACGATCCATTCTAATTCATTCGTAGGATCCATTCTAATTCATTCGTACAATCTATTCTATTTCATTCGTACGATCCATTCTTACTCATTCGTATGATCCATTCTAATTCATTCGGACGAATGTATCCATTCTAATTTATTCATACGATCCATTCTAATTCATTCGTAAGATCCATTCTAATTCATTCGTACGATCCATTCTAATTCATTTATACGATCCATTCTAATTCATTCGCACGAATGTATCCATTCTAGTTCATTCGTACGATCCATTCTAATTCATTCGTACGATCCATTCTAATTCATTCGCACGATCCATTCTAATTCATTCGTACGATCCATTCTAATTCATTCGTACGATCCATTCTAATTCATTCGTACGATCCATTCTAATTCATTCGCAGAAATGTATCCATTCTAATTCATTTATACGATCCATTCTAATTCATTCGCACGATCCATTCTAATTCATTCGTACGATCCATTCTAATTCTTTCACACGATCCATTCTAATTCATTCGTACGATCTATTCTAATTCATTCGTGCAATCCATTCTATTTCATTCGTACGATCCATTCTTACTCATTTGTACGATCCATTCTAATTCATTCACACGAATGAATTAGAATGGATCGTACGAATGAATTAGAATGGATCGTACGAAGGAATTAGAATGGATCATACGAATGAATTAGAATGGATCGTACGAAGGAATTAGAATGGATCGTACGAATGAATTAGAATGGATATATTCGTGCAAATGAATTAGAATGGATCGTATGAATGTATTAGAATGGATACATTCGTGCGAATGAATTAGAATGGATCGAACGAATGAATTAGAATAAATCGTACGAATGAATTAGAATGGATCGTACGAAGGAATTAGAATGGATCGTACGAATGAACTAGAATGGATTAGAATGGATCATATGAATGAATTAGAATGGATCGTACGAATGAATTAGAATGGATCGTGCGAATGAATTAGAGTGGATCGTACGAATGAATTAGAATGGATCGTGTGAAAGAATTAGAATGGATCGCACGAATGAATTAGAATGGATCGTACGAATGAATTAGAATGGATCGTACGAATGAATTAGAATGGATCATATTAATGAATTAGAATGGATCGTACGAATGAATTAGAATGGATACATTCGTGCGAACGAATTAGAATGGATCATACGAATGAATTAGAATGGATCGTACGAAGGAATTAGAATGGATCGTACGAATGAATTAGAATGGATCTTACGAATGAATTAGAATGGATCGTACGAATGAATTAGAATGGATCGTACGAATGAATTAGAATGGATACATTCGTGCGAATGAATTAGAATGGATCGGACGAATGAATTAGAATGGATCGTACGAATGAATTAGAATGGATCGTACGAATGAATTAGAATGGATCGTACGAATAAATTAGAATAGATACATTCGTCCGAATGAATTAGAATGGATCATACGAATGAGTAAGAATGGATCGTACGAATTAAATAGAATAGATTGTACGAATGAATTAGAATAGATCCTACGAATGAATTAGAATGGATCGTGTGAAAGAATTAGAATAGATTATATGAATGAATTAGAATGGATCGTATGAATGAATTAGAATGGATCGTACGAATGAATTCGAATGGATCATACGAATTAATTAGAATGGATCATACGAATGAATTAGAATGGATCGTACGAATGAATTAGAATGGATCGTGCGAATGAATTAGAATGGATCGTACGAATGAATTAGAATGGATACATTTGTGCGAATGAATGAGAATGGATCGTACGAATGAATTTGAATGGATCGAACGAATGGATTTGAAAGGATTGTACGAATAAATTAGAATGGATACATTCGTCCGAATGAATTAGAATGGATCATACGAATGAGTAAGAATGGATCGTACGAATGAAATAGAATAGATTGTACGAATGAATTAGAATGGATCCTACGAATGAATTAGAATAGATCGTGTGAAAGAATTAGAATAGATTGTATGAATGAATTAGAATGAATTCGTACGATCCATTCGAATTCATTCGCACGATCCATTCTAATTCATTCATACGATCCATTCTAATTCATTCATACAATCCATTCTAATTCTTTCACACGATCCATTCGAATTCATTCGTAGGATCCATTCTAATTCATTCGTACAATCTATTCTATTTCATTCGTACGATCCATTCTTACTCATTCGTATGATCCATTCTAATTCATTCGGACGAATGTATCTATTCTAATTTAATCGTACGATCCATTCTAATTCATTCGTACGATCCATTCTAATTCATTCGTACGATCCATTCTAATTCATTCGTCCGATCCATTCTAATTCATTCGCACGAATGTATCCATTCTAATTCATTCGTACGATCCATTCTAATTCATTCGTACGATCCATTCTAATTCATTTGTAAGATCCATTCTAATTCATTCATACGATCCATTCTAATTCATTCGTACGATCCATTCTAATTCATTCGCACGAATGTATCCATTCTAGTTCATTCGTACGATCCATTCTAATTCATTCGTACGATCCATTCTAATTCATTCGCACGATCCATTCTAATTCATTCGTACGATCCATTCTAATTCATTCATACGATCCATTCTAATTCATTCGTACGATCCATTCTAATTCATTCGCACAAATGTATCCATTCTAATTCATTCGTACGATCCATTCTAATTCATTCTCACGATCCATTCTAATTCATTCGTACGATCCATTCTAATTCTTTCACACGATCCATTCTAATTAATTCGTACGATCCATTCTAATTCATTCGCACGATCCATTCTAATTCATTCATACGATCCATTCTAATTCATTCATACGATCCATTCTAATTCATTCGTACGATCCATTCTAATTCATTCGCACAAATGTATCCATTCTAATTCATTCGTACGATCCATTCTAATTCATTCGCACGATCCATTCTAATTCATTCGCACGATCCATTCTAATTCATTCGTATGATCCATTCTAATTAATTCATTCGTACGATCCATTCTAATTCATTCATACAATCCATTCTAATTCATTCGCACGAATGTATCCATTTTAATTAATTCGTATGATCCATTCTAATTCATTCGTATGATCTATTCTTATTCATTCGCATGATCCAGTCTAATTGATTCGCACGATCCATTCTAATTCATTCGCACGAATGTATCCATTCTAATTCATTCGTATGATCCACTCTAATTCATTAATATGATCCATTCTAATTCATTCGTACGCTCCATTCTAATTCATATGCACAAAGGTATACATTCTAATTCATTCCCACGAAAGAATTAGAATGGATTGTATGAAAGAATAGATCGTATGAATGAATTAGAATGGATCGTACGGAATGAATTAGAATGGATTGTATGAATGAATTAGAATGGATCGTACGAATGAGTAAGACTGGATCGTACGAATGAATTAGAATGGATCATACGAATGAATTAGAATGGATCGTACGAATTAATTAGAATGGATCATACGAATGAAAGAGAATGGATCGTACGAAGGAATTAGAATGGATCGTACGAAGGAAAAAGAATGGATCGTACGAATGAATTAGAATGGATATATTCGTGCAAATGAATTAGAATGGATCGTATGAATGAATTAGAATGGATCGTATGAGTGAATTAGAACGGATAGTACGAATGAAGTAGAATGGATCGTATGAATGAATTAGAATGGATACATTCGTGCGAATGAATTAGAATGGATCGTATGGGATCGTATGAATGAATTAGAATGGATCGTACGAATGAATTAGAATGGATCGTGCGAATGAATTAGAATGGATCGTACGAATGAATTAGAATGGATCGTACGAATGAACTAGAATGGATACATTCGTGCGAATGAATTAGAATGGATCGTACGAATGAATTAGAATGGATCGTACGAATGAATTAGAATGGATCGTACGAATGGATTAGAATGGATCATACGAATGAATTAGAATGGATCGTGCAAATGAATTATAATGGATCGAACGAATGAATAAGAATGGATATATTCGAGCAAATGAATTAGAATAGATCGTAGGAATGAATTAGAATGGATCATACGAATGAATTACAATGGATCGTACGAATGAATTAGAATGGATCGTACGAATGAATTAGAATGGATCGTGTGAAAGAATTAGAATCGATCGTACGAATGAATTAGAATAGATCGTACGAATGAATTAGAATGGATCGTACGAAGGAATTAGAATGGATCGTACGAATGAATTAGAATGGATATATTCGTGCAAATGAATTAGAATGGATCGTATGAATGAATTAGAATGCATTGTATGAATGAATTAGAATGGATCGTATGAATGAATTAGAATGGATCGTGCGAATGAATTCGAATGGATTGCATAATCCATTCGAATAGAATGGATCGTATGAAAGAATTCGAATGGATCGTGCGAAAGAATTAGAATAGATCGTATGAATGAATTAGAATGGATCATATGAATGAATTAGAATGGATCGTGCGAATGAATTAGAATGGATCGTACGAATGAATTAGAATAGATCGTACGAATGAATTAGAATGGATCGTACAAAGGAATTAGAATGGATCGTGCGAATGAATTAGAATGGATTGTGCGAATGAATAAGAACAGATCGTGCGAATGAATTAGAATGGATCGTACGAATGAATTAGAATGGATCGTGCGAATGAATTAGAATGGATCGTACGAATGAATTAGAATGGATACATTTGTGCGAATGAATTAGAATGGATTGTATGAATGAATTAGAATGGATCGTATGAATGAATTAGAATGGATCGTACGAATGAATTAGAATGGATCGTGCGAATGAATTAGAATGGATCGTACGAATGAATTAGAATGGATCGTACGAATGAATTAGAATGGATTGTACGAAGGAATTAGAATGGATCGTACGAATGAATTAGAATGGATATATTCGTGCAAATGAATTAGAATGGATCGTATGAATGTATTAGAATGGATCGTATGAGTGAATTAGAATGGATCGTACGAATGAATTAGAATGGATCGTATGAATGAATTAGAATGGATACATTCGTGTGAATGAATTAGAATGGATCGTATGAATGAATTAGAATAGATTTTGTGAATGAATTAGAACTGATCGTACGAATGAATTAGAATGGATACATTCGTGCGAATGAATTAGAATGGATTGTATGAATGAATTAGAATGGATCGCACGAATGAATTAGAATGGATCGTATGAGTGAATTAGAATGGATACGAAGGAATTAGAATGGATCGTACGAAGGAATTAGAATGGATCATACGAATGAAATAGAATGGATCATACGAAGGAATTAGAATGGATCGTACGAAGGAATTAGAAAGGATCGTACGAATGAATTAGAATGGATATATTCGTGCAAATGAATTAGAATGGATCATATGAATGAATTAGAATGGATCGTATGAGTGAATTAGAACGGATAGTATGAATGAAGTAGAATGGATCGTATGAATGAATTAGAATGGATACATTCGTGCGAATGAATTAGAATGGATCGTATGAATGAATTAGAATAGATTGTGCGAATGAATTAGAATGGATCGTACGAATGAATTAGAATGGATACATTCGTGCGAATAAATTAGAATGGATTGTATGAATGAATTAGAATGGATCGTACGAATGAATTAGAATGGATCGTACGAATGAATTAGAATAGATTGCGTGAATGAATTAGAATGGATCGTACGAATAAATTAGAATGGATCGTACGAAGGAATTAGAATGGATCGTACGAATGAATTAGAATGGATCGTACGAATGAATTAGAATGGATCGTACGAAGGAATTAGAATGGATCGTACGAATGAATTAGAATGGATCGTACGATTGAATTAGAATGGATCATACGAATGAGTAAGAATGGATCGTATGAATGAATTAGATTGGATCGTACGATCCATTCTAATTCATTAGCATGGATCGTGCTAATGAATTAGAATGGAATATACGAATGAATTAGAATGGATCGTACGAATGAATTAGAATGAATTAGAATGGATCGTACGAATGAATTAGAATAGATCATAGGAATGAATTAGAATGGATCGTGCAAATGAATTAGAATGGATACATTCGTGCGAATGAATTAGAATGGATCGTGCGAATGAATTAGAATGGATCGTACGAATGAATTAGAATGGATATATTTGAACGAATAAATTAGAATGGATCATACGAATGAATTAGAATGGATCGTACGAATGAATTAGAATGGATAGTGCGAATGAATTAGAATCGATCGTACGAATGAATTAGAATGGATCGTACGAATGAATTAGAATGGATCATACGAATGAGTAAGAATGGATCGTACGAATGAATTAGAATGGACCATACGAATGAATTAGAATGGATCGTACGAATAAATTAGAATGGATACATTCGTGCGAATGAATTAGAATGGATCGTGCGAATCCATTAGACTGGATCGTGCGATCGTACGAATGGATTAGAGTGGATCCTACGAATGAATTAGAATGGATACCTTTGTGCATATGAATTAGAATGGATCGTACGAATGAATTAGAATGGATCATATTAATGAATTAGAATGGATCGTACGAATGAATTAGAATGGATACATTCGTGTGAATGAATTAGAATAGATCGTGCGAATCAATTAGACTGGATCGTGTGAATGAATAAGAATAGATCATACGAATGAATTAGAATGGATCGTACGAATTAATTAGAATGGATACATTCGTGCGAATGAATTAGAATGGATTGTATGAATGAATTAGAATGGATCGTACGAATGAATTAGAATGGATCATACGAATTAATTAGAATGGATCATACGAATGAATTTGAATGGATCGTACGAATGAATTAGAATGGATCGTACGACTGAATTAGAATGGATACATTCGTGCGAATGAATTAGAATGGATTGTGCGAATGAATAAGAACAGATCGTGCGAATGAATTAGAATGGATCGTACGAATGAATTAGAATGGATCGTGCGAATAAATTAGAATGGATCGTACGAATGAATTAGAATCGATCGTATGAATGAATTAGAATGGATCGTACGAATGAATTAGAATGGATCGTGCGAATGAATTAGAATGGATCGTACGAATGAATTAGAATGGATCGTACGAATGAACTAGAAAGGATACATTCGTGCGAATGAATTAGAATGGATCGTACGAATAAATTAGAATGGATCTTACGAATGAATTAGAATAGATCTTACGAATGAATTATAATGGATCGTTCGAATGAATTAGAATGGATCGTACGAATGAATTAGAATGGATACATTTGTGCGAATGAATTAGAATGGATCGGACGAATGAATTAGAATGGATCGTACGAATGAATTAGAATGGATCGTACGAATGAATTAGAATGGATCGTACGAATAAATTAGAATGGATACATTCGTCCGAATGAATTAGAATGGATCATACGAATGAGTAAGAATGGATCATACGAATGAAATAGAATAGATTGTACGAATGAATTAGAATGGATCCTACGAATGAATTAGAATGGATCGTGTGAAAGAATTAGAATGGATTGTATGAATGAATTAGAATGGATCGTATGAATGAATTAGAATGGATCGTGCGAATGAATTCGAATGGATCGTACGAATTCATTCTAATTCATTCATACAATCCATTCTAATTCTTTCACACGTTCTATTCTAATTCATTCGTAGGATCCATTCTAATTCATTCGTACAATCTATTCTATTTCATTCGTACGATCCATTCTTACTCATTCGTATGATCCATTCTAATTTATTCGTACATTCTATTCTATTTCATTCGTACGATCGATTCTTACTCATTCGTATGATCCATTCTAATTCATTCGGACGAATGTATCCATTCTAATTTATTCGTACGATCCATTCTAATTCATTCGTACGATCCATTCTAATTCTTTCATACGATCCATTCTAATTCATTCATACAATCCATTCTAATTCTTTCACACGATTCATTCTAATTCATTCGTAGGATCCATTCTAATTCATTCGTACAATCTATTCTATTTCATTCGTACGATCCATTCTTACTCATTCGTATGATCCATTCTAATTCATTCGGACGAATGTATCCATTCTAATTTATTCGTACGATCCATTCTAATTCATTCGTACGATCCATTCTAATTCATTCGTACGATCCATTCAAATTCATTCATAGGATCCATTCTAATTCATTCATACGATCTATCCTAATTCTTTCGCACGAATGTATCCATTCTAATTCATTCGCACGAATGTATCCATTCTAATTCATTCGTACGATCCATTCTAATTCATTCGTACGATCCATTCTAATTCATTCGTACGATCCATTCTAATTCATTCATACGATCTATTCTAATTCATTCAAACAATCCATTCTAATTCTGTGGGTGCAAATTTTGGCAAGAAGTCTACAAACAGCGGGACCCACCGGCCCTGCCTGGTGGGCCCCCGAGTACCACAGTGGGACCCACCGGCCCTGCCTGGTGGGCCCCCGAAGACTACAGCGGGACCCACCGGCCCTGCCTGGTGGGCCCCCGAGTACCACAGTGGGACCCACCGGCCCTGCCTGCTGGGCCCCCGAAGACTACAGCGGGACCCACCGGCCCCGCCTGGTGGGCCCCCGAGTACCACAGTGGGACCCACCGGCCCTGCCTGGTGGGCCCCCGAAGACTACAGCGGGACCCACCGGCCCCGCCTGGTGGGCCCCCGAGTACCACAGCAGGGACCCACCGGCCCTGCCTGGTGGGCCCCCGAGTACCACAGCGGGACCCACCAGCCCTGCCTGGTGGGCCCCCTAAGACAGTAGCGAGGCCCGCCAGCTTTACCTGGAGAATCCCCAGATACTGCAGCAGAAACCGCCATTTAACCCAGAATTCCCACCAGAGAATCCTATAAATAGGAGAGCCTTCGAATGTAAAAGGATCGATTCTAAAGAGATCGAATTCTCAGTTCTAAAAACCAGAGCTCTGGGATTTCCAACTTCCCATCTTCCACCTCTCTTTGATCTTCTTCTCTCTCTCGAAGAGATCAGTGTTTACAGTGATACTCGGCCTGTCGAGATCACTCCAGCATAAGTGTTAGTGAATTCGGGTTGCTCCCTATAGCACGGAGACGTAGGCTTCGGCTGAACTCCGAGATCACACCTCGTGTCAACAATCTCTCTGATTGCATCTCTGTTTACATATCAAAGACTTCAACTTCGATCAACAGATCGACCAACGATCTTCAACGTTAACTTCAATTTCAATTGACTGGTGCTGCGAGAGTCTTCGGGTCGGCACGAAGATTTTCCCCCACAGTTTGGCACCGTCTGTGGGATCCGAGTGAGAAGCCGTGTCCTCTCTACTTCGACTACCAGATCAAATAGCCAAACTTCCTCGCCCCCTCGGTTGATCAGACAACTGATCGGATATCGGCAATCTCGTTGTACCCTTCGCACTTTGAATGGCGAGAACCAAACACCAGGGTCAACCAGAAGGAAGTAACACTCAACATCAACCTCGTCCTGAGACTCGTTCAATGAGTCAAAGGCTCAACTTCGGGCAGCCCCTTGCTGTCCCCGAGATGGGGGTTCACTCAGGAAGCGGAAGATCAGTCGATCGACCGATCGCCCCTCATCCTCATCAATCAATTGGGCAGACTGTCCCTGCTCCTGCTGAAGACCCTCCATCGACATACCAAGTCTCTGCAGTCAATTTCCAATTGCTCCAACTGGCGAAACAAAACGCCACCCTCACTGCTGAGAGGGATGCTCTTAAGAAAGCAGCTTCCGAAGCTGGGATCGTTCTGCCTATCCCCTCTGCAAGTGAGAGGATCAATCTTCCACAACGTTCAATCCACTCCGAGCAACGGAGATCAATGGGCACTGCTGCCCTCGAAAGAATTCATCGCGATCCTACTCCCTCTGCTGCTCCCTGGAAGCAGAGTGTCTGGGATCGTCTTGACGACGAGTCCTCCCAATCCTCTTCTGGTCGCAACTGCGACAAGAGGACACCTTCAAAGATCAACATGCCAAGGAAGCACCAAATGAAAGGCGCTCCTTCAAAGAGCAGAGTCTCCCCTTCCATTCCACTCCAACGTGGACTTGGATCGGACCTTCGACACCGACTTCAACCGGCAAATACTTCAATGCCTGAGCAAGACCTTGCGATCTTGCCTCTTGACCCGCCTCTAGGTCGAGGACACGGTCGTAGGGATGGTTACTCTTATGCCGGGCCTCTACATCGAAGTCTCTTCAAGACCACCTTTCCAAGAGGATGGAGAACTCCTATCCTCCCCAAATTCAACTGCATTAGAGGAGATCCAAGCCTCCACATACTTGCCTTCAAGCAAGCTCTAACGCCACACGAAGAGGAAAATAACGTGCTATGTCGCACCTTCGCCGGGAGCCTCGATGAGCCATCCCTCGATTGGTACCATAACCTTCGAGCTGGATCCATTACTCGGTTCAGCGTCTTAGCCAATCTCTTTGTGCAGCACTATCAACTCAATCTAAAGCCAGAGAAGAAACTCGACTCTCTCTACCGACTGAGGATGGGTGCAGACGAGACTCTCCGCAGCTTCACGAGGAGGTTTCGCAACGAGCATGCTGCTCTCTCTGGAAGACATCTAGATGATGAAGCCATCATGTTGGCTTTCCAGAATACCCTCCGCTTCGATCTACACATTTACAATGACTTCATCCGCAATCTCCCTCCTTCTCTAGGAGCTATGTTCGATCGAATCCAGAGAGAGATCGAGGTTGAAGATGATCAAGTCGCTCGAAAAGGGCGAGAGTCGAAGAGAAGGCCTACTGAGAGAGAAGCCCCAAATTATGCTGCCAAAGCTCACACCGCTGAGGCAGCAGCCCCTCCAGCCAGCAAGCGATCAAAGAATGATGGATGTCGATCTCCAAAGAAGACTACTTTCACCGAGTGGAATCTACCAATCGAGCAAATCCTCGATCACATTCAACATGAAGAGTTCCTTCGATGGCCTAATCCACTGCAGCCCGACACCAAGTTCACTGCAGACAAAACAGTCTACTGTGATTTCCATCGCAGTCATGGCCATTCTACCGATCAATGCCACCGGCTAAGGTATCATTTGGAAGATCTGCTACGTATAGGACATCTCCAAGAATTTGTCAAAGGCAGGCAAGATCATTCCGTCAAACATCGACAGTGAAGATCTCGCTCGAGATTGAAAGATCTGGGGGTTAGAGATAGTCTACTTTCGAGTAACCATTCGAATTGCCAGAGAGCACAGCAGTGGAAACTAGCTCCCAACTGGGAAAGTCCATACATGGTCGAGTCAGAAGAAAACATCGTCTGCCACGAGCTAGATATCTCAAAATGCTCTACTCTAAGTGTAAATTTCTATGCTGAATAAAGATTGCTCTCAAACGTCTACTTGTCCGTTCGAATTCTGAGTTATGAGACAGTGCAACATTCAGTTTCAAACCTTCAAGCAAATTCAAGTTGGGCCAGCTCAACCTTCAAGCAACAAGGTCGTTTAACAAGTTTAGGGCCTCGTGTTGCGACACGACCCTTTACGTTCTAATGTTAAACGGTTTCGGGTTGTGAAACAGCACAACTCTCAATTTCAATCTCCAATATCGTATAACAAGTTTAGGGCCTCGTGTTGCGACACGACCCTTTACGTGCAAATGTTAAACGGTTTCGGGTTGTGAAACAGCACAACTCCCAATTTCAAGCTACCAGGTCGTTTAACAAGTTTAGGGCCTCGTGTTGCGACACGACCCTTTACGTGCAAATGTTAAACGGTTTCGGGTTGTGAAACAGCACAACTCTCAATTTCAAGCTACCAGAATATCAACACTCAGATACATAATCCAAGACACCTTCATCACCTCTGCACTCAGCAAGTACAAAATCCGAGACCTGCTCTCGGTACCCTAGCAAAGTCCAAAGACAAGACTCAACACTCGAATGAAAAGTTCAAGATCGCAGACAAAGCACCAAGCTCTCAGCCCCAACACATCTCGACACGAAGATCAAGGTCCAATGCATTCTGCAGCATTCAGCCAACGTCACTCCAGAGGCAGGACATCTCTCAAACTTACCAAGTCACTACAGAAGACTTCTACCACTCGACACTCATAAGAGAAGCATCACGCGCTCTCATACTCGGGGAAGACTCGTTCTGGAAGTCCACCATCGATGAGGGGGTGAATCTACAATCTTTCATAGCCAGCATCAATGACGAGACGACTATCACCCAGGAGTCGCGTGATCTTCCGACCAACCCTCAAAAACCTTCCGACGTTGCAGATCGTCCTAAGATTCAAAAGCCGATTGACAAAAGCGAAAACTCATCAACCATTCAAGGGCAAAGTCTGAGGCATGAACCGCAGCATTCGAACAAAGTCCAAATTTAGTCAAAGTCTGAGACCGACATCTTGGCATTTGGTCGAAAGTCCAAGCTCGCAACCTTGGCACGAGGCAGCAAAGTCCGAGACCTGAGTCTCAGCATTCAAATCGAAGTCTTCGCTCGTGGCCTCACTCGAACCTTGACCGGATAATTTTTTACCGATCGGACAAACTTGTCCGATCGGCTAAAATCATTCGATCGGTCGATTTTCTACTGGATCTGGCAAAAAACCGAGGTTTTTTGCCGATCACGCGAACCTTGACCGGATAATTTTTTACCGATCGGACAAACTTGTCCGATCGGCTAAAATCATTCGATCGGTCGATTTTTTACTGGATCTGGCAAAAAACCGAGGTTTTTTCCCGATCACGCGAACCTTGACCGGATAATTTTTTACCGATCGGACAAACTTGTCCGATCGGCTAAAATCATTCGATCGGTCGATTTTCTACTGGATCTGGCAATAAACCAAGGTTTTTTACCGATCACTCGAACCTTGACCGGATAATTTTTTACCGATCGGACAAACTTGTCCGATCGGCTAAAATCATTCGATCGGTCGATTTTCTACTGGATCTGGCAAAAAACCGAGGTTTTTTGCCGATCACGCGAACCTTGACCGGATAATTTTTTACCGATCGGACAAACTTGTCCGATCGGCTAAAATCATTCGATCGGTCGATTTTTTACTGGATCTGGCAAAAAACCGAGGTTTTTTGCTGATCACGCGAACCTTGACCGGATAATTTTTTACCGATCGGACAAACTTGTCCGATCGGCTAAAATCATTCGATCGGTCGATTTTCTACTGGATCGGTCAAAAAACCATGTTTTTTTACCAATCACCCGATCCTTGACCGGTTGAATTTTGACTGATCAGTCAAAATTTGACCGATCGGTCAAATTTGTCCGATCGGTCAAATTTGTCCGATCGGTCAAAATTTGACCGATCGGCCAAAATTTAACCGATCGGTCAAAATTTGACCGATCAGTCAAATTTGTCCGATCGAACAGAAATCAATCGATCGGTCAAAATCTCTACTGGATCGGTCAAAAAACCATGTTTTTTGACCGATCACCCAATCCTTGACCGGTTGAATTTTGACCGATCGGTCAAATTTGTCCGATCGGCCAAATTTTAACCGATCGATCAAAATTTGACCGATCGGTTAAAATTTGACCGATCAGTCAAATTTGTCCGATCGGCCAAATTTTAACCGATCGGTCAAAATTTGACCGATCGGTCAAATTTGACCGATCAGTCTATTTTTTCGCTAACATTCGACAGAGCTCCTCTGTATGTGTGACAGGGGGTCGTTAACTTTGCACCACGAATCCAAGCCAGCCAGATGATCTCTAGCTAACTTGGAGGGGGTAACTGTGGGTGCAAATTTTGGCAAGAAGTCTGCAAACAGCGGGACCCACCGGCCCTGCCTGGTGGGCCCCCGAGTACCACAGTGGGACCCACCGGCCCTGCCTGGTGGGCCCCCGAAGACTACAGCGGGACCCACCGGCCCTGCCTGGTGGGCCCCCGAGTACCACAGTGGGACCCACCGGCCCTGCCTGCTGGGCCCCCGAAGACTACAGCGGGACCCACCGGCCCCGCCTGGTGGGCCCCCGAGTACCACAGTGGGACCCACCGGCCCTGCCTGGTGGGCCCCCGAAGACTACAGCGGGACCCACCGGCCCCGCCTGGTGGGCCCCCGAGTACCACAGCAGGGACCCACCGGCCCTGCCTGGTGGGCCCCCGAGTACCACAGCGGGACCCACCAGCCCTGCCTGGTGGGCCCCCTAAGACAGTAGCGAGGCCCGCCAGCTTTACCTGGAGAATCCCCAGATGCTGCAGCAGAAACCGCCATTTAACCCAGAATTCCCACTAGAGAATCCTATAAATAGGAGAGCCTTCGAATGTAAAAGGATCGATTCTAAAGAGATCGAATTCTCAGTTCTAAAAACCAGAGCTCTGGGATTTCCAACTTCCCATCTTCCACCTCTCTTTGATCTTCTTCTCTCTCTCGAAGAGATCAGTGTTTACAGTGATACTCGGCCTGTCGAGATCACTCCAGCATAAGTGTTAGTGAATTCGGGTTGCTCCCTATAGCACGGAGACGTAGGCTTCGGCTGAACTCCGAGATCACACCTCGTGTCAACTATCTCTCTGATTGCATCTCTGTTTACATATCAAAGACTTCAACTTCGATCAACAGATCGACCAACGATCTTCAACGTCAACTTCAATTTCAATTGACTGGTGCTGCGAGAGTCTTCGGGTCGGCACGAAGATTTTCCCCCACAAATTCTTTCACACGATCCATTCTAATTCATTCGTACGATCCATTCTAATTCACTCGCACAATCCATTCTATTTCATTCGCATGATCCATTCTAATTCATTCATACGATCCATTCTAATTCATTCGTACGATCCTATGAAAGAATTAGAATAGATCGTATGAATGAATTAGAATGGATCCTATGAATGAATTAGAATGGATCGTGCGAATGAATTAGAATGGATCGTACGAATGAATTAGAATGGATCGTGATAATGAATTAGAATTGATCGAACGAATGAATTAGAATGGATACATTCGTGCGAATGAATTAGAATGGATCGGACGAATGAATTAGAATGGATCGTACGAATGTCATACGATCCATTCTAATTCATTCGCACGAATGTATCCATTCTAATTCATTCATACGATCCATTCTACTTCATTCGTACTATCTGTTCTAATTCACTCATACGATCCATTCTAATTCATTCATACGATCCATTCTAATTCATTTGCACGAATATATCCATTCTAATTCATTCGTACGATCCATTCTAATTCCTTCGTACGATCCATTCTAATTCCTTCGTATGATCCATTCTATTTTATTCGTATGATCCATTCTAATTCCTTCGTACGATCCATTCTAATTCCTTCGTATCCATTCTAATTCACTCATACGATCCATTCTAATTCATTCGTACGATCCATTCTAATTCATTCATACAATTCATTCTAATTCTTTCACACGATCCATTCTAATTCATTCGTACGATCCATTCTAATTCATTCGCACAATCCATTCTATTTAATTTGTACAATCCATTCTTACTCATTCGTATGATCCATTCTAATTCATTCGCACGAATGTATCCAGAATGGATCAGACAAATGAGTAAGAATGGATCGTACGAATAAAATAGAATGGATTGTGCGAATGAATTAGAATGGACCGTACGAATGAATTAGAATGGATACATTCGTGCGAATGAATTAGAATGGATCGGACGAATGAATAAGAATGGATCGTACGAATGAATTAGAATGGATCGTACGAATGAATTAGAATGGATCGTAGAAATAAATTAGAATGGATACATTCGTCCGAATGAATTAGAATGGATCATACGAATGAGTAAGAATGGATCGTACGAATGAAATAGAATAGATTGTACGAATGAATTAGAATGGATTCGTACGAATAAATTAGAATGGATACATTCGTGCGAATGAATTAGAATAGATCGTACCAATGAGTAAGAATGGATCATAAGAATGAAATAGGATGGATTGTGCGAATGAATTAGAATGGATCGTACGAATGAATTAGAATGGATCGTGTGAAAGAATTAGAATGGATTGTATGAATGAATTAGAATAGATCGTATGAATGAATTAGAATGGATCGTACGAATGAATTAGAATGGATCGTACGAATGAATTAGAATGGATCGTACGAATGAATTAGAATGGATACATTCGTGCGAATGAATTAGAATGGATACATTCGTGCGAAAGAATTAGAATAGATGGTATGAATGAATTTGAATGGATCCTATGAATGAATTAGAATGGATCGTGCGAATGAATTAGAATGGATCATACGAATGAATTAGAATGGATCGTGCTAATGAATTAGAATTGATCGAACGAATGAATTAGCATGGATCGTGCTAATGAATTAGAATGGAACGTACGAATGAATTAGAATGGATCGTGTGAAAGAATTAGAATGGATTGCATGAATGAATTAGAATGAATTTGTACGATCCATTCGAATTCATTCGCACGATCCATTCTAATTCATTCATACGATCCATTCTAATTCATTCATACAATCCATTCTAATTCTTTCACACGATCCATTCTAATTCATTCGCAGGATCCATTCTAATTCATTCGTACAATCTATTCTATTTCATTCGTACGATCCATTCTTACTCATTCGTATGATCCGTTCTAATTCATTCGGACGAATGTATCCATTCTAATTTATTCGTATGATCCATTCTAATTCATTCGTACGATCCATTCTAATTCATTCGTACGATCTATTCTAATTCATTCGTCCGATCCATTCTAATTCATTCGCACGAATGTATCCATTCTAATTCATTCGTACGATCCATTCTAATTCATTCGTACGATCCATTCTAATTCATTCGTAAGATCCATTCTAATTCATTCGTACGATTCATTCTAATTCATTCGTACGATCCATTCTAATTCATTCGCACGAATGTATCCATTCTAGTTCATTCGTACGATCCATTCTAATTCATTCGTACGATCAATTCTAATTCATTCGCACGATCCATTCTAATTCATTCGTACGATCCATTCTAATTCATTCATACGATCCATTCTAATTCATTCGTACGATCCATTCTTATTCATTCGCACAAATGTATCCATTATAATTCATTCGTACGATCCATTCTAATTCATTCGCACGATCCATTCTAATTCAATCGTACGATCCATTCTAATTCATTCGCATGATCTGTTCTTATTCATTCGCACAATCCATTCTAATTCATTCGCACGAATGTATCCATTCTAATTCATTCGTACGATCCATTCTAATTCATTCGTACGATCCATTCTAATTCATTCGTATGATCCATTCTAATTAATTCGTATGATCCATTCTAATTCATTCGTACGATCCATTCTAATTCATTCATACAATCCATTCTAATTCATTTGCACGAATATATCCATTCTAATTAATTCGTACGATCCATTCTAATTCATTCGTATGATCTATTCTTATTCATTCGCACGATCCAGTCTAATTGATTCGCACGATCCATTCTAATTCATTCGCACGAATGTATCCATTCTAATTCATTCGCACGAATGTATCCATTCTAATTCATTCGTACGATCGATTCTAATTCATTAATATGATGCATACTAATTCATTCGTACGATCCATTCTAATTCATATGCACAAAGGTATCAGTTCTAATCCATTCGTAGGATACATTCTAATCCATTAATACGATGCATTCTAATTCATTCGTACGATCCATTCTAATTCATTCGCTCGAATGTATCCATTTAATCCATTCGTACGATCCATTCTAATCCATTCGTACGATCCATTCTAATTCATTCGCATGAATGTAACCATTCTAATTCATTCATTTGATCTATTCTAATTCATTCGTACGATCCATTCTAATTCATTCGTCCGATCCATTCTAATTCATTCGAACGAATGTATCCATTCTAATTCATTCGTACGATCTATTCTAATTCATTAGTACGATACATTCTAATTCATTCGTAAGATCCATTCTAATTCATTCGTACGATCCATTCTAATTCATTCGTTCGATCCATTCTAATTCATTCGCACGAATGTATCCATTCTAGTTCATTCGTACGATCCATTCTAATTCATTTGTACGATCCATTCTAATTCATTCGTACGATCAATTCTAATTCATTCGCACGAATGTATCCATTCTAATTCATTCGTACGATCCTGAATTTGAATGGATCGTACGAATGAATTAGAATGGATCGTACGAATGAATTAGAATAGATCATATTAATGAATTAGAATGGATCGTATGAATGAATTAGAATGGATACGTGCGAATAAATTAGAATGGATTGTATGAATGAATTAGAATGGATCGTACGAATGAATTAGAATGGATCGTACGAATGAATTAGAATAGATTGCGCGAATGAATTAGAATGGATCGTACGAATGAATTAGAATGGATCGTATGAAGGAATTAGAATGGATCGTACGAATGAATTAGAATGGATCGTACGAAGGAATTAGAATGGATCGTACGAATGAATTAGAATGGATCGTACGATTGAATTAGAATGGATCATACGAATGAGTAAGAATGGATCGTATGAATGAATTAGATCTGATCGTACGATCCATTCTAATTCATTAGCATGGATCGTGCTAATGAATTAGAATGGAATATACGAATGAATTAGAATGCATCGTAGAATGGATCGTACGAATGAATTAGAATGAATTAGAATGGATCGTACGAATGAATTAGAATAGATCGTAGGAATGAATTAGAATGGATCGTGCAAATGAATTAGAATGGATACATTCGTGCGAATGAATTAGAATGGATCGTGCGAATGAATTAGAATGGATCGTATGAATGAATTAGAATGGATATATTTGAACGAATAAATTAGAATGGATCATACGAATGAATTAGAATGGATCGTACGAATGAATTAGAATGGATAGTGCGAATGAATTAGAATCGATCGTACGAATGAATTAGATTGGATCGTACGAAAGAATTAGAATGGATCATACGAATGAGCAAGAATGGATCATACAAATGAATTAGAATGGATCGTACGAATGAATTAGAATGGATCGTACGAATAAATTAGAATGGATACATTCGTCCGAATGAATTAGAATGGATCATACGAATGAGTAAGAATGGATCGTACGAATGAAATAGAATAGATTGTACGAATGAATTAGAATGGATCCTACGAATGAATTAGAATGGATCGTGTGAAAGAATTAGAATGGATTGTATGAATGAATTAGAATGGATCGTATGAATGAATTAGAATGGATCATGCGAATGAATTCGAATGGATCGTACGAATTCATTCTAATTCATTCATACAATCCATTCTAATTCTTTCACACGATCCATTCTAATTCATTCGTACGTTCCATTCTAATTCATTAGCACGATCCATGCTAATTCATTCGTTCGATCAATTCTAATTCATCAGGACGATCCATTCTAATTCATTCGTACGATCTTTTCTAATTCATTCGCACGATCCATTCTAATTCATTCATAGGATCCATTCTAATTCATTCATACGATCTATTCTAATTCTTTCGCACGATTGTATCCATTCTAATTCATTCGCACGAATGTATCCATTCTAATTCATTCGTACGATCCATTCTAATTCATTCGTACTATCCATTCTAATTCATTCGTACGATCCATTCTAATTCATTCATACGATCTATTCTAATTCATTCATACAATCCATTCTAATTCTTTCACACGATCCATTCTAATTCATTCATACGATCCATTCTAATTCATTCGCACAATCCATTCTATTTCATTCGTACGATCCATTCTTACTCATTGGTACGATCCATTCTAATTCATTCGCACGAATGTATCCATTCTAATTCATTCGTACGAATCCATTCTAATTCATTCGTACAATCCATTCTGTTTCATTCGTATGATCCATTCTTACTCATTCGTATGATCTATTCTAATTCATTCGCACGAATGTATCCATTCTAAATCATTCGTACGATCCATTCTAATTCATTCGTACGATCCATTCTAAATCATTCGTACAATCCATTCTATTTCATTCGTACGATCAATTCTAATTCATTAGCACGATCCATTCTAATTCATTCGTACGATCCATTCAAATTCATTCGCACGATCCATTCTAATTCATTCATACAATCCATTCTATTTCATTCGTACGATCCATTCTTACTCATTCGTATGATCCATTCTAATTCATTCGCACGAATGAATCCATTTTAATCCATTCGTACGATCCATTCTAATTCATTCGCATGAATGTAACCATTCTAATTCATTCATTTGATCTATTCTAATTCATTCATACGATCCATTCTAATTCATTCGTCCGATCCATTCTAATTCATTCGCACGAATGTATCCATTCTAAACCATTCATACGATCCATTCTAATTTATTCGTACGATCCATTCTAATTCATTCGAAAGATCCATTCTAATTCATTCGTACGATCCATTCTAATTCATTCGTACGATCCATTCTAATTCATTCGTACGATCCATTCTAATTCATTCGTACAATCCATTCTAATTCATTCGCACGAATGTATCCATTCTAGTTCATTCGTACGATCCATTCTAATTCATTCGTACGATCCATTCTAATTCATTCGCACGATCCATTCTAATTCATTCGTACGATCCATTCTAATTCATTCATACGATCCATTCTAATTCATTCGTACGATCCATTCTAATTCATTCGCACAAATGTATCCAATCTAATTCATTCGTACGATCCATTCTAATTCATTCGCACGATCCATTCTAATTCATTCGTATGATCCATTCTAATTCTTTCACACGATCCATTCTAATTCATTTGTACGATCCATTCTAATTCATTCGCACGATCCATTCTAATTCATTCGTACGATCCATTCTAATTCATTCATACGATCCATTCTAATTCATTCATACGATCCATTCTATTTCATTCGCACAAATGTATCCATTCTAATTCATTCGTACGATCCATTCTAATTCATACGCACGATCCATTCTAATTCATTCGTACGATCCATTCTAATTCATTCGTACGATCTGTTCTTATTCATTCGCACAATCCATTCTAATTCATTCGCACGAATGTATCGATTCTAATTCATTCGTACGATCCATTCTAATTCATTCGTATGATCCATTCTAATTAATTCGTATTATCCATTCTAATTCATTCGTACGATCCATTCTAATTCATTCATACAATCCATTCTAATTCATTCGTACGATCCATTCTAATTCACTCATACGATCCATTCTAATACATTCATACGATCCATTCTAATTCATTTGCACAAATATATCCATTCTTTTTTTATTTTTTTTTATTTAATGCTAGGGGATTTTATTAGGGACCCCGCCCATGAAAACAAAACACTATTACACCTCTGGCCTTTTATAATTCATTTGCACAAATATATCCATTCTAATTCATTCGTACGATCCATTCTAATTCCTTCGTATGATCCATTCTAATTCATTCGTACGATTTATTCTAATTCATTCGTACGATCCATTCTAATTCATTCGTACGATCCATTCTAATTCCTTCGTACGATCCATTCTAATTCATTCGTATGATCCATTCTAATTCATTCGTACAATCTATTCTAATTCATTCGTACAAATGGATACATTCGTGTGAATGAATTAGAATGGATCGTATGAATGAGTAAGAATGGATCGTACGAAAGAAATAGAATGGATTGCACGAATGAATTAGAATGGATCGTACGAATGAATTAGAATGGATCGTGTGAAAGAATTAGAATGGATTGTATGAATGAATTAGAATGGATCGTACGAATGAATTAGAATGGATCGTACGAAGTTATTAGAATGGATCGTACGAATGAATTTGAATGGATCGTACGAATGAATTAGAATAGATCGTACGAATGAATTAGAATGGATCATACGAAGGAATTAGAATGGATCGTACGAATGAATTAGAATGGATAAATTCGTGCAAATGAATTAGAATGGATCGTATGAATGTATTAGAATGGATCGTATGAGTGAATTAGAATGGATCGTACGAATGAATTAGAATGGATCGTATGAATGAATTAGAATGGATACATTCATGTGAATGAATTAGAATGGATCGTATGAATGAATTAGAATAGATTTTGTGAATGAATTAGAACTGATCGTACGAATGAATTAGAATGGATACATTCGTGCGAATGAATTAGAATGGATTGTATGAATGAATTAGAATGGATCATACGAATGAATTAGAATGGATCATATGAGTGAATTAGAATAGATACGAAGGAATTAGAATGGATCGTACGAAGGAATTAGAATGGATCATACGAATGAAATAGAATGGATCGTACGAAGGAATTAGAATGGATTATACGAAGAAATTAGAATGGATCGTACGAAGGAATTAGAATGGATCGTACGAATGAATTAGAATGGATATATTCGTGCAAATGAATTAGAATGGATCGTATGAATGAATTATAATGGATACATTCCTGCGAATGAATTAGAATGGATCGTATGAATGAATTAGAATAGATTGTGCGAATGAATTAGAATGGATCGTACGAATGAATTAGAATGAATACATTCGTGCGAATAAATTAGAATGGATTGTATGAATGAATTAGAATGGATCGTACGAATGATTTAGAATGGATCGTACGAAAGAATTAGAATAGATTGCGCGAATGAATTAGAATGGATCGTACGAATGAATTAGAATGGATCGTACAAAGGAATTAGAATGGATCGTACGAATGAATTAGAATGGATCGTACGAAGGAATTAGAATGGATCGTACGAATGAATTAGAATGGATCGTACGATTGAATTAGAATGGATCATACGAATGAGTAAGAATGGATCGTATGAATGAATTAGATTGGATCGTACGATCCATTCTAATTCATTAGCATGGATCGTGCTAATGAATTAGAATGGAATATACGAATGAATTAGAATGGATCGTAGAATGGATCGCACGAATGAATTAGAATGGATCGCACGAATGAATTAGAATAGATCATAGGAATGAATTAGAATGGATCGTGCAAATGAATTAGAATGGATACATTCGTGCGAATGAATTAGAATGGATCGTGCGAATGAATTAGAATGAATCGGACGAATGAATTAAAATGGATATATTTGAACGAATAAATTAGAATGGATCATACGAATGAATTGGAATGGATCGTATGAATGAATTAGAATGGATAGTGCGAATAAATTAGAATCGATCGTACGAATGAATTAGAATGGATCGTAGGAATGAATTAGAATGGATCGTACGAATGAATTAGAATGGATCGTACGAATAAATTAGAATGGATACATTCGTCCGAATGAATTAGAATGGATCATACGAATGAGTAAGAATGGATCGTACGAATGAAATAGAATAGATTGTACGAATGAATTAGAATGGATCCTACGAATGAATTAGAATGGATCGTGTGAAAGAATTAGAATGGATTGTATGAATGAATTAGAATGGATCGTATGAATGAATTAGAATGGATCGTGCGAATGAATTCGAATGGATCGTACGAATTCATTCTAATTCATTCATACCATCCATTCTAATTCTTTCACACGAACCATTCTAATTCATTCGTACGTTCCATTCTAATTCATTAGCACGATCCATGCTAATTCATTCGTTCGATCAATTCTAATTCATTAGCACGATCCATTCTAATTCATTCGTACGATCCATTCTAATTCATTCGCACGATCCATTCTAATTCATTCGTAGGATCCATTCTAATTCATTCATACGATCTATTCTAATTCTTTCGCACGATCCATTCTAATTCATTCGCACGATCCATTCTAATTCATTCGTAGGATCCATTCAATTCTAATTCTTTCGCACGACCCATTCTAATTCATTCATACGATCTATTCTAATTCTTTCGCACGATCCATTCTAATTCATTCGCACGATCCATTCTAATTCTTTCGCACGATCCATTCTAATTCATTCGTAGGATCCATTCAAATTCATTCGTACGATCCATTCTAATTCATTCGTATGATCCATTCTAATTCATTCGTACGATCCATTCTAATTCATTCATACGATCTATTCTAATTCATTTATACAATCCATTATAATTCTTTCACACGATCCATTCTAATTCATTCGTACGATCTATTCTAATTCATTCGCACAATCCATTCTATTTCATTCGTACGATCCATTCTTACTCATTCGTATGATCCATTCTAATTCATTCGCACGAATGTATCCATAATGGATCAAACGAATGAGTAAGAATGGATCGTATGAATGAAATAGAATGGATTGTGTGAATGAATTAGAATGGACCGTACGAATGAATTAGACGTACGAATGAATTAGAATGGATACATTCGTGCGAATAAATTAGAATGGATCATACGAATGAGTAAGAATGGATCGTCATTCTAATTCATTCGTATGATCCATTCTAATTCATTTGTATCCATTCTATTTCATTTGCATGATCCATTCTAATTCATTCGCGCAATCTATTCTAATTCATTCGTACGATCCATTCTAATTCATTCGTACGATCCATTCTAATTCATTCATACAATCCATTCTAATTTATTCGCACGAATGTATCCATTCTAATTCATTCGTACGATCCATTCTAATTCATTCGCACAATCTATTCTAATTCATTCATACGATCCATTCTAATTCATTCGCACGAATGTATCCATTCTAATTCATTCATACGATCCATTCTACTTCAGTCGTACTATCCATTCTAATTCACTCATACGATCCATTCTAATTCATTCATACGATCCATTCTAATTCATTTGCACGAATATATCCATTCTAATTCATTCGTATGATCCATTCTAATTCCTTCGTACGATCCATTCTAATTCCTTCGTACGATCCATTCTAAATCCTTCGTACGATCCATTCTAATTCCTTCGTATCCATTCTAATTCACTCATACGATCCATTCTAATTCATTCGTACGATCCATTCTAATTCATTCATACAATCCATTCTAATTTATTCGCACGAATGTATCCATTCTAATCCATTCGTACGATCCATTCTAATTCATTCGTACGATCCATTCTAATTCATTCGCATGAATGTAACCATTCTAATTCATTCATTTGATCCATTCTAATTCATTCGTACGATCCATTCTAATTCATTCGTACGATCCATTCTAATTCATTCGCACGAATGTATCCATTCTAGTTCATTCGTACAATCCATTCTAATTCATTCGTACGATCCATTCTAATTCATTCGCACGATCCATTCTAATTCATTCGTACGATCCATTCTAATTCATTCATACGATCCATTCTAATTCATTCGTACGATCCATTCTAATTCATTCGCACAAATGTATCCATTCTAATTCATTCGTACAATCCATTCTAATTCATTCGCACGATCCATTCTAATTCATTCGTACGAACCATTCTAATTCATTCGTACGATCCATTCTTACTCATTCGTATGATCCATTCTAATTCCTTTGTACGATCCATTCTAATTCATTCGCACGAATGTAACCATTCTAATTTATTCGTATGATCCATTCTAATTCATTCGTACAAATGTATCCATTCTAATTCATTCATACGATCCATTCTAATTCATTCGCACGATCCATTCTAATTCATTCGTACGATCCATTCTAATTCTTTCACATGATCCATTCTAATTCATTTGTACGATCCATTCTAATTCATTCGCACGATCCATTCTAATTCATTCATAGGATCCATTCTAATTTATTCATACGATCTATTCTAATTCTTTCGCACGAATGTATCCATTCTAATTCATTCGCACGAATGTATCCATTCTAATTCATTCGTACGATCCATTCTATTTCATTCGTACGATCCATTCTAGTTCATTCGTACGATCCATTCTAATTCATTCGTACGATCCATTCAAATTCATTCGTATGATCCATTCTAATTAATTCGTATGATCCATTCTAACTCATTCGTACGATCCATTCTAATTCATTCATACAATCCATTCTAATTCATTAGCACGAATGTATCCATTCTAATTAATTCGTACGATCCATTCTAATTCATTCGTATGATCCATTCTTATTCATTCGCACGATCCAGTCTAATGGATTCGCACGATCCATTCTAATTCATTCGCACGAATGTATCCATTCTAATTAATTCGTACGATCCATTCTAATTCATTAATATGATCCATTCTAATTCATTCGTACGATCCATTCTAATTTATATGCACAAAGGTATCCATTCTAATCCATTCGTAGGATCCATTCTAATCCATTCGTACGATCCATTCTAATTCATTCGTACGATCCATTCTAATTCATTCGTACGATCCATTCTAATTCATTCGTACGATCCATTCTAATTCATTCGTACGATCCATTCTAATTCATTCGCACGAATGTATCCATTCTAGTTCATTCGTACGATCCATTCTAATTCATTCGTACGATCCATTCTAATTCATTCGTACGATCCATTCTCATTCATTCGTATGATCTATTCTAATTAATTCGTATGATCCATTCTAATTCATTCGTACGATCCATTCTAATTCATTCATACAATCCATTCTAATTCATTCATACGATCCATTCTAATTCACTCATACGATCCATTCTATTACATTCATACGATCCATTCTAATTCATTTGCACGAATATATCCATTCTAATTCATTCATACGATCCATTCTAATTCCTTCGTACGATCCATTCTAATTCATTCATATGATCTATTCTAATTCATTCGTACGATCCATTCTAATTCATTCGTACGATCCATTCTAATTCCTTCGTACGATCCATTCTAATTCATTCGTACGATCCATTCTAATTCATTCGTACGATCTATTCTAATTCATTCGTAGGATCCATTCTAATTCATTCGTACAATCTATTCTATTTCATTCGTACGATCCATTCTTACTCATTCGTATGATCCATTCTAATTCATTCGGACGAATATATCCATTCTAATTTATTCGTACGATCCATTCTAATTCATTCCTACGATCCATTCTAATTCATTCATACGATGCATTCTAATTCATTCGTCTGATCCATTCTAATTCATTCGCACGAATGTATCCATTCTAATTCATTCGTACGGTCCATTCTAATTCATTCGCACAATCCATTTTATTTCATTCGTACGATCCATTCTTACTCATTCGTATGATCCATTATGGATACATTCGTGCGAATGAATTAGAATGGATCATACGAATGAGTAAGAATTGATCGTACGAATGAAATAGAATGGATTGTGCGAATGAATTAGAATGGATCGTACGAATGAATTAGAATGGATCGTGTGAAATAATTAGAATGGATTGTATGAATGAATTAGAATAGATCGTATGAATGAATTAGAATGGATCGTACGAATGAATTAGAATGGATCGTACGAATGAACTAGAATGGATACATTCGTGCGAATGAATTAGAATGGATCGTACGAATGAATTAGAATGGATCGTACGAATGAATTCGAATAGATCTTACGAATGAATTAGAATGGATCGTACGAATGCACGATCCATGCTAATTCATTCGTTCGATCAATTCTAATTCTTTAGCACGATCCATTCTAATTCATTCGTACGATCCATTCTAATTCATTCGCACGATCCATTCTAATTCATTCGTACGATCCATTCTAATTCTTTCACACGATCCATTCTAATTCATTCATATGATCCATTCTAATTCATTCGTACGATCTATTCTAATTCATTCGTTCGATCCATTCTAATTCATTCGTACGATCCATTCTAATTCCTTCGTACGATCCATTCTAATTCATTCATACAATCCATTCTAATTCTTTCACACGATCCATTCTAATTCATTCGTACGATCCATTCTAATTCATTCGTGCAATCCATTCTATTTCATTCGTACGATCCATTCTTACTCATTCGTACGATCCATTCTAATTCATTCACACGAATGTATCCATTCGTACGAATGAATTAGAATAGATTGTACAAATGAATTAGAATGGATCGTACGAATGAATTAGAATGGATCGTATGACTGAATTAGAATGGATCATACGAATGAATTAGAATGGATCGTGCGAATGAATTAGAATGGATCGTACGAATGAATTAGAATGGATCGTACGAATGAACAAGAATGGATACATTCGTGCGAATGAATTCGAATGGATCGTACGAATGAATTAGAATGGATCGTACGAATAAATTATAATGGATCGTACGAATGAATTAGAATGGATCATACGAATGAATTAGAATAGATCATACGAATGAGTAAGAATGGATCGTACGAATGAAATAGAATGGATTGTACGAATGAATTAGAATGGATCGTACGAATGAACTAGAATGGATCGTGTGAAAGAATTAGAATGGATTGTACGAATGAATTAGAATGGATCATATGAATGAATTAGAATGTATCGTGCGAATGAATTCGAATGGATCGTACGAATGAATTAGAATGGACCGTACGAATGAATTAGAATGGATACATTCGTGCGAATGAATTAGAATGGATACATTCGTGCAAAAGAATTAGAATAGACCGTATGAATGAATTAGAATGGATCCTATGAATGAATTAGAATGGATCGTGCGAATGAATTAGAATGGATCGTACGAATGAATTAGAATGGATCGTGCTAATGAATTAGAATTGATCGAACGAATGAATTAGCATGGATCGTGCTAATGAATTAGAATGGAACGTACGAATGAATTAGAATGGATCGTGTGAAAGAATTAGAATGGATTGTATGAATGAATTAGAATGAATTCGTACGATCCATTCGAATTCATTCGCACGATCCATTCTAATTCGTACGATCCAGTCTAATTCATTCGTACGATCCATTCTAATTCATTCGCACGAATATATCCATTCTAATTCTTTCGTACGATGCATTCTAATTCATTCGTACGATCCATTCTAATTCAATCATTTGATCCATTCTAATTCATTCGTACGATCCATTCTAATTCATTCATCCGATCCATTCTAATTCATTCGCACGAATGTATCCATTCTAATTCATTCGTACGATCCATTCTAATTCATTCGTACGATCCATTCTAATTCATTCATAAGATCCATTCTAATTCATTCGTACGATCCATTCTAATTCATTCGTACGATCGACTCTAATTCATTCGCACTATCCATTCTAATTCATTCGTACGATCCATTCTAATTCATTCGTATGATCCATTCTAATTTATTCGTTCAAATATATCCATTCTAATTCATTCCGTACGATCCATTCTAATTCATTCGTACGATCCATTCTAATTCATTCGTACGAATGTATCCATTCTAATTCATTCGTACGATCCATTCTAATTCATTCGTACGATCCATTCTAATTCATTCGTACGATCCATTCTAATTCATTCGGACGAATGTATCCATTCTAATTTATTCGTACGATCCATTCTAATTCATTCATTTGATCCATTCTAATTCATTTGTACGATCCATTCTAATTCATTCGTCTGATCCATTCTAATTCATTCGCACGAATGTATCCATTCTAATTCATTCGTATGATCCATTCTAATTCATTCGTACGATCCATTCTAATTCATTCGTAAGATTCATTCTAATTCATTCGTACGATCCATTCTAATTCATTCGTACGATCCATTCTAATTCATTCGCACGAATGTATCCATTCTAGTTCATTCGTACGATCCATTCTAATTCATTCGTACGATCCATTCTAATTCATTCGCACGATCCATTCTAATTCATTCGTACGATCCATTCTAATTCATTCATACGATCCATTCTAATTCATTCGCACGAATATATCTATTCTAATTCATTCATACGATCCATTCTACTTCATTCGTAACATCCGTTCCAATTCACTCATACGATCCATTCTAATTCATTCATACGATCCATTCTAATTCATTTGCACGAATATATCCATTCTAATTCATTCGTACGATCCATTCTAATTCCTTCGTACGATCCATTCTAATTCCTTCGTACGATCCATTCTAATTCCTTCGTACGGTCCATTCTATTTCATTCGTATGATCCATTCTAATTAATTCGTACGATCCATTCTAATTCATTCGTATGATCCATTCTAATTCATTCGTACGATCCATTCTTACTCATTCGTACGATCCATTCTAATTCATTCATACAATCCATTCTAATTCATTCCGTACGATCCATTCTAAGTCATTCATACGATCTATTCTTTCATACAATCCATTCTAATTCTTTCGTGCGAATGAATTAGAATGGATACCTTTGTGCATATGAATTAGAATGGATTGTATGAATGAATTAGAATGGATCATATTAATGAATTAGAATGGATCGTACGAATGAATTAGAATGGATACATTCGTGCGAATGAATTAGAATGGATCATGCGAATCAATTAGACTGGATCGTGCGAATGAATAAGAATAGATTATACGAATGAATTAGAATGGATCGTACGAATTAATTAGAATGGATACATTCGTGCGAATGAATTAGAATGGATTGTATGAATGAATTAGAATGGATCGTACAAATGAATTAGAATGGATCATACGAATTAATTAGAATGGATCATACGAATGAATTAGAATGGATCGTACGAATGAATTAGAATGGATCGTGCGAATGAATTAGAATGGATCGTACAAATGAATTAGAATGGATACATTTGTGCGAATAAATTAGAATGGATCGTACGAATGAATTAGAATGGATCGTATGAATGAATTAGAATGGATCGTACGAAGGAATTAGAATGGATCGTGCGAATGAATTAGAATGGATCATACGAATGAATTAGAATGGATCGTACGAATGAATTAGAATGGATCGTGCGAATGAATTAGAATGGATCGTACGAATGAATTAGAATGGATACATTTGTGCGAATGAATTAGAATGGATCGTACGAATGAATTAGAATGGATCGTATGAATGAATTAGAATGGGTCGTACGAGTGAATTAGAATGGATCGTGCGATTGAATTAGAATGGATCGTACGAATGAATTAGAATGGATCGTACGAATGAACTAGAATGGATACATTCGTGCGAATGAATTATAATGGATCGTACAAATGAATTAGAATGGATCGTACGAATGAATTAGAATGGATCTTACGAATGAATTAGAATGGATCGTACGAATGAATTAGAATGGATCGTACGAATGAATTAGAACGGATACATTCGTGCGAATGAATTATAATGGATCAGACGAATGAATTAGAATGGATCGTACGCTCGAATGTATCCATTCTAATCCATTCGTACGATCCATTCTAATCCATTCGTACGATCCATTCTAATTCATTCGCATGAATGTAACCATTCTAATTCATTCATTTGATCCATTCTAATTCATTCGTACGATCCATTCTAATTCATTCATACGATCCATTCTAATTCATTCGTACGATCCATTCTAATTCATTCATACAATCCATTCTAATTCATTCGTAAGAGCTATTCTAATTCATTCGTACGATCCATTCTAATTCATTCGTAAGATCCATTCTAATTCATTCGTATGATCCATTCTAATTAATTCGTATGATCCATTATAATTCATTCGTACGATCCATTCTAATTCATTTGTACGATCCATTCTAATTCATTCGTACAATCCATTCTATTTCATTCGTACGATCCATTCTTACTCATTCGTATGATCCATTCTAATTCATTAGCACGATCCATTTTAATTCATTCGTACGATCCATTCTAATTCTTTCGCACGATCCATTCTAATTCATTCGTACGATCCATTCTAATTCTTTCACACGATCCATTCTAATTCATTCGTACGATCTATTCTAATTCATTCGTACGATCCATTCTAATTCATTCGTACGTTCCATTCTAATTCATTAGCACGATCCATGCTAATTCATTCGTTCGATCAATTCTAATTCATTAGCACGATCCATTCTAATTCATTCGTATGATCCATTCTAATTTCTTTGCACGATCCATTCTAATTCATTCATAGGATCCATTCTAATTCATTCATACGATCTATTCTAATTCTTTCGCACGAATGTATCCATTCTAATTCATTCGCACGAATGTATCCATTCTAATTCATTCGAACGATCCATTCTAATTCATTCATACGATCCATTCGAATTCATTCGCACGATCCATTCTAATTCATTCATATGATCCATTCTAATTCATTCATACAATCCATTCTAATTCTTTCACACGATCCATTCTAATTCATTCGTACGATCCATTCTAATTCATTCGTACAATCCATTCTATTTCATTCGTACGATCCATTCTTACTCATTCGTATGATCCATTCTAATTCATTCATATGATCCATTCTAATTCATTCGTACGATCCATTCTAATTCATTCGTACGATCCATTCTAATTCATTCGTACGATCCATTCTAATTCATTCGTACGAATGTATCCATTCTAATTCATTTGCACGATCCATTCTAATTCATTCCTATGATCTATTCTAATTCATTCGTACGATCCATTCTAATTCATTCTAATTCATTCGTACGATCCATTCTAATTCATTCATACGATCCATTCTAATTCATATGCACAAAGGTATCCATTCTAATCCATTCGTAGGATCCATTCTAATCCATTCGTACGATCCATTCTAATTCATTCGTACGATCCATTCTAATTCATTCGCTCGAATGTATCCATTCTAATCCATTCGTACGATCCATTCTAATCCATTCGTACGATCTATTCTAATTCATTCGCATGAATGTAACCATTCTAATGAATTCATATGATCCATTCTAATTTATTCGTACGATCCATTCTAATTCATTCGTCCGATCCATTCTAATTCATTCGCACAAATGTATCCATTATAATTCATTCGTACGATCCATTCTAATTCATTCGTACGATCCATTCTAATTCATTCGTAAGATCCATTCTAATTCATTCGTACGATCCATTCTAATTCATTCTAATTCATTCGTACGATCGTATGAATGAATTAGAGTGGATCGTACGGAATGAATTAGAATGGATCGTACGAATGAATTAGAATGGATCGTACGAATGAACTAGAATGGATACATTCGTGCGAATGAATTAGAATGGATCGTACGAATGAATTAGAATGGATCGTACGAATGAATTAGAATGGATCTTATGAATGAATTAGAATGGATCGTACGAATGAATTAGAATGGATCGTACGAATGAATTAGAATGGATACATTCGTGCGAATGAATTAGAATGGATCGGATGAATGAATTAGAATGGATCGTACGAATGAATTAGAATGGATCAAATGAATGAATTAGAATGGATCGTACGAATGAATTAGAATGCATCGTACGAAAGAATTAGAATGGATATATTCGTGCGAATGAATTAGAATGGATCGTACGAATGAATTAGACTGGATCGTACGAATGAATTTGAATGGATACATTTGTGCGAATGAATCTAAATGGATTGTATGAATGAATTACAATGGATCGTACGAATGAATTAGAATGGATCGTACGAATGAATTAGAATAGCTTATACGAATGAATTAGAATGAATCGTATGAATGAATTAGAATGGTTACATTTGTGCGAATGAATTAGAATAGATCGTACGAATGAATTAGAATGGATCGTACGAATAAATTAGAATGGATCGTGGGAATGAATTAGAATGGATCGTACGAATGATGTGGGTGCAAATTTTCGCAAGAAGTCTGCAAACAGCGGGACCCACCGACCCTGCCTGGTGGGCCCCCGAAGACTACAGCGGGACCCACCGGCTCTGCCTGGTGGGCCCCCGAATACCACAGCGGGACCCACCGGCCCTGCCTGGTGGGCCCCCGGAGACAGCAGCGGGACCCACCGGCCCTGCCTGGTGGGCCCCCTAAAACGGCAGCGGAGCCCACCAGCCTTACCTGGAGGATCCCCAGATACGGCAGCAGAGACCGCCGTTTACTACCAGAAAATCCTATAAATAGTAGAGTCTTCGAATGTAAAAAGATCGATTCTAAAAAGATCGAATTCTCAGTTCTAAAAACCAGAGCTCTGGGATTTCTAACTTCCTATCTTCCACCTCTCTTTGATCTTCTTTTTCTCTCAAAGAGATCAGAGTTTTCAGTGATACTCGGCCTGTCGAGATCACTCCAGCATAAGTGTTAGTGAATTCGGGTTGCTCCCTATAGCACGGAGACGTAGGCTTCGGCTGAACTCCGAGATCACATCTCGTGTTAACAATCTCTCTGATTGCCTTTCTATTGACATATCAAAAGCTTCAAACTGCAATCAACAGATTGACCAACGATCTTCGACGTCAACTCTAACCTTCAATTGACTGGTGCTGCGAGAGTCTTCGGGTCGGCACGAAGATTTTCCGCCATAGTTTGGCGCCGTCTGTGGGATCCGAGCAAAAAGTCGAGCTCTCTCCACTACTACTTGATCGGTTGGGCATACAACCGATCTTGATAGCCAAACTTCCTCGCCTCCTCGGTTGATCAGACAACTGATCGGACGTCGGCACTCTCGTTGCACCCTTCGCTCTCTGAATGGCGAGAACAAAGCATCAGGGTCAACCAGAAGGAAGTAACACTCAACAACAACCTCGTCCTGAGACTCGTTCAATGAGTCAAAGGCTCAACTTCGGACAGCCCCTTGCTGTCCCCGAGATGGGGGTTCGTTCAGGGAGTGGCAGATCTATCGATCGACCTATCGCCCACCCCGCGCGACAGTCGATTGGGCAAACAACACCAGCTCCAGCTGAAGACCCTCCATCAACCTACCAAATTTCGGCAGTCGACTTCCAGCTGCTCCAATTAGCAAAACAGAATGCCACCCTCACTGCTGAGAGGGATGCTCTGAAGAAGGCAGCCTCCGAGGCTGGAATCGCTCTTCCTATCCCCTCTACCAGTGAGAGGGTTGATCTTCCTCGACGTTCAATTCACTCCGAGCAACGGAGGTCAATGGGCACTGATGCCCTCGAGAAGATCCGACGCGACCCAACTCCCTCTGCTGCCCCCTGGAAGCAGAGTGTTTGGGATCGCCTTGACGATGAGTCTTCCCAGTCGTCTTCTGGCCGCAACTGCGACAAAAGGGCACCTTCAAAGCTCAACATACCAAGGAGACACCAAATGAAAGGCGCTCCTTCAAAAAGTCGAGTTTCCCCTTCCATCCCACTTCAGCGTGGGCTTGGATCGGACCTCCGACATCGACTTCAACCGGCAGATACTTCGATGCCTGAGCAAGACCTTGCGATCTTGCCTCTTGACCCACCTTTAGGTCGAGGACATGGTCGCAGGGATGGCTATTCTTCTGCCGGGCCTCTACATCGAAGCCTCTTTGAGATAACATTTCCAAGGGGATGGAGAACTCCTGTACTCCCCAAATTCAACTGCGTCCGAGGAGATCCTACTCTCCACATTCTCGCATTCAAGCAAGCTTTAACGCCGCATGAAGAAGAAAACAACGTGCTCTGCCGCACCTTCGCAGGAAGTCTCGATGAGCCGTCGCTCGACTGGTATCATAATCTCCGAGCTGGGTCTATCACCCAGTTCGATGTTTTGGCTAAACTCTTTGTGCAGCACTATCAGCTCAATCTGAAGCCCGAGAAGAAGCTAGACTCTCTCTATCGGCTAAGGATGGGTGCTGACAAGACTCTCCGAAGTTTTACTAGGAGGTTTCGCAACGAGCACGCTGCCCTTTCTGGAAGACATCTGGATGATGAAGCCATCATGTTGGCTTTCCAGAACGCTCTCCGCTTCGATCTGCACATCTACAACGACTTCATCCGCAATCCCCCTCCTTCTCTGGGTGCTATGTTCGATCGAATCCAGAGAGAGATCGAGGTCGAAGACGATCAAGTTGCTCGTAAAGGGTGAGAAACAAAATGAAGGCCTGCAGAGAGAGAAGCTCCCAAGTATGCCGCCAAGGCTCACAACGCTGAGGCAGCAACCCCTCCAGCCAACAAACGATCAAAGAATGATGGGCGTCGATCTCCAACGAAGACCACTTTCACCGAGTGGAATATGCCGGTCGAACAGATACTTGACCGTATTCAACATGAAGAGTTCGTTCGGAGGCCCAATCCTCTTCAGCCGAACTCGAAATTTACAGCTGATAAAACAGTGTATTGCGACTTTCACTGAAGTCACGGCCACTCCACCGATCGGTGTTTTCGGCTAAAGTTCCATCTTGAAGACCTATTGCGAGAAGGCCATCTTCAAGAGTTCGTCAAAGGCGGACACGATCAACGCCGAGCCTCTGCAAAGGGGAAAGAAGTGTGTTGGGTACATCAAATTTCCTCCAACCGGCAACCAATCTCTGTGAAAGCCAATGTCTTTGGCATTCACGGATCATTGCACAATCAATCAATAACCGGGAAAGAAGTGGATCGACAAGTTCGACGCATCTTCCATGTTCGCGCTGCAGCAAACAAGGAAGACACTTGGATCGAGAAGCCCATCGAGGGTTTGGCCTGGCCCTCTATCGTCTTCAATGACGCAGATCTTCAAGGAGTTCACACTCCCCATCGAGACCCCCTTGTCTTGAAACTCCTCATCGATGGAAGCACTGTCAACCGGATCCTCATCGACACCGGAAGCTCCATCGACATTATGTTCTCGGATTGCTTCAAGCGTCTGGGACATAAGTATCAAAGCCTTGACGTCGTTCCAACGGTGATCACTGGTTTCAACGGTGAACAAAGCATCACGGTGGGCGAGTCCAGATTTACCATCGACCTCAGCCGAGAGACTCGAGTCTCGGTGAGGTTTGCAATCGTCGAAGGAATGTCTAGCTACAACGCCATTCTTGGGCGACCATTCCTCCACCAGATCAATGCTATCTCCTCTTCTTATCACCAACTTCTTAAGTTTGCAACAGGAGAAGGCATCGTCTGCATTCGAGGTGATCAACAAGCTGGAAGGTCTTGTGAGGCTGCTGCGGCTAAAACAGATCGAAAGATCAACATTGCTCCTCCAAAGCGGCCACGAGATGAAGCTGGTCCCTCTTCCAAATAGCAATCAAAGGAGATTCCGTTGACCGAACCTCCACCAATCGAATGGGAAACATCACCTTCAATTGAAGAAATCATCCCTATCAATATTGGCAGTGGAGATCTCCCTCGATAAACATTTATTGGTACCAGTCTTAGCGACGCAGAAGCGCAAGACATGATATCCTTCCTCCAGTCCAATATCGACGTCTTCGCCTGGTGTTTCGAAGACATGCCTGGTATCAATCCAGATGACGCTTGCCATCGACTTGCGATCAAAGAAGAAATGAAGCCTGTCAAGCAAAAGCCACGCACCATCCGACCAGAGCTGCAAGTTGCTGTTCAAGAAGAAATCACCAAGCTACTAGCAGCAGGATTCATACGTGAAGTAGAGTATCCTACTTGGATCTCTAATATTGTTGCTGTTCTGAAGAAGAATGGGAAAGTCCGAGTCTGCATCGACTTCACCAACCTCAATAAGGCTTGCCCTAAAGACCCATTTCCCATGCCAAGAATCGATAGACTCGTCGATGCCACTGCTGGCCACGAGCTATTGTCTTTCATGGATGGGTATTCTGGATATAATCAAATTCCACTTCATCCAGACGATCAAGAAAAGACTTGCTTCGTGACTAGCCGAGGTCTCTACTGCTACAATGTAATGCCGTTCGGCCTCAAAAATGCTGGATCTACTTATCAAAGGCTAGTCACCAAGATGTTCGAAAACCAGATCGGTCGCAACGTCGAAGTCTACGTCGATGATCTCCTCACCAAGAGTTCCGTTCGGAGCAAACACCTTTCTGATCTGGCAGAAACCTTTCAAGTTCTTCGAAAATATCGTATGAAGCTCAATCCAGCCAAGTGCACTTTCGGAGTTCAATCTGGCAAATTCCTGGGTCATCTTGTGACCAGGAGGGGTATTGAAGCCAATCCCGATCAAATTCGAGCCATCATCGATATGCCTTCACCTACCAATCGAAAGGAGGTACAGCGACTCACTGGAAGACTTGCAGCACTCAATCGATTCATCTCAAAATCTTCCGACAAATGCAAACCCCTCTTCGACAAACTACGAAAGGCGGATACATCTGGCTGGAGTCCGATCTGTGAAGAAGCATTTCAAAGCATCAAGAAATATCTGGTGCAAGCTCCTATCCTGACTGCTCCATTGCCAAAAGAAGACTTATGGCTCTATCTCGCCGTAACTGATCAAGCAATCAGTGTAGTCTTAGTCAGTAGAAGAGAAGGCTTTGAGCATCCAGTCTACTATATCAGCCACACTCTTCTTCCGGCTGAAACTCGCTATTCAAAAACTGAGAAGGTCATCCTGGCCTTGCTCACTGCATCGCGTCGTCTCCAACCATACTTCGTCTCCCACCAGATCACTGTCATTTCAGAACACTCACTCAAAGATATCATTGACAAAGCTGGTCGAGCTGGTCGAATGACCAAATGGGTGATCGAAATGAGTGCTCTGGGGATTCAGTTCGAATCTCGCACTTCCATCAAAGGTCAAACTGTTGCTGATTTTCTAGCTGATTTTCCAGTTGAAGACCCCATCACTTGGGAAGAAGATGTCGACATGCGCTTAGAAGATGAAGATCATACTCCGATCATTCCTTCAACAAAGATTGATCCAAATCTTGAGGCTATTGCTATGACTCCTCCATGGAAACTCTATACTGATGGAGCTTCTAGTTCGATCGGTTCGGGAACTGGGATAGTCTTAATATCCCCCGAACTTGATCATCTCCAGAAGGCCACTCTCCTTGGGTTTAATGCCACCAACAACGAAGCTGAATATGAAGCACTCATTTCCGGACTCGAAATGGCGGAATCTCTGGGGGTAGATCGAATCATCGTCTACAGCGACTCCCAATTGATCATAAGGCAAATCAATGGAGAGTACACAGCTCGCGAAGAAAGAATGCAATTCTACTTAGCCTTAGTACGACGTCTTCAACAACGTTTTACTATAACTGAGTTCATTCAAATTCCAAGAGCAGAGAATCGTGAAGCAGATGCTCTAGCTAATGCTGCCTCCGTCCTTGGAGACTCACTCGGAGGAAGACAAATGCAAATTGATTATCAAGAAATACCCAAGACCATCCCCGATCAACAGATCTTTGCTACTACAAAGAGATCTGGGGGTGGAGATCAACTCACATTGAACCTCACTACTACAAGTGAGCCTGAAGACTGGAGACGATCAATCTTTGATTTCTTCAAACATGGCAAAATGCCCGAAGATCCAAATCAAGCCCGAAGACTTCAAAGGAAACTTCCCTGCTACATTCTACAAGGACAAGATCTATATTTCAAATCTCACAACGGGATGTTACTCAAATGCCTTGGTCCTGAGCAAGCACAGGCAATCCTGATTGATATCCACTCTGGAACTTATGGAAATCATTCAGGAGGGAGATCTCTTGAAGCCAAGACGAAGCTACAAGGGTACTACTGGCCAACAATGGCAAGGGATGCTCAACAAGTTGTTCAAAGATGTGAGCCATGCCAAATACACGCTCGAGCTATCCATCTCTCTGCAGATGAGCTTCATCAACTATCAAGTCCCTGGCCATTCCATCAGTGGGGGTTAGATTTCTTGGGTCCTTTCCCTCCAACTCCGAGCAAGAAGAAGTATCTATTGCTGGCCACGGATTACTTCACCAAATGGGTTGAAGCTGTGCCCCTCTTCCGAGAGACTGACGACGAAGTGATCAAATTCATTCGGTACAATATCTTTTCAAGGTTTGGTACGCCTCAAGTTCTTGTTGCTGACAATGGAGCTCAGTTTGACTCCGACAAGTTTCGAGAGTTCTGTCTCAACAACGGTATCAAGCTATTCTATTCAACTCCAAGATATCCTCAATGCAATGGCCAAGCTGAAGCCTCAAATAGAGCCATACTTGGTATACTCAAGAAGAAACTCAATGACAAGAAAGGATTATGGGAGCAAGTCCTACCTGAAGTTCTTTGGGGGTATCGCACAACTCCGAGAAGATCAACAGGGTTCTCACCCTTTCGTCTAACATACGGATCGGAAGCAGTACTCCCAACAGAAAATATATCAAGCACTTTGAAGACCAAAGCTGTTGAAGAAGGGATCAATGAAGAACTTCGGATCAATGATCTAGACTTCTCCGAAGAATTACGAGATCAAGCATCACTTCGTGTGGCCAAGTACCAGCAGAAGATCAAAAGAGCCTATGACAAGAAGGTCTACAAGAGACAGTTCCCATTGGGTAGTTTAGTTCTCAGAGCAGTTTTCTACAACACCAAAGAACACAGCAGTGGGAAGCTTGCTCCCAACTGGGAAGGTCCATACATCATTGAGTCAGTTGGAAGCAAAGGCTCCTATCGACTGATCTCACCAGAAGGAGATAGATTGCCAAGAGCTTGGATTAATGCTAGACACCTCAAGTTGTTTTATCCATGATGTAAATTATGTGATGAATAAAGATCTCTTTCAAGTGCTCAAATGTTCAAGTGTTCAGTTTTTAATTCAAGTTCTGAAGCAGTTTCAAGTCATCCATATTCAAAATTACCATATCTTTTAACAAGTTTGGGAGTTAGAGTTGCGACTCAATCCCTTACTAGCAAATGTTAAAAACTGACCATATTCAAGTTACCAAGTCTTTTAACAAGTTTGGGTGTTAGAGTTGCGACTGAACCCCTTACTGGCAAATGTTAAACTGACTTTCAAATTTCAATATTCAATTTCAATCAATTTCAATATCGTCTAACAGGTTTGGGTGCTTGAGTTGCGACTCAACCCCTCACATTCGAATGTTACACGAATTCCAGTTCAAATTTCAAGTTACAAGTTTGGGTAATCAAATTGCGACTCGACCCCTTACATTTCAAAGATTGTATCTATTCTAATGCTATTCAGAACATTATAGTCAAAGGCATTCAACTCAAGAGACATCCAATTTTTAAACACCAAAGAGATTTCTATTATTATCAAAATGTGCCAGGTACAAGAATGAACTGCTACATTCAAGAGTTACAAGTGTGAACAACAAAGAAAAGGTAGAAATACATCAGGGTTTGGCTACGCTTGGAGCACGTGACTTCCCTCCTTCAGAATCGCCACGAGGCTTACTCGCAACCGAAGCTTTCGAAGATCGGACACTGCTGACATGTGCCCTGAGTGCCTCTGCCGCCTTCTCTGTTGTTTCCTTGTAAACCTTGCATTCAGACAACGCATGCTCCAGTGCCTTCTTGGAAGTCTCCTCTCTGGCAGTGAAGGCAGTGTGCTGAGTAGCAAGTTGTTCCTTCAGCTCCTTGATCTCGATAGTGCGACCGCAGGACACGTCCTCAACCTTGGAGAGTCGATTCTTCAAGGATTCAAGCTCGTGACTCTGCGCCTCACAACGATCCTGCAGCCCCTTGATCTCCAGCTTCCCCTTGCGAAGATCCTCGATCTTGGCCTTGAGAGATTGTTTCTTTGAACTCAGGAGCTCCCTCAGTCCATCTCTTTCCTCGCTCACAGCCTTCAGTTTAGCTATCAAACGGGTCACCTCGGAGGCGGCTTCCCGTTCTCCTGCCTTCCTGGAGAGCTTGCTTGCGATTCTCAAACAGGCTGAGTTCTGCAAACAGACAAAGAGTTAGAATTATTCTGAAGATACAACTTCGAAAAATTGATCAAAGCATATGCGCATACCACTACTTCAAGCCGATCGAAGGCTTCTTCAAAAGTGGCTTCCGGAAGATTGCAAAGCTTCCAGATCGTGTTAGTAGGATGGTTGATGTCAACATCACCCAAACTCCTTATCTTCTTAGCCGGGCCAGCAGGTGTACCTACAATCCATGCAGCAATTCTAAGTGTTAGTATATTTTCAAGCTTCAAAGACAAGACAATCAATCAAGACAGGTTAATACAGATACCTGAAGCCTCGACTTGAGGAGCCTTTCCCTTCCCACTGTCGGAGCTCTTACCCTTGGGGGTCGACTTCTCCTTGGTGGGGGTTGACTCTGGCAAGGGTTGAGGAGTGGCTTCACCAACCCGACTTCCTCTCTCCAAATGAGCAGGAGAGGGAACGTCTCGAGGAGGTGAAGCTCCCCCTTCGTCCTCATGCCCGCTCGAATGGTCGAGCCCTGCCACCATGGCAGCTACTTCTTCAGCCAGAGATCGTGAGGGTGGTGGGGGTTGTTCAACCTCCACACCCCCACTTGTGGTTGCCCCTTCCAGGCGGGGAATCTCGGGAGGTATCATATCAAGGGGTGTAGGGTTGCTTCCAACCCCACCACTCCTCGATATCCTAATCTTGAAGCGCAGGGGGTTCTTCTTCAATTCCCCGAAGTCGTAGGAGGGAATCACCTTGGGGCCATCGCCCGTTGCATCCAGAACTTCCTCCATCTTGCGAGCCTTATCCTCGTTTATGAGGATAGGCTGCGATTCCTCATCGGCACCACCAGTGGGGGTGGGAGGAATTCCTTCCTCACCACCCCCATATCCTTGACCACCATCAGTGGAGGTGGGAGGAATTTCTTCCTCACCACCCCCATTTTCATCATCTTCATCTTCATCTTCACCATCTTCTTCGTCTTCCCCGTCGCTGCCTGTGCCCTCATCTTCCTCATCTTCGCCCTCCTCCTCCCTCTCTACCTCCTCTTCGTCATCTTCATCTTTCTTTTTCTCCTCATCCTCCTCCTGCTTGATGGGGACTTTTCTCTTCTTCTTCGCCGGGCCCTTTGGAATTACCAGCTTCTCCTTTGAGGGCAAGCTGCGCCTGGCTCCATAAGATTTCTTCTCAAATCGAAGCCTTCTAATAATTTTTCCAGATTGAGGGTCCTCCTCATAGTCGGAGTAGATAACCTCATTGTCTTCGTAACGAAGCTTCGATCGGTGGAGGAGGTTGGCCTTGCCATGCCGGACTGGGCAATTCGAGAATTGCTTCCAAGATCTGGTCCCACATGTCAACTCCAAGAAGAGGTTGTCAAGAGACCCCACCTGCTCCGGAGGCCACGCGAGAGCTCCTCCTGCACAGAACATGTCAGTCTCATCCTGTACCTTGTACCGAGGAACCTCCGGGACTGACAATGGAGTCCAGGCACCCGACACCGACAGCGGCCAGTCTGTGTACAATTTGTCGGAGCCGATAGTATCGATGATTGGGCGCAGAGCAGAGACACCCGTCAGATAATAGAAGGGGCTATCTTTCCTCCAGGCCCATCTGTAATGGTAAAAGAAATATCCGAACTCAATCCGAGCTTCTTCACCTTCGGGAAGGCTGGAATAGCATTTCCTCAGCTCCTCCTGGAAATCTGACTCTACGCGACAGAAAGCGTAGATGATCCTCCAGGAATTTCCAGTCACCTGCCCGGGACAGAGACCAGAAATATTCAATAGCCTCGCAGCGAAAGGAGGCAGTGGAAGGCGCAGTCCACAGTTGAGCTGGCCGATCGTGACGATAGTTCCCATCACCTGCTCTTTGCTCGCCCACGAGACAAAGACTGTCCGCCTGTCAATACCAAAAGCTGACAGAATTCCTGGAAGCGCTGGCCGGGACTTCCCCTCAGTAAAACATGCCAACAGCTTATGCAGTTTCTCCCTCTTCGCATCTGTGAGTTTGCCCCCTATGTTATACCCAAATTCTGGTTCCACCGATAGAGGTAGTTGAGGGCGGAGGACAAACTTCGCCTTGGGGATCTGCTCTGGCCTTGATGGGGCTGAAGCAAACCCAACTCCCTGATGCCTCTTACCAAGTTGACCAAGTTCGATCAATTCGGCCCTGCCTTTGCCACGGCCCTTCGAGACAGTTGTTTCCTCAACAACTTCCTTCCCCTTTCTCTTGGATGGAACAGCACCCTTCTTCGAACTGCCCGAAGATGCCATTTGACTGATCGAAAGGAAATGAACAAGAAATCGGGAGCAAAGAGTCTGGACTTCGAAAAATTTTGGATGCGTGAGGCAAAAATGACAGCCAGTGAAACTTATATACCCAGGGTAAAACAGGTGCGCAAATCAAGAAGACACGTGTCTTCACCATATCAAATCGCGTGTTTTTGTAGGTACACGTTGCATCTATCCGTAGCAAGCGCAAAACCAGGCGAACAGTCGCGACCAGGCGAAACGTCAGACCACCGGTCCAAGCAAACCACCGGTCCGAGTGAACCGGACCGCTGGTTCAGAAGAACCATTCAAAAAAGACCAATGATGCAAAAACAGAAAAAATCAATCTCCATCGATATTCAACTGCCAAAGATCAAAGGAGAAGAACAAGCTATACCACTTCCTCAAAAGTACAGGTTCAAGACTAACCTTGACCGGCTGATTTTAACCGAACGGTCAAACTTGACCGTTCGGTCAAAATCAACCGATCGATCGATTTTCTACTAGATCTGGCCAAAAACTGAGGGTTTTTGCCGATCACCCAAACCCTGACCGGTTGATTTTAGCCGAACGGCTGATTTTAGCCGAACGGTCAAATATGACCGTTCGGCCAAAATCAACTGATCGGTCGATTTTCTACTAGATCTGGCCAAAAACTGAGGGTTTTTGCCGATCACCCAAACCCTGACCGGCTGATTTTAGCCGAACGGTCAAATATGACCGTTCGGCCAAAATCAACCGATCTGGCGATTTTCTACTAGATCTGGCCAAAAACTGAGGGTTTTTGCCGATCACCCAAACCCTGACCGGCTGATTTTAGCCGAACGGTCAAATATGACCGTTCGGCCAAAATCAACCGATCGGTCGATTTTCTACTAGATCTGGCCAAAAACTGAGGGTTTTTGCCGATCACCCAAACCCTGACCGGCTGATTTTAGCCGAACGGTCAAATATGACCGTTCGGCCAAAATCAACCGACCGGTCGATTTTCTACTAGATCTGGCCAAAAACTGGGTTTTTTGCCGATCACCCAATCCTTGACCGGTTGAAATTGACCGTTCGGTCAAATTTAACCGATCGGTCAAATATGACCGATCGGTCAAAATTGACCGATCGGTCAAATTTCCACTGGATCAGTCAAAAAACCATGTTTTTTTGACCGATCACTCGATCCTTGACCGGTTGAAATTGACCATTCGGTCAAATTTAACTGATCGGTCAAAATTGATCGATCGGTCAAAATTGACCGATCGGTCAAAATCGACCGTTCGGTCAAATTTAACCGATCGGTCAAATTTGATCGATCGGTCAAAATTGACCGATCGGTCAAAATCAACCAATCGGTCAAATTTCCACTGGATCAGTCAAAAAACCATGTTTTTTGACCGATCACTCGATCCTTGACCGGTTGAAATCGACCGTTCGGTCAAATTTAACCGATCGGTCAAATTTGACCGATCGGTCAAATTTGACCGATCGGTCAAAATCAACCAATCGGTCAAATTTCCACTGGATCGGTCAAAAAACCATGTTTTTTGACCGATCACTCGATCCTTGACCGGTTGAAATTGACCGTTCGGTCAAAATTGACCGTTCGGTCAAATTTGACCGATCGGTCAAAATTGACCGATCAAATCTTTTTTGGCGCTAACACTTGGCAAGCCTCTTTTGTGCCTTCTTTAGACAGGATGTTGCTGTTTTTTGCACCAAATCCAAGCCAGCCAGAACGTACTCTAGCTAACTTGGAGGGGGTAACTGTGGGTGCAAATTTTCGCAAGAAGTCTGCAAACAGCGGGACCCACCGACCCTGCCTGGTGGGCCCCCGAAGACTACAGCGGGACCCACCGGTTCTGCCTGGTGGGCCCCCGAATACCACAGCGGGACCCACCGGCCCTGCCTGGTGGGCCCCCGGAGACAGCAGCGGGACCCACCGGCCCTGCCTGGTGGGCCCCCTAAAACGGCAGCGGAGCCCACCAGCCTTACCTGGAGGATCCCCAGATACGGTAGCAGAGACCGCCGTTTACTACCAGAAAATCCTATAAATAGCAGAGTCTTCGAATGTAAAAAGATCGATTCTAAAAAGATCGAATTCTCAATTCTAAAAACCAGAGCTCTGGGATTTCTAACTTCCTATCTTCCACCTCTCTTTGATCTTCTTTTTCTCTCAAAAAGATCAGAGTTTTCAGTGATACTCGGCCTGTCGAGATCACTCCAGCATAAGTGTTAGTGAATTCGGATTGCTCTCTATAGCACGGAGACGTAGGCTTCGGCTGAACTCCGAGATCACATCTCGTGTTAACAATCTTTCTGATTGCCTTTCTATTGACATATCAAAAGCTTCAAACTGCAATCAACAGATTGACCAACGATCTTCGACGTCAACTCTAACCTTCAATTGACTGGTGCTGCGAGAGTCTTCGGGTCGGCACGAAGATTTTCCGCCACAAATGAATCAGAATGGATCCACCGAATGAGTTAGAATGGATCATACGAATGAATTAGAAAGGATTGTACGAATGAATTAGAATGGATTGTGCGAATGAATTAGAATAGATCGTATGAATGAATAAGAATGGATCGTACGAATGAATTAGAATGGATCGTGCAAATGAATTAGCATGAATCGTACGAATGTATTAGAATGGATCGTACGAATGAATTAGAATGAATCGTACGATCCATTCTAATTCATTCGTACGATCCATTCTAATTCATTCGCACGAATGTATCTATTCTAGTTCATTCGTACGATCCATTCTAATTCATTCGTACGATCCATTCTAATTCATTCGTACGATCCATTCTAATTCATTCATTTGATCCATTCTAATTCATTCGTACGATCCATTCTAATTCATTCGTATGATCCATTCTAATTCATTCGTACGATCCATTCTAATTCATTCGTAAGATCCATTCTAATTCATTCGTACGATCCATTCTAATTCATTCGTAATATCCATTCTAATGCATTCGCACGAATATATCCATTCTAGAATGAATTAGAATGGATCGTATGAATGAATTAAAATGGATCGTACGAATGAATTAGAATGGATCGTGCGAATGAATTAGAATGGATCGTACGAATGAATTAGAATGGATCGTACGAATGAACTAGAATGGATACATTCGTACGAATGAATTAGAATGGATCGTACGAATGAATTAGAATGGATCGTATGAATGAATTAGAATGGATCGTACGAATGGATTAGAATGGATCATACGAATGAATTAGAATGGATCGTGCGAATGAATTAGAATTGATCGAACAAATGAATTAGAATGGATATATTCGAGCGAATGAATTAGAATAGATCGTAGGAATAAATTAGAATGGATCATACGAATGAATTACAATGGATCGTACGAATGAATTAGAATGGATCATACGAATGAATTAGAATGGATCGTGTAAAAGAATTAGAATGGATTGTATAAATGAATTAGAATAGATCGTATGAATGAATTAGAATGGATATATTCGTGCGAATGAATTAGAATGGATCGTATGAATGAATTAGAATGGATCGTACAATTCATTCTAATTCATTCATACGATCCATTCTAATTTATTCGCACAATCCATTCTAATTCATTCGTACAATCCATTCTAATTCATTCGTATGATCCATTCTAACTCATTCGGTGGATCCATTCAAATTCATTCGTATGATCCATTCTAATTCATTCCCACGATCTATTCTAATTTATTCGTACGATCCATTCTAATTCATTCGTACGATCTATTCTAATTCATTCGCACGAATGTAACCATTCTAATTCATTAATATGATTCATTCTAATTCATTCGTATGAGCTATTCTAATTCATTCGTACGATCCATTCTAATTCATTCGTACGATCCATTGTAATTCATTCATACAATCCATTTAGATTCATTCGAACAAATGTATCCATTCAAATTCATTCGTACGATCCAGTCTAATTCATTTCTACGATCCATTCTAATTCATTCGCACGAATATATCCATTCTAATTCTTTCGTACGATGCATTCTAATTCATTCGTATGATCCATTCTAATTCATTCGTACGATCCATTCTAATTCATTCGTACGATCCATTCTAATTCATTCGCACGAATGTATCCATTCTAATTCATTCGTACAATCCATTCTATTTCATTCGTACGATCCATTCTTACTCATTCGTATGATCCATTCTAATTCATTCGTATGATCCATTCTAATTCATTCGTACGATCCATTCTAATTCATTCGTACGATCCATTCTAATTCATTCGCACGATCCATTCTAATTCATTCATATGATCCATTCTCATTCATTCATACAATCCATTCTAATTCTTTCACACGATCCATTCTTATTCATTCGTACGATCCATTCTAATTCATTCGTACAATCCATTCTATTTCATTCGTACGATCCATTCTTACCCATTCGTATGATCCATTCTAATTCATTCATATGATCCATTCTAATTCATTCGTACGATCCATTCTAATTCATTCGTACGATCCATTCTAATTCATTCGCACGATCCATTCTAATTCATTCATAGGATCCATTCTAATTCATTCATACGATCTATTCTAATTCTTTCGCACGAATGTATCCATTCTAATTCATTCCCACGAATGTATCCATTCTAATTCATTCGTACGATCCATTCTAATTCATTCGTACGATCCATTCTAATTCATTCGTACGATCCATTCAAATTCATTCGCACGATCCATTCTAATTCATTCGTACAATCCATTCTATTTCATTCGTACGATCCATTCTTACTCATTCGTATGATCCATTCTAATTCATTCGCACGAATGTATCCATTCTAATCCATTCGTACGATCCATTCTAATCCATTCGTACGATCCATTCTAATTCATTCGCATGAATGTAACCATTCTAATTCATTCATTTGATCCATTCTAATTCATTCGTACAATCCATTCTAATTCATTCGTCCGATCCATTCTAATTCATTCGCACGAATGTATCCATTCTAAACCATTCATACGATCCATTCTAATTTATTCGTACGATCCATTCTAATACATTCGTAAGATCCATTCTAATTCATTCGTACGATCCATTCTAATTCATTCGTACGTACCATTCTCATTCATTCGTAAGATCCATTCTAATTCATTCGTACGATCCATTCTAATTCATTCGTACGATCCATTCTAATTCATTCGCACGAATGTGTCCATTCTAGTTCATTCGTACGATCCATTCTAATTCATTCGTACGATCCATTCTAATTCATTCGCACGATCCATTCTAATTCATTCGTACGGTCCATTCTAATTCATTCATACGATCCATTCTAATTCATTCGTACGATCCATTCTAATTCATTCATACGATCCATTCTAATACATTTCTATTTCATTCGTACGATCCATTCTTACTCATTCGTACGATCCATTCTAATTCATTCGTAAGATCCATTCTAATTCATTCGTACGATCCATTCTAATTCATTCGCACGATCCATTCTAATTCATTCATACGATCCATTCTAATTCATTCGCACGAATGTATCCATTCTAATTCATTCGTATGATCCATTCTAATTCATTCACACGTGCAAATGAATTAGAATGGATCGTATGAATGTATCAGAATGGATCGTGTGAATGAATTAGAATCGATCGTACGAATGAATTAGAATGGATCGTACGAATGAATTAGAATGGATCGTACGAATGAATTAGAATGGATACATTTGTGCGAATGAATTAGAATGGATACATTCGTGCGAAAGAATTAGAATAGATCGTATGAATGAATTAGAATGGATCCTATGAATTAATTAGAATGGATCGTGCGAATGAATTAGAATGGATCGTACGAATGAATTAGAATGGATCGTGCTAATGAATTAGAATTGATCGAACGAATGAATTAGCATGGATCGTGCTAATGAATTAGAATGGAACGTACGAATGAATTAGAATGGATCGTGTGAAAGAATTAGAATGGATTGTATGAATGAATTAGAATGAATTCGTACGATCCATTCGAATTCATTCGCACGATCCATTCTAATTCATTCATACGATCCATTCTAATTCATTCGTACGATCCATTCTAATTTCTTCGTACGATCCATTCTATTTCATTCGTACGATCCATTCTTACTCATTGGTACGATCAATTCTAATTCATTCGCACGAATGTATCCATTCTAATTCATTCGTACGAATCCATTCTAATTCATTCGTACAATCCATTCTATTTCATTCGTACGAACCATTCTTACTCATTCGCATGATCCATTCTAATTCATTCGCACGAATGTATCCATTCTAAATCATTCGTACGATCCATTCTAATTCATTCGTACGATCCATTCTAAATCATTTGTACGATCCATTCTAGTTCATTCGCACGATCGATTCTAATTCATTCATACAATCCATTCTAATTCTTTCACACGATCCATTCTAATTCATTCGTACGATCCATTCTAATTCATTCGCACAATCCATTCTATTTCATTCGTACGATCCATTCTTACTCATTCGTACGATCCATTCTAATCCATTCTAATTCATTCTAATTCATTCATACAATCTATTCTATTTTATTCGTACGATCCATTCTTACTCATTCGTGTGATCCATTCTAATTCATTCGTATGATCCATTCTAATTCATTCGCACGAATGTATCCATTCTAGTTCATTCGTACGATCCATTCTAATTCATTCGTACGATCCATTCTAATCCATTTGTACGATCCATTCTAATTCATTCGTACAATCCATTCTATTTCATTCGTATGATCCATTCTTACTCATTCGTATGATCCATTCTAATTCATTCGCACAAATGTGTCCATTCTAATTCATTCATATAATCCATTCTAATTCATTCCGTACGATCCATTCTAATTCATTCGTACGATCCATTCTAATTCATTCCCACGATCCATTCTAATTTATTCGTACGATCCATTCTAAATCATTCGTACGATCCATTCTAATTCATTCGTACGATCCATTCTAATTCATTCTAATTCATTCGTACGATCCATTCTAATTCATTCGTCCGATCCTATGAATGAATTAGAATAGATCGTGTGAAAGAATTAGAATGGATTGTATGAATGAATTAGAATGAATTCGTACGATCCATTCGAATTCATTCGCACGATCCATTCTAATTCATTCATACGATCCATTCTAATTCATTCATACAATCCATTCTAATTCTTTCACATGATCCATTCTAATTCATTCGTAGGATCCATTCTAATTCATTCGTACAATCTATTCTATTTCATTCGTACGATCCATTCTTACTCATTCGTATGATCCATTCTAATTCATTTGGACGAATGTATCCATTCTAATTTATTCGTACGATCCATTCTAATTCGTTCGTACGATCCATTCTAATTCATTCGTACGATCCATTCTAATTCATTCGCCCGATCCATTCTAATTTATTCGCACGAATGTATCCATTCTAATTCATTCGTACGATCCATTCTAATTCATTCGTACGATCTATTCTATTCTAGTTCATTCGTATGATCCATTCTAATTCATTCATACGATCCATTCTAATTCATTCGCACGATCCATTCTAATTCATTCGTACGATCAATTCTAATTCATTCGCACGAATGTATCCATTCTAATTCATTCGTACGATCTATTCTAATTCATTCGTACGATCCATTCTAATTCGTACGATCCATTCTAATTCATTCGCACGAATGTATCCATTCTAGTTCATTCGTACGATCCATTCTAATTCATTCATACGATCCATTCTAATTCATTCGCACGAATGTATCCATTCTAATTCATTCATACGATCCATTCTACTTCATTCGTACTATCCGTTCTAATTCACTCATACGATCCATTCTAATTCATTCATACGATCCATTCTAATTCATTTGCACGAATATATCCATTCTAATTCATTCGTACGATCCATTCTAATTCCTTCGTATAATCCATTCTAATTCCTTCGTACGATCCATTCTATTTCATTCGTATGATCCATTCTAATTAATTCGTACGATCTATTCTAATTCATTCGTATGATCCATTCTAATTCATTCGTATGATCCATTCTTACTCATTCGTACGATCCATTCTAATTCATTCATACAATCCATTCTAATTCATTCCGTACGATCCATTCTAATTCATTCATACGATCTATTCTTTCATACAATCCATTCTAATTCTTTCGTGCGAATGAATTAGAATGGATACCTTTGTGCATATGAATTAGAATGGATCGTACGAATGAATTAGAATGGATCATATTAATGAATTAGAATGGATCGTACGAATGAACTAGAATGGATACATTCGTGCGAATGAATTAGAAAGGATCGTGCGAATCAATTAGACCGGATCGTGCGAATGAATAAGAATAGATCATACGAATGAATTAAAATGGATCGTACGAATTAATTAGAATGGATACATTCGTGCGAATGAATTAGAATGGATTGTGTGAATGAATTAGAATGGATCGTACGAATGAATTAGAATGGATCATACGAATTAATTAGAATGGATCATACAAATGAATTAGAATGGATCGTACGAATGAATTAGAATGGATCGTACGAATGAATTAGAATGGATCGTGCGAATGAATTAGAATGGATCGTACGAATGAATTAGAATGGATACATTTGTGCGAATGAATTAGAATGGATCGTACGAATGAATTAGAATGGATCGTATGAATGAATTAGAATGGATCGTACGAATGAATTAGAATGGATCGTGCGAATGAATTAGAATGGATCGTACGAATGAATTAGAATGGATCGTGTGAAACAATTAGAATGGATCGTACGAATGAATTAGAATGGATCGTGCGAATGAATTAGAATGGATCGTACGAATGAATTAGAATGGATATATTTGTGTGAATGAATTAGAATGGATCGTACGAATGAATTAGAATGGATCGTATGAATGAATTAGAATTGATCGTACGAATGAATTAGAATGGATCGTGCGAATGAATTAGACTGGATCGTACGAATGAATTAGAATGGATCGTACGAATGAACTAGAATGGATACATTCGTGCGAATGAATTAGAATGGATCGTACGAATGAATTAGAATGGATCGTACGAATGAATTAGAATGGATCTTACGAATAAATTAGAATGGATCGTACGAATGAATTAGAATGGATACATTTGTGCGAATGAATTAGAATGGATCGTACGAATGAATTAGAATGGATCGTATGAATGAATTAGAATGGATCGTACGAATGAATTAGAATGGATCGTGCGAATGAATTAGAATGGATCGTACGAATGAATTAGAATGGATCGTAGGAATGAATTAGAATGGATCATGCGAATGAATTAGAATGGATCATGCGAATGAATTAGAATAGATTTTGTGAATGAATTAGAACTGATCGTACGAATGAATTAGAATGGATCGTACGAATGAATTAGAATGGATACATTTGTGCGAATGAATTAAAATAGATCGTACGAATGAATTAGAATGGTTCGTATGAATGAATTAGAATGGATACATTCGTGCGAATGAATTAGAATGGATCGTGCGAATCCATTAGACTGGATCGTGCGAATGAATAAGAATGGATCATACGAATGAATTAGAATGGATCGTACGAATTAATTAGAATGGATACATTCGTGCGAATGAATTAGAATAGATTGTATGAATGAATTAGAATGGATCGTACGAATGAATTAGAATGGATCATACGAATTAATTAGAATGGATCGTACGAATGAATTAGAATGGATCGTACGAATGAATTAGAATGGATCGTACGAATGAACTAGAATGGATCGTATGAATGAAATAGAATAGATTGTACGAATAAATTAGAATGGATTCATACGAATGAATTAGAATGGATACATTCGTGCGAATGAATTAGAATGGATACATTCGTGCGAAAGAATTAGAATAGATCGTATGAATGAATTAGAATGGATCCTATGACTGAATTAGAATGGATCATGCGAATGAATTAGAATGGATCGTACGAATGAATTAGAATGGATCGTGCTAATGAATTAGAATTGATCGAACGAATGAATTAGAATGCATCGTACGAAAGAATTAGAATGGATATATTCGTGCGAATGAATTAGAATGGATCGTATGAATGAATTAGAATGGATCGTCCGAATGAATTAGAATGGATCATACGAATGCATTCTAATTCCTTCGTACGATCCATTCTATTTCATTCGTACGATCCATTCTATTTCATTCGTATAATCCATTCTAATTCATTCGTAAGATCCATTCTAATTCATTCGTACGATCCATTCTAATTCATTCGTATGATCCATTCTAATTCATTCGTAAGATCCATTCTAATTCATTCGTACGATCCATTCAAATTCATTCGTACGATCCATTCTAATTCATTCTTACGATCCATTCTAATTCATTCGTACGATCCATTCTAATTCATTCGTACGATCCATTCTAATTCATTCGTAAGATCCATTCTAATTCATTCGTACGATCCATTCTAATTCATTCGTACGATCCATTCTAATTCCTTCGTACGATCCATTCTGATTTATTCGTACGATCCATTCTAATTCCTTCGTACGATCCATTCTAATTCCTTCGTACGATTCATTCTAATTCATTCGTACGATCCATTTTAATTCATTCGCGCAATCTATTCTAATTCATTCGTACGATCCATTCTAATTCATTCGTACGATCCATTCTAATTTATTCACGCAATCTATTCTAATTCATTCGCACGATCCATTCTAATTGATTCGTACGATCCATTCTAATTCTTTCACACAATCCATTCTAATTAATTCGTACGATCCATTCTAATTCATTCGTACGATCTATTCTAATTCATTCGTACGATCCATTCTAATTCATTCGCATGAATGTACATTCGTGCGAATGAATTAGAATGGATCGTACGAATGAATTAGAATGGATCGTACGAATGAATTAGAATGGATCTTACGGATGAATTAGAATGGATCGAACGAAAGAATTAGGATGGATCATACGAATGAATTAGAATGGATACATTCGTGCGAATGAATTAGTATGGATCGGACGAATGAATTAGAATGGATCGTACGAATGAATTAGAATGTATCGTACGAATGGATTAGAATGGATCCTACGAATGGATTAGAATGGATACCTTTGTGCATAGGAATTAGAATGGATCGTTTGAAAGAATGGATTAGAATTAATTAGAATGGATCGTACGAATGAATTAGAATAGATCATGGGAATGAATTAGAATGGATCGTGCAAATGAATTAGAATGGATACATTCGTGCGAATAAATTAGAATAGATTGTATGAATGAATTAGAATGGATACGAAGGAATTAGAATGGATCGTACGAAGGAATTATAATGGATCATACGAATGAAATAGAATGGATCGTACGAAGGAATTAGAATGGATCGTACGAAGGAATTAGAATGGATCGTACGAATGAATTAGAATGGATATATTCGTGCAAATGAATTAGAATGGATCGTATGAATGAATTAGAATGGATAGTATAAGTGAATTAGAATGGATCGTACGAATGAATTAGAATGGATCGTATGAATGAATTAGAATGGATCGTGCGAAAGAATTAGAATGCATTGTATGAATGAATTAGAATGGATCGTATGAATGAATTAGAATGGATCGTGCGAATGAATTCGAATGGATCACATGATCCATTCGAATAGAATGGATCGTATGAATGAATTAGAATGGATCGGGCGAATGAATTAGAATGGATTGTAGGAATGAATTAGAATGGATCGTATGAATGAATTAGAATGGATCGTATGAATGAATTAGAATGGACCGTGCGAATGAATTAGAATGGATCGTACGAATGAATTAGAATGGATCGTACGAATGAATTAGAATGGATCATACGAATGAATTAGAATGGATCATACGAATGAGTAAGAATGGATCGTACGAATGAAATAGAATGGATTGTACGAATGAATTAGAATGGATACATTCATGCGAATGAATTAGAATGGATCGGACGATTGAATTAGAATGGATCGTACGATTCATTCTAATTCATTCGTACGATCCATTCTAATACATTCGTACGATTCATGCTAATTCATTCGCACGATCCATTCTAATTCATTCGTACGATCCATTCTTATTCATTCATACGATCCATTCTAATTCATTCGCACAATCCATTCTAATTCATTCGTACAATCCATTCTAATTCATTCGTATGATCCATTCTAACTCATTCGGTGGATCCATTCTAATTCATTCGTACGATCCATTCTAATTCATTCCCACGATCCATTCTAATTTATTCGTACGATCTATTCTAATTCATTCGTACGATCTATTCCAATTCATTCGCACGAATATAACCATTCTAATTCATTCATACGATTCATTCTAATTCATTCGTATGAGCTATTCTAATTCATTCGTACGATCCATTCTAATTCATTCGTACGATCCATTGTAATTCACTCATACAATCCACTTAGATTCATTCGCACAAATGTATCCATTCAAATTCATTCATACGATCCATTCTAATTCATTCGTACGATCCATTCTAATTCATTCATACGATCTATTCTAATTCATTCATACAATCCATTCTAATTCTTTCACACGATCCATTCTAATTCATTCGTACGATCCATTCTAATTCATTCGTACATTCCATTCTAATTCACTCATACGATCCATTCTAATACATTCATACGATCCATTCTAATTCATTTGCACGAATATATCCATTCTAATTCATTCGTACGATCCATTCTAATTCATTCATACGATCCATTCTAATTCATTCGCACGAATATATCCATTCTAATTCATTCGTACGATCCATTCTAATTCCTTCATACGATCCATTCTAATTCGTTCGTACGATCCATTCTAATTCATTCGTACGATCCATTCTAATTCATTAATATGATCCATTCTAATTCATTCGTACGATCCATTCTAATGAATTAAAATTGATCGTACGAATGAAATAGAATGGATTGCACGAATGATTTAGAATGGATCGTACGAATGAATTAGAATGGATCGTGTGAACGAATTAGAATGGATTGTATGAATGAATTAGAATAGATCGTACGAATGAATTAGAATGGATCTTACAAATGAATTAGAATGGATTAGAATGGATTGTGCGAATGAATAAGAATGGATCGTATGAATGAATAAGAATGGATCGTACGAATGAATTAGAATGGATCGTGCGAATGAATTAGCATGAATCGTACGAATGTATTAGAATGGATCATACGAATGAGTAAGAATGGATCGTATGAATGAAATAGAATGGATTGTACGAATGAATTAGAATGGATACATTCGTGCGAATGAATTAGAATGGATCGTACGAATTAATTAGAATGGATCATACGAATGAATTAGAATGGATCGTACGAATGAATTAGAATAGATCGTGCGAATGAATTAGAATGGATCGTACGAATGAATTAGAATGGATACATTTTGTGCGAATGAATTAGAATGAATCGTACGAATGAATTAGAATGGATCGTATGAATGAATTAGAATGGATCGTATGAATGAATTAGAATGGACACATTCGTGCGAATGAATTAGAATGGATCGGACAAATGAATTAGAATGGATCGTACGAATGAATTTGAATGGATCGTGCGAATGAATTAGAATGGATCGTACGAATGAATTAGAATGGATACATTTGTGCGAATGAATTAGAATGGATCGTACGAATGAATTAGAATGGATCGTATGAATGAATTAGAATGGATCGTACGAATGAATTAGAATGGATCGTGTGAATGAATTAGAATGGATCGTACGAATGAATTAGAATGGATCGTGTGAAAGAATTAGAATGGATCGTACGAATGAATTAGAATAGATCGTGCGAATAAATTAGAATGGATCGTACGAGTGAATTAGAATGGATACATTTGTGCGAATGAATTAGAATGGATCGTACGAATGAATTAGAATGGATCATATGAATGAATTAGAATCGATCGTACGAATGAATTAGAATGGATCGTGCGAATGAATTAGAATGGATCGTACGAATGAATTAGAATGGATCGTACGAATGAACTAGAATGGATACATTCGTGCGAATGAATTAGAATGGATCGTACGAATGAATTAGAATGGATCGTACGAATGAATTAGAATGGATCTTACGAATGAATTAGAATGGATTGTACGAATGAATTAGAATGGATCGTACGAATGAATTAGAATGGATACATTCGTGCGAATGAATTAGAATGGATCGGATGAATGAATTAGAATGGATCGTACGCTCGAATATATCCATTACAATCCATTCTAATCCATTCGTATGATCCATTCTAATCTATTCGTACGATCCATTCTAATTCATTCGTACGATCCATACTAATTCATTCGCATGAATGTAACCATTCTAATTCATTCATTTGATCCATTCTAATTCATTCGTACGATCCATTCTAATTCATTTGTCCGATCCATTCTAATTCATTCGCACGAATGTATCCAATCTAATTCATTCTTACGATCCATTCTAATTCATTCGTACGATCCATTCTAGTTCATTTGTAAGATCCATTCTAATTCATTCGTACGATCCATTCTAATTCATTCGTACGATCCATTCTATTTCATTCGCATGATCCATTCTAATTCATTTGCACGAATATATCCATTCTAATTCATTCGTACGATCCATTCTAATTCCTACGTACGATACATTCTAATTCATTCGTACGATCTATTCTAATTCATTCGTACGATCCATTCTAATTCATTCGCACGATCCATTCTAATTCATTCATAGGATCCATTCTAATTCATTCATACGATCTATTCTAATTCTTTCGCACGAATGTATCCATTCTAATTCATTCGCACGAATGTATCCATTCTAATTCATTCGTACGAATCCATTCTAATTCATTCGTATAATCTATTCTATTTCATTCGTACGATCCATTCTAGTTCATTCGTACGATCCATTCTAATTCATTCGTACGTATTTCATTCGTACGATCCATTCTTACTCATTCGTACGATCCATTCTTACTCATTTGTACAATCCATTCTTACTCATTCTTAATTCATTCGTACGAATGAAATAGAATGGATTGTGCGAATGAATTAGAATGGATCGTAGAATGGATCAGAATAGGTCGTGTGAAAGAATTAGAATGGATTGTATGAATGAATTAGAATGAATTCGTACGATCCATTCGAATTCATTCACACGATCCATTCTAATTTATTCATACGATCCATTCTAATTCTTTCACACGATCTATTCTGATCCATTCTATGATCCATTCTAATTCATTCGCACAATCCATTCTATTTCATTTGTACGATCCATTCTTACTCATTCGTATGATCCATTCTAATTCATTCGCACGAATGTATCCATAATGGATCATACGAATGAGTAAGAATGGATCGTACAAATGAAATAGAATGGATTGTACGAATGAATTAGAATGGATCGTGCGAATGAATTAGAATGGATCGTACGAATGAATTAGAATGGATCGTATGAATGAACTAGAATGGATACATTCGTGCGAATGAATTAGAATGGATCGTACGAATGAATTAGAATGGATCGTACGAATAAATTAGAATGGATTGTGGGAATGAATTAGAATGGATCGTACGAATGAATTAGAATGGATCCACCGAATGAGTTAGAATGGATCATACGAATGAATTAGAATGGATTGTACGAATGAATTAGAATGGATTGTGCGAATGAATTAGAATAGATAGTACGAAGGAATTAGAATGGATCGTACGAATGAATTAGAATGGATCGTACGAATGAATTAGAATAGATCGTACGAATGAATTAGAATGGATCGTACGAAGGAATTAGAATGGATCGTACGAATGAATTAGAATGGATCGTACGAATGAACTAGAATGGATACATTCATGCGAATGAATTAGAATGGATCGTACGAATGAATTAGAATGGATCGTACGAATGAATTAGAATGGATCTTACGAATGAATTAGAATGGATCGTACGAATGAATTAGAATGGATCATACGAATGAATTAGAATGGATACATTCATGCGAATGAATTAGAATGGATACATTCGTGCGAAAGAATTAGAATAGATCGTATGAATGAATTAGAATGGATCCTATCAATGAATTAGAATGGATCGTGCAAATGAATTAGAATGGATCGTACGAATGAATTAGAATAGATTGTACGAATGAATTAGAATGGATCGTACGAATGAATTAGAATGGATCGTGTGAAAGAATTAGAATGGATCGTACGAATGAATTTGAATGGATCGTGCGAATGAATTAGAATGGATCGTATGAATGAATTAGAATGGATCGTGCTAATGAATTAGAATGGATCATACGAATAAGTAAGAATGGATCGTACGAATGAAACAGAATGGATTGTACGAATGAATTAGAATGGATCGTATAAATGAATTAGAATGGATCGTACGAATGAAATAGAATGGATTGCACGAATGAATTAGAATAGATTGTACGAATGAATTAGAATGGATTAGAATGAATTAGAATTCGTACAAATGAATTAGAATGGATCGTACGAATGAATTAGAATGGATCTTACGAATGAATTAGAATGGATCGTACGAAGGAATTAGAATGGATCGTACGAATGAATTAGAATGGATCGTAAGAATGAATTAGAATGGATCGTACGAATGAATTAGAATGGATACATTCGTGAATGAATTAGAATGGATCGTACGAATGAATTAGAATGGATCTTACGAATGAATTAGAATTGATCGTACGAATGAATTAGAATAGATCGTACTAATGAATTAGAATGGATACATTTGTGCGAATGAATTAGAATGGATCGTACGAATGAATTAGAATGGATCGTACGAATGAATTAGAATGGACCGTACGAAGGAATTAGAATGGATCGTACGAATGAATTAAAATGGATCGTACGAATGAATTAGAATAGATCGTACGAATGAATTAGAATGGATCGTACGAAGGAATTAGAATGGATCGTACGAATGAATTAGAATGGATCGTACGAATGAACTAGAATGGATACATTCGTCCGAATGAATTAGAATGGATCGTACGAATGAATTAGAATGGATCGTACGAATGAATTAGAATGGATCGTACGAATGAATTTGAATGGATCGTACGAATGAAATAGAATGGATCGTACGAAGGAATTAGAATGGATCGTACGAAGGAATTAGAATGCATTCGTATGATCCATTCTAATTCATTCGGATGAATGTATCTATTCTAATTTATTTGTACGATCCATTCTAATTCATTCGTACGATCCATTCTAATTCATTCGTACGATCCATTCTTACTCATTCGTATGATCCATTCCAATTCATTCGTACGATCCATTCTAATTAATTCGCACGAATGTATCCATTCCATTCGTATGATCCATTCATACGATCCATTCTAATTCATTCATACAATCCATTCTAATTCTTTCACACGATCCATTGTATTTCATTCGTACGATCCATTCTAATTCATTCGTACGATCCATTCTAATTCATTCGTACGATCCATTCTAATTCATTCTAATTCATTCGTACGATCCATTCTACGATCCATTCTAATTCATTCGTATATTTCATTCTAATTCATTAGCACGATCCATGCTAATGAATTAGATTGGATCGTACGAATAAATTAGAATGGATCGTGTGAAAGAATTAGAATGGATTGTATGAATGAATTAGAATGGATCGTATGAATGGATCGTACGAATGGAATGGATACATTCGTGCGAATGAATTAGAATGGATCGTATGAATGAATTATAATGGATCATACGAATGAGTAAGAATGGATCGTACGAATGAATTAGAATGGATCATACGAATGAATTAGAATGGATCGTACGAATAAATTTGAATGGATACATTCATCCTAATAAATTAGAATGGATCATACGAATGCATTCTAATTCCTTCGTACGATCCATTCTAATTCCTTCGTACGATCCATTCTATTTCATTCGTATGATCCATTCTAATTCCTTCGTACGATCCATTCTAATTCCTTCGTATCCATTGTAATTCAGTCATACGATCCATTCTAATCCATTCGTACGATCCATTCTAATTCATTCGCATGAATGTAACCATTCTAATTCATTCATTTGATCCATTCTAATTCATTCGTACGATCCATTCTAATTCATTCGTACGATCCATTGTAATTCATTCATACAATCCATTTAGATTCATTCGCACAAATGTATCCATTCAAATTCATTCGTATGATCCAGTCTAATTCATTCGTACGATCCATTCTAATTTATTCGCACGAATATATCCATTCTAATTCTTTCGTACGATGCATTCTAATTCATTCGTACGATCCATTCTAATTCATTCGTATGATCCTTTCTAATTCATTCGTACGATCCATTCTAATTCATTCGCACGAATGTATCTATTCTAATTCATTCGTACAATCCATTCTATTTCATTCGTACGATCCATTCTTACTCATTCATATGATCCATTCTAATTCATTCGTACGATCCATTCTAATTCATTCGTATGATCCATTCTAATTCATTCGTACGATCCATTCTAATTCATTCATACGATCCATTCTAATTCATTCATACGATCCATTCTAATTCATTCACCCGATCCATTCTAATTCATTCATACTATCCATTCTATTCGAATGGATCATGCGATCCATTCAAATTCATTCGCACGATCCATTCTAATTCATTCATACGATCCATTCTAATTCATTCATACAATGCATTCTAATTCTTTTACACGATCCATTCTAATTCATTCGTACGATCCATTCTAATTCATTAATATGATCCATTCTAATTCATTCGTACGATCCATTCTAATTCATATGCACAAAGGTATCTATTCTAATCCATTCGTAGGATCCATTCTAATCCATTCGTACGATCCATTCTAATTCATTCGTACGATCCATTCTAATTCATTCGCTCGAATGTATCCAATCTAATCCATTCGTACGATCCATTCTAATCCATTCGTACGATCCATTCTAATTCATTCGCATGAATGTAACCATTCTAATTCATTCATTTGATCCATTCTAATTCATTCGTATGATCCATTCTAATTCATTCGCACAATCCATTCTAATTCATTCATAGGATCCATTCTAATTCATTCGTACAATCCATTCTAATTCTTTCACACGATCCATTCTAATTCATTCGTACGATCCATTCTAATTCATTCATACAATCCATTCTAATTCATTCGTACGATCCATTCTAATTCACTCAGACGATCCATTCTAATACATTCATACGATCCATTCTAATTCATTTGCACGAATATATCCATTCTAATTCATTCGTACGATCCATTCTAATTCCTTCATATGATCCATTCTAATTCATTCGTACGATCTATTCTAATTCATTCGTACGATCCATTCTAATTCATTCATACGATCCATTCTAATTCATTCATACGATCCATTCTAATTCATTCACCCGATCCATTCTAATTCATTCATACTATCCATTCTATTCGAATGGATCATGCGATCCATTCAAATTCATTCGCACGATCTATTCTAATTCATTCATACGATCCATTCTAATTCATTCATACAATGCATTCTAATTCTTTTACACGATCCATTCTAATTCATTCGTACGATCCATTCTAATTCATTAATATGATCCATTCTAATTCATTCGTACGATCCATTCTAATTCATATGCACAAAGGTATCTATTCTAATCCATTCGTAGGATCCATTCTAATCCATTCGTACGATCCATTCTAATTCATTCGTACGATCCATTCTAATTCATTCGCTCGAATGTATCCATTCGTACGATCCATTCTAATCCATTCGTACGATCCATTCTAATTCATTCGCATGAATGTAACCATTCTAATTCATTCATTTGATCCATTCTAATTCATTCGTACGATCCATTCTAATTCATTCGCACGATCCATTCTAATTCATTCGTACGATCCATTCTAATTCATTCGTACGATCCATTCTAATTCATTCGTACGATCCATTCTAATTCCTTCGTACGATCCATTCTAATTCATTCGTACGATCCATTCTAATTCATTCATACAATCCATTCTAATTCTTTCACATGATCCATTCTAATTCATTCGTACGATCCATTCTAATTCATTCGTGCAATCCATTCTATTTTATTCGTACGATCCATTCTAACTCATTCGTACCATCAATTCTAATTCATTCGCACGAATGTATCCATTCTAATTCATTCGTACGATCCATTCTAATTCATTCATAGGATCCATTCTAATTCATTCATACAATCCATTCTAATTCATTCGCACGAATGTATCCATTCTAATTCATTCGTACGATCAGTTCTAATTCATTCACTAAATCTATTCTAATTCATTCGTACGTATTTCATTCGTACGATCCATTCTTACTCATTCGTATGATCCATTCTAATTCATTTGCACGAATATATCTATTCTAATTCATTCGTACGATCCATTCTAATTCCTTCGTACGTTCCATTCTAATTCATTCGTACAATCTATTCTAATTCATTCGTACGATCCATTCTAATTCATTCGTACGATCCATTCTAATTCCTTCGTACGATCCATTCTAATTCATTCGTACGATCCATTCTAATTCATTCGTACAATCTATTCTAATTCATTCGTACGAATGGATACATTTGTGTGAATGAATTAGAATAGATCGTACGAATGAGTAAGAATGGATCGTACGAATGAAATAGAATGGATTGCACGAATGAATTAGAATGGATCGTACGAATGAATTAGAATGGATCGTGTGAAAGAATTAGAATGGATTGTATGAATGAATTAGAATGGATCGTACGAATGAATTAGAATGGATCGTACGAAGGAATTAGAATGGATTGTACGAATGAATTAGAATGGATCGTACGAATGAATTAGAATAGATCGTACGAATGAATTAGAATGGATCGTACGAAGGAATTAGAATGGATCGTACGAATGAATTAGAATGGATCGTATGAATGAATTAGAATGGATACATTCGTATGAATGAATTAGAATGGATCGTATAAATGAATTAGAATAGATTTTGTGAATGAATTACAACTGATCGTACGAATGAATTAGAATAGATACATTCGTGCGAATGAATTAGAATGGATTGTATGAATGAATTAGAATGGATCCTATGAATGAATTAGAATGGATCGTACGAATGAATTAGAATGGATACATTCGTGCGAATGAATGAGAATTGATCGTACGAATGAATTAGAATGGATCGTGCGAATGAATTAGAATGGATCGTACGAATGAATTAGAATGGTCACATTCGTGCGAATCAATTAGAATGGATCATACGAATGAATTAAAATGGATCGTACTAATATATTAGAATGGATCGTACGAATGAATTAGAATCAATAGTGCGAATGAATTAGAATGGATCATACGAATGAATTAGAATGGATACATTCGTGCAAATAAATTAGAATGGATCGAACGAATGAAGTAGAATGGTTCGTACGATCTAATTCCTTCGTACGATCCATTCTAATTCATTCGTACGATCTATTCTAATTCATTCTTACGATCCATTCTAATTCATTCGTACGATCCATTCTAATTCCTTCGTACGATCCATTCTAATTCATTCGTACGATCCATTCTAATTCATTCGTACAATCTATTCTAATTCATTCGTACGAATGGATACATTCGTGTGAATGAATTAGAATGGATCATATGAATGAGTAAGAATGGATCGTACGAATGAAATAGAATGGATTGCACGAATGAATTAGAATGGATCGTACGAATGAATTAGAATGGATCGTGTGAAAAAAGTAGAATGGATTGTATGAATGAATTAGAATGGATCGTACGAATGAATTAGAATGGATCGTACGAAGGAATTAGAATGGATCGTACGAATGAATTAGAATGGATCGTACGAATGAATTAGATTGGATCGTACGAATGAATTAGAATGGATCGTACGAATGAACTAGAATGGATACATTCGTGCGAATGAATTAGAATGGATCGTACGAATGAATTAGAATGGATCGTACGAATGAATTAGAATGGATCGTACGAATGAATTAGAATGGATACATTTGTGCTAATGAATTAGAATGGATCGTACGAATGAATTAGAATGGATCGTATGAATGAATTAGAATGGATCGTACGAATGAATTAGAATGGATCGTACGAAGGAATTAGAATGGATCGTACGAATGAATTAGAATAGATCGTACGAATGAATTAAAATGGATCGTACGAAGGAATTAGAATGGATCGTACGAATGAATTAGAATGGATATATTCGTGCAAATGAATTAGAATGGATCGTATGAATGTATTAGAATGGATCATATGAGTGAATTAGAATGGATCGTGCTAATGAATTAGAATGGATTGTATGAATGAATTAGAATGGATCGTACGAATGAATTAGAATGGATAGTACGAATGAACTAGAATGGATACATTCGTGCGAATGAATTAGAATGGATCGTTCGAATAAATTAGAATGGATCGTGCGAATGAATTAGAATGGATCGTACGAATGAACTAGAATGGATACATTCGTGCGAATGAATTAGAATGGATCGTACGAATGAATTAGAATGGATCGTACGAATGAATTAGAATGGATCGTACGAATGAATTAGAATGGATCGTACGAATGAATTAGAATGGATATATTCGTGCGAATGAATTAGAATAGATCGGACGAATGAATTAGAATGGATCGTATGAATGAATTAGAATGGATCATACGAATGAACTAGAATGGATACATTCGTGCGAATGAATTAGAATGGATCGTATGAATGAATTAGAATGGATCGTACGAATGAATTAGAATGGATCTTACGAATGAATTAGAATGGATCGTACGAATGAATTAGAATGGATCGTACGAATGAATTAGAATGGATACATTCGTGCGAATGAATTAGAATGGATCGGACGAATGAATTAGAATGGATCGTACAAATAAATTAGAATGGATCTTACGAATGGATTAGAATGGATACATTCGTGCGAATGAATTAGAATGGATCGGACGAATGAATTAGAATGGATCGTACGAATGAATTAGAATGGATCAAATGAATGAATTAGAATGTTTACATTCATGCGAATGAATTAGAATGGATCGTACAAATAGATTAGAATGGATCGTATGAATAGATTAGAATGGATACATTCGTGCGAATGAATTAGAATGGATCGTACGAATGAATTAGAATGGATCGTACGAATGAATTAGAATAGATCTTACGAATGAATTAGAATGGATCGTACGAATGAATTAGAATGGATCATACGAATGAATTAGAATGGATACATTCGTGCGAATGAATTAGAATGGATCGGACGAATGAATTAGAATGGATCGTACTAATGAATTAGAATGGATCGTACGAATGAATTAGAATGGATCGTACGAATAAATTAGAATGGATACATTTGTCCGAATGAATTAGAATGGATCATACGAATGAGTAAGAATGGATTGTACGAATGAAATAGAATAGATTGTACGAATGAATTAGAATGGATCCTACGAATGAATTAGAATGGATCGTGTGAAAGAATTAGAATGGATTGTATGAATGAATTAGAATGGATTGTATGAATGAATTAGAATGGATCGTGTGAATGAATTCGAATGGATCGTACGAATTCATTCTAATTCATTCATACAATCCATTCTAATTCTTTCAGACGATCCATTCTAATTCATTCGTACGTTCCATTCTAATTCATTAGCACGATCCATGCTAATTCATTCGTTCGATCAATTCTAATTCATTAGCACGATCCATTCTAATTCATTCGTACGATCCATTCTAATTCATTCTCACGATCCATTCTAATTCATTCATAGGATCCATTCTAACTCATTCATACGATCTATTCTAATTCTTTCGCACGAATGTATCCATTCTAATTCATTCGCACGAATGTATCCATTCTAATCTATTCGTACGATCCATTCTAATCCATTCGTATGATCCATTCTAATTCATTCGCATGAATGTAACCATTCTAATTCATTCATTTGATCCATTCTAATTCATTCGTACGATCCATTCCAATTCATTCGTCCGATCCATTCTAATTCATTCGCACGAATGTATCCATTCGAAACCATTCATACGATCCATTCTAATTTATTCGTACGATCCATTCTAATTCATTCGTAAGATCCATTCTAATTCATTCGTACGATCCATTCTAATTCATTCGTACGATCCATTCTAATTCATTCGTAAGATCCATTCTAATTCATTCGTACGATCCATTCTAATTCATTCGTACGATCCATTCTAATTCATTCACACGAATGTATCCATTCTAGTTCATTCGTACGATCCATTCTAATTCATTCGTACGATCCATTCTAATTCATTCGCACGATCCATTCTAATTCATTCCTACGATCCATTCTAATTCATTCATACGATCCATTCTAATTCATTCGTACGATCCATTCCAAATCATTCGCACAAATGTATCCATTCTAATTCATTCATACGATCCATTCTAATTCATTCGCACGATCCATTCTAATTCACTCATACGATCGATTCTAATTCTTTCACACGATCCATTCTAATTCATTCGTACGATCCATTCTAATTCATTCGCACGATCCATTCTAATTCATTCGCACGATCCATTCTAATTCATTCGTACGATCCATTCTAATTCATTCGTACATCCATTCTAATTCATTCGTACGATCCATTCTAATTCATTCGCACAAATATATCCATTCTAATTCATTCATACGATCCATTCTAATTCATTCGCACGATCCATTCTAATTCATTCGTACGATCCATTCTAATTCATTCGCACGATCTGTTCTTATTCATTCGCACAATCCATTCTAATTCATTCGCACGAATGTATCCATTCTAATTCATTCATACGATCCATTCTAATTCATTCGTACGATCCATTCTAATTCATTCGTATGATCCATTCTAATTAATTCGTATGATCCATTCCAATTCATTCGTACGATCCATTCTAATTCATTTGTACGATCCATTCTAATTCATTCGTACGATCCATTCTAATTCATTCGTACGATCCATTCTCATTCATTCGTACGATCCATTCTAATTAATTCGTACGATCCATTCTAATACATTCATACGATCCATTCTAATTCATTCATACGATCAATTCTAATTCATTCGTACGATCCATTCTAATTCCTTCGTACGATCCATTCTAATTCATTCGTACGATCCATTCTAATTCATTCGTACGATCCATTCTAATTCCTTCGTACGATCCATTCTAATTCATTCGTACGATCCATTCTAATTCATTCATACAATCCATTCTAATTCTTTCTCACGATCTATTCTAATTCATTCGTACGATCCATTCTAATTCATTAGCACGATCCATGCTAATTCATTCGTTCGATCAATTCTAATTCATTAGCATGATCCATTCTAATTCATTCGTACGATCCATTCTAATTCATTCGCACGATCCATTCTAATTCATTCATAGGATCCAATTTAATTCATTCATACGATCTATTCTAATTCTTTCGCACGAATGTATCCATTCTAATTCATTCGCACGAATGTATCCATTCTAATTCATTCATACGAATCAATTAGAATGGATCGTACGAATGAATTAGAATAGATCGTACGAATGAATTAGAATGGATCGTACGAAGGAATTAGAATGGATCGTACGAATGAATTAGAATGGATATATTCGTGCAAATGAATTAGAATGGATCGTATGAATGTATTAGAATGGATCGTATGAGTGAATTAGAATGGATCGTACGAATGAATTAGAATGGATTGTATGAATGAATTAGAATGGATCGTACGAATGAATTAGAATGGATCATACGAATTAATTAGAATGGATCGTACGAATGAATTAGAATGGATCGTACGAATGAATTAGAATGGATCGTACGAATGAATTAGAATGGATACATTCGTGCGAATGAATTAGAATGGATACATTCGTGCGAAAGAATTAGAATAGATCGTATGAATGAATTAGAATAGATCCTATGAATGAATTAGAATGGATCGTGCGAATGAATTAGAATGGATCGTACGAATGAATTAGAATGCATTCGTATGATCCATTCTTATTCATTCGCACGAATGTATCCATTCTAGTTCATTCGTACGATCTATTCTAATTCATTCGCATGGATCGTGCATTCGTACGATCCATTCTAATTCATTCGTAAGATCCATTCTAATTCATTCGTACGATCCATTGTAATTCATTCGTACGATCCATTCTAATTCATTCGCACGAATGTATCCATTCTAGTTCATTCGTACGATCCATTCTAATTCATTCGTACGATCCATTCTAATTCATTCATACGATATATTCTAATTCATTCATACAATCCATTCTAATTCTTTCACACGATCCATTCTAATTCATTCGTACGATCCATTCTAATTCATTCGCACAATCCATTCTATTTCATTCGTACGATCCATTCTTACTCATTCGTATGATCCATTCTAATTCATTCGCACGAATGTATCCATAATGGATCATACGAATGAGTAAGAATGGATCGTACAAATGAAATAGAATGGATTGTGCGAATGAATTAGAATGGACCGTACGAATGAATTAGAATGGATACATTCGTGCGAATGAATTAGAATGGATCGGACGAATGAATTAGAATGGATCGTACGAATGAATTAGAATGGATCGTACGAATGAATTAGAATGGATCGTACGAATAAATTAGAATGGATACATTCGTCCGAATGAATTAGAATGGATCATACGAATGAGAAAGAATGGATCGTACGAATTAAATAGAATAGATTGTACGAATGAATTAGAATGGATCCTACGAATGAATTAGAATAGATCGTGTGAAAGAATTAGACAGGATTGTATGAATGAATTTGAATGAATTCGTACGATCCATTCGAATTCATTCGCACGATCCATTCTAATTCATTCATACGATCCATTCTAATTCATTCATACAATCTATTCTAATTCTTTCACACGATCCATTCTAATTCATTCGTAGGATCCATTCTAATTCATTCGTACAATCTATTCTATTTCATTCGTATGATCCATTCTTACTCATTCGTATGATCCATTCTAATTCATTCGGACGAATGTATCCATTCTAATTTATTCGTACGATCCATTCTAATTCATTTATACGATCCATTCTAATTCATTTGTCCGATCCATTCTAATTCATTCGCACGAATGTATCCATTCTAATTCATTCGTACGATCCATTCTAATTCATTCGTACGATCCATTCTAATTCATTCGTAAGATCCATTCTAATTCATTCGTACGATCAATTTTAATTCATTCGTACGATCCATTCTATTTCATTCGCACGAATGTATCCATTCTAGTTCATTCGTACGATCCATTCTAATTCATTCGTACGATCCATTCTAATTCATTCGTAAGATCCATTCTAATTCATTCGTACGATCCATTCTAATTCATTCGTACGATCCATTCTAATTCATTCGCACGAATATATCCATTCTAGTTCATTCGTACGATCCATTCTAATTCATTCGTACGATCCATTCTAATTCATTCGCACGATCCATTCTAATTCATTCGTACGATCTATTCTAATTCATTCGCACAATCCATTCTAATTCATTCGCACGAATGTATCCATTCTAATTCATTCGTACGATCCATTCTAATTCATTCATACGATCCATTCTAATTCATTCGTATGATCCATTCTAATTAATTCGTATGATCCATTCTAATTCATTCGTACGATCCGTTCTAATTCATTCATACAATCCATTCTAATTCATTCGCACGATCCATTCTTATTCATTCGCACAATCCATTCTAATTCATTCGCACGAATGTATCCATTCTAATTCATTCGTACGATCCATTCTAATTCATTCGTACGATCCATTCTAATTCATTCGTATGATCCATTCTAATTAATTCGTATGATCCATTCTAATTCATTCGTACGATCCATTCTAATTCATTCACACAATCCATTCTAATTCATTCGCATGAATGTATCCATTCTAATTAATTCGTACGATCCATTCTAATTCATTCGTATGATCTATTCTTATTCATTCGCACGATCCAGTCTAATTGATTCGCACGATCCATTCTAATTCATTCGCACGAATGTATCCATTCTAATTCATTCGTACGATCCATTCTAATTCATTAATATGATCCATTCTAATTCATTCGTACGATCCATTCTAATTCATATTGACAAAGGTATCCATTCTAATCCATTCGTAGGATCCATTCTAATCCATTCGTACGATCCATTCTAATTCATTCGTACGATCCATTCTAATTCATTCGCTCGAATGTATCCATTCTAATCCATTCATACGATCCATTCTAATCCATTCGTACGATCCATTCTAATTTAATCGCATGAATGTAACCATTCTAATTCATTCATTTGATCCATTCTAATTCATTCGTACGATCCATTCTAATTCATTCGTCCGATCCATTCTAATTCATTCGCACGAATTTATCCATTCTAATTTATTCGTACGATCCATTCTAATTCATTCGTAAGATCCATTCTAATTCATTCGTACGATCCATTCTAATTCATTCGCACGAATGTATCCATTCTAGTTCATTCGTACGATCCATTCAAATTCATTCGTACGATCCATTCTAATTCATTCGCACGATCCATTCTAATTCATTCGTATGATCAATTCTAATTCATTCGCACGAATGTATCCATTCTAATTCATTCGTACGATCCTGAATTAGAATGGATCGTATGAATGTATTAGAATGGATACCTTTGTGCATATGAATTAGAATGGATCGTACGAATGAATTAGAATGGATCATATTAATGAATTAGAATGGATCGTACGAATGAATTAGAATGGATACATTCATGCGAATGAATTAGAATGGATCGTGCACGAATGTATCCATTCTAATTTATTCGTACGATCCATTCTAATTCATTAATATGATCCCTTCTAATTCATTCGTACGATCCATTCTAATTCATATGCACAAAGGTATCCATTCTAATCCATTCGTAGGATCCATTCTAATCCATTCGTACGATCCATTCTAATTCATTCGCATGAATGTAACCATTCTAATTCATTCATTTGATCCATTCTAATTCATTCGTACGATCTATTCTAATTCATTCGCACGAATGTATCCATTCCAATTCATTCGTACGATCCATTCTAATTCATTCGTACGATCCATTCTAATTCATTCGTAAGATCCATTCTAATTCATTCGTACGATCCATTCTAATTCATTTGTACGATCCATTCTAATTCATTCGCACGAATGTATCCATTCTAGTTCATTCGTACGATCCATTCTAATTCATTCGTACGATCCATTCTAATTCATTCGTACGATTAATTCTAATTCATTCGCACGAATGTATCCATTCTAATTCATTCATACGATCCATTCTAATTCATTCGTACGATCCATTCTAATTCACTCATACGATCCATTCTAATACATTCATACGATCCATTCTAATTCATTTGCACGAATATATCCATTCTAATTCATTCGTACGATTCATTCTAATTCCTTCGTACGATCCATTCTAATTCATTCGTACGATCTATTCTAATTCATTCGTACGATCCATTCTAATTCCTTCGTACGATCCATTCTAATTCATTCGTACGATCCATTCTAATTCATTCGTACAATCTATTCTAATTCATTCGTACGAATGGATACATTCATGTGAATGAATTAGAATGGATCGTACGAATGAGTAAGAATGGATCGTACGAATGAAATAGAATGGATTGCATGAATGAATTAGAATGGATCGTACGAATGAATTAGAATTGATCGTGTGAAAGAATTAGAATGGATCGTGTGAAAGAATTAGAATGGATTGTATGAATGAATTAGAATGGATCGTATGAATGAATTAGAATGGATCGTGCGAATAAATTCGAATGGATCGTACGAATTCATTCTAATTCATTCATACAATCCATTCTAATTCTTTCACACGATCCATTCTAATTCATTCGTACGTTCCATTCTAATTCATTAGCACGATCCATGCTAATTCATTCGTTCGATCAATTCTAATTCATTCGTACGATCCATTCTAATTCATTCATACAATCTATTCTAATTCATTCGCACGAATGTATCCATTCTAATTCATTCGTACGATCAGTTCTAATTCATTCACAAAATCTATTCTAATTCATTCATACGATCCATTCTAATTTATTCACACGAATGTATCCATTCTAATTCATTCATACGATCCATCCTAATTCATTCGTACGATCCATTCTAATTCACTCATACGATCCATTCTAATACATTCATACGATCCATTCTAATTCATTTGCACAAATATATCCATTCTAATTCATTCGTACGATCCATTCTAATTCCTTCATACGATCCATTCTAATTCATTCGTACGATCTATTCTAATTCATTCGTACGATCCATTCAAATTAATTCGTATGATCCCTTCTAATTCCTTCGTACGATCCATTCTAATTCATTCGTACGATCAATTCTAATTCATTCATACAATCCATTCTAATTCTTTCACACGATCCATTCTAATTCATTCGTACGATCCATTCTAATTCATTTGTGCAATCCATTCTATTTCATTCGTACGATCCATTCTTACTCATTAGTACGAAGGAATTAGACTGGATCGTACGAATGAATTTGAATGGATACATTCGTGCGAATAAATCTAAATGGATTGTATGAATAAATTACAATGGATCGTACGAATAAATTAGAATGGATCGTACGAATGAATTAGAATAGCTCATACGAATGAATTAGAATAAATCGTATGAATAAATTAGAATGGTTACATTCGTGCGAATGAATTAGAATAGATCGTACGAATGAATTAGAATGGATCGTACGAATAAATTAGAATGGATCGTGGGAATGAATTAGAATGGATCGTACGAATGAATTAGAATGGATCCACCGAATGAGTTAGAATGGATCATACGAATGAATTAGAATGGATTGTACGAATGAATTAGAATGGATTATGCGAATGAATTAGAATGGATCGTATGAATGAATAAGAATGGATCGTACGAATGAATTAGAATGGATCGTGTGAATGAATTAGAATGGATTGTATGAATGAATTAGAATGGATCGTACGAATGAATTAGATTGGATCGTATGAGTGAATTAGAATGGATACGAAGGAATTAGAATGGATCGTACGAAGGAATTAGAATGGATCATACGAATGAAATAGAATGGATCGTACGAAGGAATTAGAATGGATCGTACGAAGGAATTAGAATGGATCGTACAAATGAATTAGAATGGATATATTCGTTCCAATGAATTAGAATGGATCGTATGAATGAATTAGAATGGATCGTATGAATGAATTAGAACGGATAGTACGAATGAAGTAGAATGGATCGTATGAATGAATTAGAATGGATACATTCGTGCGAATGAATTAGAATGGATCGTACGAATGAATTAGAATGGATCGTACGAATGAATTAGAATGGATCTTACGAATGAATTAGAATGGATCGTACGAATGAATTAGAATGGATCGTACGAATGAATTAGAATGGATACATTCGTGCGAATGAATTAGAATGAATACATTCGTGCGAAAGAATTAGAATAGATCGTATGAATGAATTAGAATGGATCCTATGAATGAATTAGAATGGATCGTGCGAATGAATTAGAATGGATCGTATGAATGAATTAGAATGGATCGTGCTAATGAATTAGAATTGATCGAACGAATGAATTAGCATGGATCGTGCTAATGAATTAGAATGGAACGTACGAATGAATTAGAATGAATCGTGTGAAAGAATTAGAATGGATTGTATGAATGAATTAGAATGAATTCGTACGATCCATTCGAATTCATTCGCACGATCCATTCTAATTCATTCATACGATCCATTCTAATTCATTCATACAATCCATTCTAATTCTTTCACATGATCCATTCTAATTCATTCGTAGGATCCATTCTAATTCATTCGTACAATCTATTCTATTTCATTCGTACGATCCATTCTTACTCATTCGTATGATCCATTCTAATTCATTCGGACGAATGAATCCATTCTAATTTATTCGTATAATCCATTCTAATTCATTTGTACGATCCATTCTAATTCATTCGCTCGAATGTATCCATTCTAATCCATTCGTACGATCCATTCTAATCCATTCGTACGATCCATTCTAATTCATTCGCATGAATGTAACCATTCTAATTCATTCATTTGATCCATTCCAATTCATTCGTACGATCCATTCTAATTCATTAGCACGATCCATGCTAATTCATTCGTTCGATCAATTCTAAATCATTAGAACGATCCATTCTAATTTATTCATACGATCCATTCTTATTCATTCGCACGATCCATTCTAATTCATTCATAGGATCCATTCTAATTCATTCATACGATCTATTCTAATTCTTTCGCACGAATGTATCCATTCTAATTCATTCGCACGAATGTATCCATTCTAATTCATTCGTACGATCCATTCTAATTCATTCACACGATCCATTCTAATTCATTCGTACGATCAATTCTAATTCATTCGCACGAATGTATCCATTCTAATTCATTCGTACGATCCATTCTAATTCATTCATAGGATCCATTCTAATTCATTCATACAATCCATTCTAATTCATTCGCACGAATGTATCCATTCTAATTCATTCGTACGATCAGTTCTAATTCATTCACAAAATCTATTCTAATTCATTCATACGATCCAATCTAATTCATTCACACGAATGTATCCATTCTAATTCATTCATACGATCCATTCTAATTCATTCGTACGATCCATTCTAATTCCTTCGTACGATCCATTCTAATTCATTCGTACGATCTATTCTAATTCATTCGTACGATCCATTCTAATTCATTCGTACGATCCATTCTAATTCCTTCGTACGATCCATTCTAATTCATTCGTACGATCCATTCTAATTCATTTATACAAACCATTCTAATTCTTTCACACGATCCATTCTAATTCATTCGTACGATCCATTCTAATTCATTCATGCAATCCATTCTATTTCATTCGTACGATCCATTCTTACTCATTCGTACGATCCATTCTAATTCATTCACAAGAATGTATCCATTCGTACGAATGAATTAGAATAGATTGTACGAATGAACTAGAATGGATCGTACGAATAAATTAGAATGGATCGTACGAAGGAATTAGAATGGATCGTACGAATGAATTAGAATGGATCGTACGAATGAATTAGAATAGATCGTACGAATGAATTAGAATGGATCGTACGAAGGAATTAGAATGGATCGTACGAATGAATTAGAATGGATATATTCGTGCAAATGAATTAGAATGGATCGTATGAATATATTAGAATGGATCGTATGAGTGAATTAGAATGGATCGTACGAATGAATTAGAATGGATCGTATGAATGAATTAGAATGGATACATTCGTGTGAATGAATTAGAATGGATCGTATGAATGAATTAGAATAGATTTTGTGAATGAATCAGAATTGATCGTACGAATGAATTAGAATGGATACATTCGTGCGAAAGAATTAGAATGGATTGTATGAATGAATTAGAATGGATCCTATGAATGAATTAGAATGGATCGTACGAATGAATTAGAATGGATACATTCGTGCGAATGAAATAGAATGGATCATACGAATGAGGAAGAATGGATCGTCATTCTAATTCGTTCGTATGATCCATTCTAATTCATTTGTATCCACTCTATTTCATTCGCACGATCCATTCTAATTCATTCGCGCAATCTATTCTAATTCATTCGTACGATCCATTCTAATTCATTCGTACGATCCATTCTAATTCATTCATACAATCCATTCTAATTTATTCGCACGAATGTATCCATTCATACAATCCATTCTAATTAATTCTAATTCATTCGTACGATCCATTCTACGATCCATTCTAATTCATTCGTATATTCCATTCTAATTCATTAGCACGATCCATGCTAATGAATTAGAATGGATCGTACGATCCAATCTAATTCATTCATACGATCCATTCTTACTCATTCGTATGATCCATTCTAATTCAATCGTACGATCCATTCTTGTTCATTCGTACGATCCATTCTAATTCCTTCGTACGATCCATTCTAATTTATTCGTACGATCCATTCTAATTCATTCGTACGATCCATTCTAATTCCTTCGTACGATCCATTCTAATTCATTCGTACGATCCATTCTAATTCATTCGCGCAATCTATTCTAATTCATTCGTACGATCCATTCTAATTCATTCGTACGATCTATTCTAATTCATTCATACAATCCATTCTAATTTATTCGCACGAATGTATTCATTCTAATTCATTCGTACGATCCATTCTAATTCATTAATATGATCCATTCTAATTCATTCGTACGATCCATTCTAATTCATTCGTAGGATCCATTCTAATTCATTCGTACGATCTATTCTATTTCATTCGTACGATCCATTCTTACTCATTCGTATGATCCATTCTAATTCATTCGAACGAATGTATCCATTCTAATTTATTCGTACGATCCATTCTAATTCATTCGTACGATTCATTCTTACTCATTCGTATGATCCATTCTAATTCATTCGTACGATCCATTCTAATTCATTCGTACGATCGATTCTAATTCATTCGCACTATCCATTCTAATTCATTCGTACGATCCATTCTAATTCATTCGTATGATCCATTCTAATTTATTCGTTCAAATATATTCATTCTAATTCATTCGTACGATCCATTCTAATTCATTCGTACGGTCCATTCTAATTCATTCGCACAATCTATTCTATTTCATTCGTACGATCCATTCTTACTCATTCGTATGATCCATTATGGATACATTCGTGCGAATGAATTAGAATGGATCATACGAATTAGTAAGAATGGATCGTATGAATGAAATAGAATGGATTGTGCGAATGAATTAGAATGGATCGTACGAATGAATTAGAATGGATCGTGTGAAAGAATTAGAATGGATCGTGCTAATGAATTAGAATGGATCGTACGAATGGATTAGAATCGATACATTCGAGCGAATGAATTAGAATGGATCATACGAATGAATTAGAATGGATCGTACGAATAAATTAGAATGGATACATTCGTCCGAATGAATTAGAATGGATCACACGAATGAGTAAGAATGAATCGTACGAATGAAATAGAATAGATCGTACAAATGAATTAGAATGGAATATACGAATGAATTAGAATGGATCGTACGAATGAAATAGAATAGATCCATTCTAATCCATTCGTACAATCCATTCTAATTCATTCACACAAATGTATCCATTCTAATTCATTCGTACGATCCATTCTAATTCATTCGTACGATCCATTCTAATTCATTCGTACGATCCATTCTAATTCATTCGTATGATCCATTCTAATCAATTCGTATGATCCATTCTAAATCATTCGTACAATCCATTCTAATTCATTCGTACGATCCATTCTAATTCATTCGTACGATCCATTCTAATTCATTCGTATGATCCATTCTAATTAATTCGTACGATCCATTCTAATTCATTCGTACGATCCATTCTAATTCATTCGCACGATCAATTCTATTTCATTCGTACGATCCATTCTTACTCATTGGTACGATCCATTCTAATTCATTCGCACGAATGTATCCATTCTAATTCATTCGTACGAATCCATTCTAATTCATTCGTACAATCCATTCTATTTCATTCGTACGATCCATTCTTACTCATTCGCATGATCCATTCTAATTCATTCGCACGAATGTATCCATTCTAAATCATTCGTACGATCCATTCTAATTCATTCGTACGATCCATTCTAAATCATTCGTACAATCCATTCTATTTCATTCGTACGATCAATTCTAATTCATTCTATTTCATTCGTACGATCCGTTCTAATTCACTCATACGATCCTTTCTAATTCATTCATACGATCCATTCTAATTCATTTCCACGAATATATCCATTCTAATTCATTCATACGATCCATTATAATTCCTTCGTACGATCCATTCTAATTCCTTCGTACGATCCATTCTATTTTATTCGTATGATCCATTCTAATTCCTTCGTACGATCCATTCTAATTCCTTCGTATCCATTCTAATTCACTCATACGATCCATTCTAATTCATTCATACGATCTATTGTAATTCATTCATACAATCCATTCTAATTCTTTCACACGATCCATTCTAATTCATTCGTACGATCCATTCTAATTCATTCGCACAATCCATTCTATTTCATTCGTACGATCCATTTTTACTCATTGGTACGATCCATTCTAATTTATTCGCACCAATGTATCCATTCTAATTCATTCGTACGAATCCATTCTAATTCATTCGTACAATCTATTCTATTCCATTCTAATTCATTAGCACGATCCATTCTAATTCATTCGTACGATCCATTCTAATTCATTCGCACGATCCATTCTAATTCATTCATAGGATTCATTCTAATTCATTCGTACGATCCATTCTAATTCATTCGCACGATCCATTCTAATTCATTCATACAATCCATTCTAATTCATTCGCACGATCCATTCTAATTCACTCATACGATCCATTCTAATACAATCCATTCTAATTCACTCGTACGATCCATTCTAATTCATTCGTCCGATCCATTCTAATTCATTCGCACGAATGTATCCATTCTAATTCATTCGTACAGTCCATTCTAATTCATTCGCACAATTTATTCTATTTCATTCGTACGATCCATTCTTACTCATTTGTATGATCCATTATGGATACATTCGTGCGAATGAATTAGAATGGATCGTACGAATGAGTAAGAATGGATCGTACGAATGAAATAGAATGGATTGTGCGAATGAATTAGAATGGATCGTACGAATGAATTAGAATGGATCGTGTGAAAGAATTAGAATGGATTGTATGAATGAATTAGAATAGATCGTATGAATGAATTAGAATGGATCGTACGAATGAATTAGAATGGATCGTACGAATGAACTAGAATGGATTATGCGAATGAATTAGAATGGACCGTACGAATGAATTAGAATGGATCGTACGAATGAATTAGAATGGATATATTTGAACGAATAAATTAGAATGGATCATACGAATGAATTAGAATGGATCGTACGAATGAATTAGAATGGATAGTGCGAATGAATTAGAATCGATCGTACGAATGAATTAGAATGGATCGTATGAATGAATTAGAATGGATCATACGAATGAGTAAGAATGGATCGTACGAATGAATTAGAATGGATCGTACGAATGAATTAGAATGGATCGTACGAATAAATTAGAATGGATACATTCGTCCGAATGAATTAGAATGGATCAAACGAACGAGTAAGAATGGATCGTACGAATAAAATAGAATAGATTGTACGAATGAATTAGAATGGATCCTACGAATGAATTAGAATAGATTGTGTGAAAGAATTAGAATGGATTGTATGAATGAATTAGATTGAATTCGTACAATCCATTCGAATTCATTCGCACGATCCATTCTAATTCATTCATACGATCCATTCTAATTCATTCATACAATCTATTCTAATTCTTTCACACGATCCATTCTAATTCATTCGTAGGATCCATTCTAATTCATTCGTACAATCTATTCTATTTTATTCATACGATCCATTCTTACTCATTCGTATGATCCATTCTAATTCATTCGGACGAATGTATCCATTCTAATTTATTCGTATGATCCATTCTAATTCGTTCGTACGATCCATTCTAATTCATTCGTACAATCCATTCTAATTCATTCGTCCGATCCATTCTAATTCATTCGCACGAATGTATCCATTCTAATTCATTCGTAAGATCCATTCTTATTCATTCGTACGATCCATTCTAATTCATTCGTACGATCCATTCTAATTCATTCGCACGAATGTATCCATTCTAGTTTATTCGTACGATCCATTCTAATTCATTCGTACGATCCATTCTAATTCATTCGCACGATCCATTCTAATTCATTCGTACGATCCATTCTAATTCATTCATACGATCCATTCTAATTCATTCGTACGATCCATTCTAATTCATTCGCACAAATGTATCCATTCTAATTCATTCGTACGATCCATTCTAATTCATTCGCACGATCCATTCAAATTCATTCGTACGATCCATTCTAATTGATTCGCACGATCTGTTCTTATTCATTCGCACAATCAATTCTAATTCATTCGCACGAATGTATCCATTCTAATTCATTCGTACGATCCATTCTAATTCATTCGTACGATCCATTCTAATTCATTCGTATGATCTATTCTAATTAATTCGTATGATCCATTCTAAATCATTCGTACGATCCATTCTAATTCATTCATACAATCCATTCTAATTCATTCGCACGAATGTATCCATTCTAATTAATTCATACGATCCATTCTAATTCATTCGTATGATCCATTCTAATTCATTCGCACAATCCATTCTATTTCATTCGTACGATCCATTCTTACTCATTGGTACGATCCATTCTAATTCATTCGCACGAATGTATCCATTCTAATTCATTCGTACGAATCCATTCTAATTCATTCGTACAATTTATTCTATTTCATTCGTACGATCCATTCTTACTCATTCGGGATACATTCGTGTGAATAAATCTAAATGGATTGTATGAATGAATTATAATGGATCGTACGAATGAATTAGAATGGATCGTACGAATGAATTAGAATAGCTCATATGAATGAATTAGAATGAATCGTATGAATGAATTAGAATGGTTACATTCGTGCGAATGAATTAGAATAGATCGTACGAATGAATTAGAATGGATCGTACGAATAAATTAGAATGGATCGTGGGAATGAATTAGAATGGATCGTACGAATGAATTAGAATGGATCCACCGAATGAGTTAGAATGGATCATACGAATGAATTAGAATGTATTGTACGAATGAATTAGAATGGATTGTGCGAATGAATTAGAATGGATCCTACGAATAAATTAGAATGGATCGTGGGAATCAATTAGAATGGATCGTACGAATGAATTAGAATGGATACATTCGTGCGAATGAATTAGAATGGATTGTGCGAATGAATAAGAACAGATCGTGCGAATGAATTAGAATAGATTGTACGAATGAATTAGAATGGATCGTACGAATGAATTAGAATGGATCGTACGAATGAATTAGAATGGATCTTACGAATGAATTAGAATGGATCGTACGAATGAATTAGAATGGATCATACGAATGAATTAGAATGGATACATTCGTGCGAATGAATTAGAATGGATCGGACGAATGAATTAGAATGGATCGTACGAATGAATTAGAATGGTTCGTACGAATGAAATAGTATGGATTGTGCGAATGAATTAGAATGGACCATACGAATGAATTAGACGTACGAATGAATTAGAATGCATACATTCGTGCGAATAAATTAGAATGGATCATACGAATGAGTAAGAATGGATCGTCATTCTAATTCATTCGTATGATCCATTCTAATTCATTTGTATCTAATCTATTTCATTCGCACGATCCATTCTAATTCATTCACGCAATCTATTCTAATTCATTCGTACGATCCATTCTAATTCATTCGTACGATCCATTCTAATTCATTCGTACGATCCATTCTAATTCATTCGTACGATCCATTCTAATTCACTCATACAATCCATTCTAATTTATTCGCACGAATGTATCCATTCTAATTCATTCGTACGATCCATTCTAATTCATTCGCACAATCTATTCTAATCTATTCGTACGATCCTTTCTTACTCATTCGTATGATCCATTCTAATTCATTCATATGATCCATTCTAATTCATTCGTACGATCCATTCTAATTCATTCGTACGATCCATTCTAATTCATTCGCACGATCCATTCTAATTCATTCATACGATCCATTCTAATTCATTCATACGATCCATTCTAATTCATTCCTACGATCCATTCTAATTCATTCCTACGATCCATTCTAATTCATTCGCCCGATCCATTCTAATTCATTCATACGATCCATTCTATTCAAATGGATCATGCGATCCATTCGAATTCATTCGCACGATCCATTCTAATTAATTCATCCATTAGAATAGATTGTGCGAATGAATTAGAATGGATCGTACGAATAAATTAGAATGGATCGTACGAATGAATTAGAATGGATCATACGAATGAGTAAGAATGGATCGTACGAATGAATTAGAATGGATCGTACGAATGAATTAGAATGGATCGTATGAATAAATTAGAATGGATACATTCGTCCGAATGAATTTGAATGGATCATACGAATGAGTAAGAATGGATCGTACGAATGAAATAGAATAGATCGTACGAATGAATTAGAATGGAATATACGAATGAATTAGAATGGATCGTACGAATGAATTAGAATGGATCGTACGAATGAATTAGAATGGATCGTGCGAATGAATTCGAATGGATCGTACGATCCATTCTAATTCATTCATACAATCCATTCTAATTCATTCGCACGAATGTATCCATTCTAATCCATTCGTACGATCCATTCTAATCCATTCGTACGATCCATTCTAATTCATTCGCACAAATGTATTCATTCTAATTCATTCGTACGATCCATTCTAATTCATTCGTACGATCCATTCTAATTCATTCGTACGATCCATTCTCATTCATTCGTATGATCCATTCTAATTAATTCGTAGGATCCATTCTAATTCATTCGTATGATCAATTCTAATTCATTCGTATGATCCATTCTACTTGATTCGTACGATCCATTCTAATTCATTCGTATGATCCATTCTAATTAATTCGTACGATCCATTCTAATTCATTCGTACGATCCATTCTAATTCATTCGTACGATCCATTCTAATCCATTCTATTTCATTCGTACGATCCATTCTTACTTATTGGTACGATCCATTCTAATTCATTCGCACGAATGTATCCATTCTAATTCATTCGTACGAATCCATTCTAATTCATTCATACAATCCATTCTATTTCATTTGTACGATCCATTCTTACTCATTCGTATGATCCATTCTAATTCATTTGCACTACTGTATCCATTCTAAATCATTCGTACGATCCATTCTAATTCATTCGTACGATCCATTCTAAATCATTCGTACAATCCATTCTGTTTCATTCGTACGATCAATTCTAATTCATTAGCACGATCCATTCTAATTCATTCGTACGATCCATTCAAATTCATTCGCACGATCCATTCTAATTCATTCGTACAATCCATTCTATTTCATTCGTACGATCCATTCTTACACATTCGTATGATCCATTCTAATTCATTCACACGAATGTATCCATTCTAATCCATTCATACGATCCATTCTAATCCATTCGTACGATCTATTCTAATTCATTCGCATGAATGTAACCATTCTAATTCATTCATTTGATCCATTCTAATTCATTCGTACGATCTATTCTAATTCATTCATCCGATCCATTCTAATTCATTCGCACGAATGTATCTATTCTAAACCATTCATACGATCCATTCTAATTTATTCATACGATCCATTCTAATTCATTCATAAGATCCATTCTAATTCATTCGTACGATCCATTCTAATTTATTCGTACGATCCATTCTAATTCATTCTAAGATCCATTCTAATTCATTCGTACGATCTATTCTAATTCATTCGTACGATCCATTCTAATTCATTCGCACGAATGTATCCATTCTAGTTCATTCGTACGATCCATTCTAATTCATTCGTACGATCCATTCTAATTCATTCGCACGATCCATTCTAATTCATTCGTACGAACCATTCTAATTCATTCATATGATCCATTCTAATTCATTCGTACGATCCATTCTAATTCATTTGCACAAATGTATCCATTCTAATTCATTCGTACGATCCATTCTAATTCATTCGCACGATTCATTCTAATTCATTCATACGATCCATTCTAATTCATTCACACGAATGTATCCATTCTAATTCATTCATACGATCCATTCTAATTCATTCATAAGATCCATTCTAATTCACTCATACGATCCATTCTAATATATTCGTACGATCCATTCTAATTCATTTGCATGAATATATCCATTCTAACTCATTCGTACGATCCATTCTAATTCCTTCGTACGATCCATTCTAATTCATTCGTACGATCTATTCTATTTCACTCGTACGATCCATTCTTACTCATTCGTACGATCCATTCTAATTCATTCGTCCGATCCAATCTAATTCATTCACACGAATGTATCCATTCTAATTCATTCGTACGATCCATTCTAATTCATTCGCACGATCCATTCTAATTCATTCGTACGATCCATTCTAATTCTTTCACATGATCCATTCTAATTTATTCGTACGATCCATTCTAATTCATTCGTATGATCCATTCTAATTCATTCGCACAAATGTATCCATTCTAATTCATTTGTACGATCCATTCTAATTCATTCGCACGATCCATTCTAATTCATTCGTATGATACATTCTAATTCTATCACAAGATCCATTCTAATTCATTCGTACGATCCATTCTAATTCATTCGCACGATCCATTCTAATTCATTCATAGGATCCATTCTAATTCATTCATACGATCTATTCTAATTCTTTCGCACGAATGTATCCATTCTAATTCATTCGCACGAATGTATCCATTCTAATTCATTCGTACGATCCATTCTAATTCATTCGTACGATCCATTCTAGTTCATTCGTATTATCCATTCTAATTCATTCATACGATCTATTCTAATTCATTCATACAATCCATTCTAATTCTTTCACACGATCCATTCTAATTCATTCGTATGATCCATTCTAATTTATTCGCACGAATGTATCCATTCTAATTCATTCGTACGATCCATTCTAATTCATTCGCACAATCTATTCTAATTCATTCATACGATCCATTCCAATTCATTCGCACGAATGTATCCATTCTAATTCATTCATACGATCCATTCTACTTCATTCGCACTATCCGTTCTAATTCACTCATACGATCCATTCTAATTCATTTGCACAAAGGTATCCATTCTAATTCATTCGTACGATCCATTCGAATTCATTCGCACGATCCATTCTAATTCATTCGTACGATCCATTCTAATTCATTCGCACGATCCATTCTAATTCATTCGTACAATCTATTCTATTTCATTCGTACGATCCAATCTTACTCATTCGTATGATCCATTCTAATTCATTCGGACGAATGTATCCATTCTAATTTATTCGTACGATCCATTCTAATTCATTCGTACGATCCATTCTAATTCATTCGCTCGAATGTGTCCATTCTAATCCATTCGTACGATCCATTCTAATCCATTCGTACGATCCATTCTAATTCATTCGCATGAATGTAACCATTCTAATTCATTCATTTGATCCATTCTAATTCATTCGTACGATCCATTCTAATTTATTAGCACGATCCATGCTAATTCATTCGTTCGATCAATTCTAATTCATTAGCACGATCCATTCTAATTCATTCGTACGATCCATTCTAATTCATTCGCACGATCCATTCTAATTCATTCATAGGATCCATTCTAATTCATTCATACGATCTATTCTAATTCTTTCGCACGAATGTATCCATTCTAATTCATTCGAACGAATGTATCCATTCTAATTCATTCGTACGATCCATTTTAATTCATTCGCACAATCTATTCTAATTCATTCGTACGATCAATTCTAATTCATTCGCACGAATGTATCCATTCTAATTCATTCGTACGATCCATTCTAATTCATTCATAGGATCCACTCTAATTCATTCATACAATCCATTCTAATTCATTCGCACGAATGTATCCATTCTAATTCATTCGTACGATCAGTTCTAATTCATTCACAAAATCTATTCTAATTCATTCATATGATCCATTCTAATTCATTCACACGAATGTATCCATTCTAATTCATTCATACGATCCATTCTAATTCATTCGTACGATCCATTCTAATTCACTCATACGATCCATTCTAATACATTCATACGATCCATTCTAATTCATTTGCACGAATATATCCATTCTAATTCATTCGTACGATCCATTCTAATTCCTTCGTACGATCCATTCTAATTCATTCGTACGATCTATTCTAATTCATTCGTACGATCCATTCTAATTCATTCATACGATCCATTCTAATTCCTTCGTACGATCCATTCTAATTCATTCGTACGATCCATTCAAATTCATTCGTACAATCTAATCTAATTCATTCGTACGAATGGATATATTCATGTGAATGAATTAGAATGGATCGTACGAATGAGTAAGAATGGATCGTACGAATGAAATAGAATGGATTGAACGAATGAATTAGAATGGATCGTACGAATGAATTAGAATGGATCGTGTGAATGAATTAGAATGGATCGTACGAATGAATTAGAATGGATCGTACGAAGGAATTAGAATGGATCGTACGAATGAATTAGAATGAATCGTACGAATGAATTAGAATAGATCGTACGAATGAATTAGAATGGATCGTACGAAGGAATTAGAATGGATCGTACGAATGAATTAGAATAGATCGTATGAATGAATTAGAATGGATACATTCGTGTGAATAAATTAGAATGGATCGTATGAATGAATTAGAATAGATTTTGTGAATGAATTAGAACTGATCGTACGAATGAATTAGAATGGATAGATTCGTGCGAATGAATTAGAATGGATTGTATGAATGAATTAGAATGGATCCTATGAATGAATTAGAATGGATCGTACGAATGAATTAGAATGGATACATTCGTGCGAATGAATTAGAATTGATCGTACGAATGAATTAGAATGGATCATGCGAATGAATTAGAATGGATCATACGAATGAATTAGAATGGATACATTCGTGCGAATGAATTAGAATGGATACATTCATGCGAAAGAATTAGAATAGATCGTATGAATGAATTAGAATGGATCCTATGAATGAATTAGAATGGATCGTGCGAATGAATTAGAATGGATCGTACGAATGAATTAGAATGGATCGTGCTAATAAATTAGAATTGATCGAACGAATGAATTAGCATGGATCGTGCTAATGAATTAGAATGGATCGTACGAATGAATTAGAATGGATCAAATGAATGAATTAGAATGGTTACATTCATGCGAATGAATTAGAATGGATCGTACGAATGGATTAGAATGGATCGTACGAATGGATTAGAATGGATACATTCGAGCGAATGAATTAGAATGGATCGTATGAATGAATTAGAATGGATCGTACGAATAAATTAGAATGGATACATTCGTCCGAATGAATTAGAATGGATCATACGAATGAGTAATAATGGATCGTACGAATGAAATAGAATAGATTGTACGAATGAATTAGAATGGATCCTACGAATGAATTAGAATGGATCATGTGAAAGAATTAGAATGGATTGTATGAATGAATTAGAATGGATCGTATGAATGAATTAGAATGGATCGTGCGAATGAATTTGAATGGATCGTTCGAATTCATTCTAATTCATTCATAAAATCCATTCTAATTCTTTCACACGATCCATTCTAATTCATTCGTACGTTCCATTCTAATTCATTAGCACGATCTATGCTAATTCATTCGTTCGATCAATTCTATTTCATTAGCACGATCCATTCTAATTCATTCGTACGATCCATTCTAATTCATTCGCACGATCCATTCTAATTCATTTATAGGATCTATTCTAATTCATTTGCACGAATATATCCATTCTAATTCATTCGTACGATCCATTCTAATTCCTTTGTACGATCCATTCTAATTCATTCGTACGATCTATTCTATTTCACTCGTACGATCCATTCTTACTCATTCGTACGATCCATTCTAATTCATTCGTCCGATCCATTCTAATTCATTCGCACGAATGTATCCATTCTAATTCATTCGTACGATCCATTCTAATTCATTCGCACGATCCATTCTAATTCATTCGTACGATCCATTCTAATTCTTTCACACGATCCATTCTAATTCATTCGTACGATCCATTCTAATTCATTCGTATGATCTATTCTAATTCATTCGCACAAATGTATCCATTCTAATTCATTTGTACGATCCATTCTAATTCATTCGCATGATCCATTCTAATTCATTCGTACGATCCATTCTAATTCTATCACACGATCCATTCTAATTCATTCGTACGATCTATTCTAATTCATTCGCACGATCCATTCTAATTCATTCATAGGATCCATTCTAATTCATTCATACGATCTATTCTAATTCTTTCGCACGAATGTATCCATTCTAATTCATTCGCACGAATGTATCCATTCTAATTCATTCGTACGATCCATTCTAATTCATTCGTACGATCCATTCTAATTCATTCGTACGATCCATTCTAATTCATTCATACGATCTATTCTAATTCATTCATACAATCCATTCTAATTCTTTCACACGATCCATTCTAATTCATTTGTACGATCCATTCTAATTTATTCGCACGAATGTATCCATTCTAATTCATTCGTACGATCCATTCTAATTCATTCGCATAATCTATTCTAATTCATTCATACGATCCATTCTAATTCATTCGCACGAATGTATCCATTCTAATTCATTCATACGATCCATTCTACTTCATTCGTACTATCCGTTCTAATTCACTCATACGATCCATTCTAATTCATTCAAACGATCCATTCTAATTCATTTGCACAAAGGTATCCATTCTAATTCATTCGTACGATCCATTCGAATTCATTCGCACGATCCATTCTAATCCATTCGTACGATCCATTATAATTCATTCGCACGATCCATTCTAATTCATTCGTACAATCTATTCTATTTCATTAGCACGATCCATACTAATTCATTCGTACAATCTATTCATTCGTATGATCCATTCTAATTCATTAGCACGATCCATACTAATTCATTCGTTCGATCAATTCTAATTCATTAGCACGATCCATTCTAATTCATTCGTACGATCCATTCTAATTCATTCGCACGATCCATTCTAATTCATTCATCGGATCCATTCTAATTCATTCATACGATCTATTCTAATTCTTTCGCACGAATGTATCCATTCTAATTCATTCGAACGAATGTATCCATTCTAATTCATTCGTACGATCCATTTTAATTCATTCGCACGATCTATTCTAATTCATTCGTATGATCAATTCTAATTCATTCGCACGAATGTATCCATTCTAATTCATTCGTACGATCCATTCTAATTCATTCATAGGATCCATTCTAATTCATTCATACAATCCATTCTAATTCATTCGCATGAATGTATCCATTCTAATTCATTCGTACGATCAGTTCTAATTCATTCACAAAATCTATTCTAATTCATTCATACGATCCATTCTAATTCATTCACACGAATGTATCCATTCTAATTCATTCATACGATCCATTCTAATTCATTCGTACGATCCATTCTAATTCACTCATACGATCCATTCTAAAACATTCATACGATCCATTCTAATTCATTTGCACGAATATATCCATTCTAATTCATTCGTACGATCCATTCTAATTCCTTCGTACGATCCATTCTAATTCATTCGTACGATCTGTTCTAATTCATTCGTAAGATCCATTCTAATTCATTCGTACGATCCATTCTAATTCCTTCGTACGATCCATTCTAATTCATTCGTACGATCCATTCTAATTCATTCGTACGAATGGATATATTCGTGTGAATGAATTAGAATGGATCGTACGAATGAGTAAGAATGGATCGTACGAATGAAATAGAATGGATTGCACGAATGAATTAGAATGGATCGTACGAATGAATTAGAATGGATCGTGTGAAAGAATTAGAATGGATCGTACGAATGAATTAGAATGGATCGTACGAAGGAATTAGAATGGATCGTACGAATGAATTAGAATGGATCGTACGAATGAATTAGAATAGATCGTACGAATGAATTAGAATGGATCGTACGAAGGAATTAGAATGGATCGTACGAATGAATTAGAATAGATCGTATGAATGAATTAGAATGGATACATTCGTGTGAATGAATTAGAATGGATCGTATGAATGAATTAGAATAGATTTTGTGAATGAATTAGAACTGATCGTACGAATGAATTAGAATGGATACATTCGTGCGAATGAATTAGAATGGATTGTATGAATGAATTAGAATGGATCCTATGAATGAATTAGAATGGATAGTACGAATGAATTAGAATGGATACATTCGTGCAAATGAATTAGAATTGATCGTACGAATGAATTAGAATGGATCATGCGAATGAATTAGAATGGATAATACGAATGAATTAGAATGGATACATTCGTGCGAATGAATTAGAATGGATACATTTGTGCGAAAGAATTAGAATAGATCGTATGAATGAATTAGAATGGATCCTATGAATGAATTAGAATGGATCGTGCGAATGAATTAGAATGGATCGTAAGAATGAATTAGAATGGATCGTGCTAATGAATTAGAATTGATCGAACGAATGAATTAGCATGGATCGTGCTAATGAATTAGAATGGATCGTACGAATGAATTAGAATGGATCAAATTATTGAATTAGAATGGTTACATTCATGCGAATGAATTAGAATGGATCGTACGAATGGATTAGAATGGATCGTACGAATGGATTAGAATGGATACATTCGAGCGAATGAATTAGAATGGATCGTATGAATGAATTAGAATGGATCGTACGAATAAATTAGAATGGATACATTCGTCCAAATGAATTAGAATGGATCATACGAATGAGTCAGAATGGATCGTACGAATGAAATAGAATAGATTGTACGAATGAATTAGAATGGATCCTACGAATGAATTACAATGGATCGTGTGAAAGAATTAGAATGGATTGTATGAATGAATTAGAATGGATCGTATGAATGAATTAGAATGGATCGTGCGAATGAATTCGAATGGATCGTACGAATTCATTCTAATTCATTCATAAAATCCATTCTAATTCTTTCACACGATCCATTCTTATTCATTCGTACGTTCCATTCTAATTCATTAGCACGATCCATGCTAATTCATTCGTTCGATCAATTCTAATTCATTAGCACGATCCATTCTAATTCATTCGTACGATCCATTCTAATTCATTCGCACGATCTATTCTAATTCATTCATAGGATCCATTCTAATTCATTCATACAATCCATTCTAATTCATTCGCACGAATGTATCCATTCTAATTCATTCGTATGATCAGTTCTAATTCATTCACAAAATCTATTCTAATTCATTCATACGATCCATTCTAATTCATTCACACGATTGTATCCATTCTAATTCACTCATACGATCCATTCTAATTCATTCGTACGATCTATTCTAATTCACTCATACGATCCATTCTAATACATTCATACGATCCATTCTAATTCATTTGCACGAATATATCCATTCTAATTCATTCGTACGATCCATTCTAATTCCTTCGTACGATCCATTCTAAATCATTCGTACGATCTATTCTATTTCATTCGTACGATCCATTCTTACTCATTCGTACGATCCATTCTAATTCATTCGTCCGATCCATTCTAATTCATTCGTTCGATCAATTCTAATTCATTAGCACGATCCATTCTAATTCATTCGTACGATCCATTCTAATTCATTCGCACGATCCATTCTAATTCATTCATAGGATCCATTCTAATTCATTCATACAATCAATTCTAATTCATTCGCACGAATGTATCCATTCTAATTCATTCGTACGATCAGTTCTAATTCATTCACAAAATCGATTCTAATTCATTCATACGATCCATTCTAATTCATTCACACGATTGTATCCATTCTAATTCATTCATATGATCCATTCTAATTCATTCGTACGATCCATTCAAGTTCACTCATACGATCCATTCTAATACATTCATACGATCCATTCTAATTCATTTGCACGAATATATCCATTCTAATTCATTCGTACGATCCATTCTAATTCCTTCGTACGATCCATTCTAATTCATTCGTACGATCTATTCTATTTCATTCGTACGATCCATTCTTACTCATTCGTATGATCCATTCTAATTCATTCGTCCGATCCATTCTTATTCATTCGTTCGATCAATTCTAATTCATTAGCACGATCCATTCTAGTTCATTCGTACGATCCATTCTAATTCATTCGCACGATCCATTCTAATTCATTCATAGGATCCATTCTAATTCATTCATACGATCTATTCTATTTCTTTCGCACGAATGTATCCATTCTAATTCATTCGCACAAATGTATCCATTCTAATTCATTCGTACGATCCATTCTAATTCATTCGTACGATCCATTTTAATTCATTCGTACGATCCATTCTAATTCATTCATACGATCTTTTCTAATTCATTCATACAATCCATTCTAATTCTTTCACACGATCCATTCTAATTCATTCGATCGATCAAATCTAATTCATTAGCACGATCCATTCTAATTCATTCGTACGATCCATTCTAATTCATTCGTACGATTCAATTCTAATTCATTCGTACGATCCATTCTAATTCATTCGTACGATCCATTCTAATTAATTCGTATGATCCATTCTAATTCATTCGTAACGATCCATTCTAATTCATTCATACAATCCATTCTAATTCATTCACACGATCCATTCTAATTCACTCATACGATCCATTCTAATACATTCATACGATCCATTCTAATTCATTTGCACGAATATATCCATTCTAATTCATTCGTACGATCCATTCTAACTCCTTCGTACGATCCATTCTAATTCATTCGTACGATCCATTCTAATTCATTCATACGATCCATTCTAATTCATTCGTACGATCCATTCTAATCCATTCGCTCAAATGTATCCATTCTAATTCATTCGTACGATCCATTCTAATTCATTCGTACGATCCATTCTAATTCATTCGTAAGATCCATTCTAATTCATTCGTACGATCCATTCTAATTCATTCGTACGATCCATTCTAATTCATTCGCACGAATGTATCCATTCTAGTTCATTCATACGATCCATTCTAATTCATTCGTACGATCCATTCTAATTCATTCGCATGATCCATTCTAATTCATTCATACGATCCATTCTAATTCATTCATACGATCCATTCTAATTCATTCGTACGATCCATTCTTACTCATTGGTACGATCCATTCTAATTCATTCGTACGATCCATTCTAATTCATTCGCACGATCCATTCTAATTCATTCGTACGATCCATTCTAATTCATTCGCACGATCCATTCTAATTCATTCGTACGATCCATTCTAATTCCTTCGTACGATCCATTCTAATTCATTCGTACGATCCATTCTAATTCATTCGCGCAATCTATTCTAATTCATTCGTACGATCCATTCTAATTCATTCGTACGATCCATTCTAATTCATTCATACAATCCATTCTAATTAATTCGCACGAATGTATCCATTCTAATTCATTCGTACGATCCATTCTAATTCATTCGCACAATCTATTCTAATTCATTCATACGATCCATTCTAATTCATTCGCACGAATGTATCCATTCTAATTCATTCATACGATCCATTCTACTTCATTCGTACTATCCGTTCTAATTCACTCATACGATCCATTCTAATTCATTCATACGATCCATTCCAATTCATTTGTACGAATATATCCATTCTAATTCATTCGTACGATCCATTCTAATTCCTTCGTACGATCCATTCTAATTCCTTCGTACGATCCATTCTATTTCATTCGTATGACCCATTCTAATTCCTTCGTACGATCCATTCTAATTCCTTCGTATCCATTCTAATTCACTCATACGATCCATTCTAATTCATTCGTACGATCCATTCTAATTCATTCATACAATCCATTCTAATTTATTCGCACGAATGTATCCATTCTAATTCATTCGTACGATCCATTCTAATTCATTCGCACAATCTATTTTAATTCATTCATACGATCCATTCTAATTCATTCGCACGAATGTATCCATTCTAATTCATTCATACGAACCATTCTACTTCATTCGTACTATCCGTTCTAATTCACTCATACGATCCATTCTAATTCATTCATACGATCCATTCTAATTCATTTGCACGAATATATCCATTCTAATTCATTCGTACGATCCATTCTAATTCCTTCGTACGATCCATTCTAATTCCTTCGTACGATCCATTCTATTTCATTCGTATGATCCATTCTAATTCCTTCGTACGATCCATTCTAATTCCTTCGTATCCATTCTAATTCACTCATACGATCCATTCTAATTCATTCGTACGATCCATTCTAATTCATTCATACAATCCATTCTAATTTATTCGTACAATCCATTCTATTTCATTCGTACGATCCATTCTTACTCATTCGTATGATCCATTCTAATTCATTCGTACGATCCATTCTAATTCCTTCGCACGATCCATTCTAATTCATTCATACGATCCATTCTAATTCATTCATATGATCCATTCTAATTCATTCCTACAATCCATTCTAATTCATTCGCCCGATCCATTCTAATTCATTCATACGATCCATTCTATTCAAATGGATCATGCGATCCATTCGAATTCATTCGCACGATCCATTCTAATTCATTCATATGATCCATTCTAATTCATTCATACAATGCTTTCTAATTCTTTCACACGATCCATTCTAATTCATTCGTACGATCCATTCTAATTCATTCGTACAATCCATTCTATTTCATTTGTACGATCCATTCTTACTCATTCGTATGATCCATTCTAATTCATTCGTACGATCCATTCTAATTCATTTGTACGATCCATTCTAATTCATTCGTACAATCCATTCTATTTCATTCGTACGATCCATTCTTACTCATTTGTATGATCCATTCTAATTCATTCGCACGAATGTATCCATTCTAATTCATTCATACAATCCATTCTAATTCATTCTGTACGATCCATTCTAATTCATTCGTACGATTGTACGAATGAATTAGAATGGATCGTACGAATGAATTAGAATAGATTGTGCGAATGAATTAGAATGGATCGTACGAATGAATTAGAATGGATCGTACGAATGAATTAGAATGGATCATACGAATGAGTAAGAATGGATCGTACGAATGAATTAGAATGGATCGTACGAATGAATTAGAATGGATCGTACGAATAAATTAGAATGGATATATTCGTCCGAATGAATTACAATGGATCATACGAATGAGTAAGAATGGATCGTACGAATGAAATAGAATAGATTGTACGAATGAATTAGAATGGATCCTACGAATGAACTTGAATGGATCGTGTGAAAGAATTAGAATGGATTGTATGAATGAATTAGAATAGATCGTATGAATGAATTAGAATGGATCATACGAAGGAATTAGAATGGATCATACGAAGGAATTAGAATGGATCATATGAAGGAATTAGAATGGATATATACGAAGGAATTAGAATGGATCATATGAATGAAATAGAATGGATCGTACGAAGGAATTAGAATGGATCGTACGAAGGAATTCGAATGGATCGTACGAAGGAATTAGAATGGATCGTACGAATGAATTAGAATGGATATATTCATGCAAATGAGTTAGAATGGATCGTATGAATGAATTAGAATGGATCGTATGAGTGAATTAGAACGGATAGTACGAATGAAGTAGAATGGATCGTATGAATGAATTAGAATGGATACATTCGTGCGAATGAATTAGAATGGATCGTATGAATGAATTAGAATAGATTGTGTGAATGAATTAGAATGGATCGTACGAATGAATTAGAATGGATCATATTAATGAATTAGAATGGATCGTACGAATGAATTAGAATGGATACATTCGTGCACGATCCATTCTAATTCATTCGCACGAATGTATCCATTCTAATTCATTCGTACGATCCATTCTAATTCATTCGTACGATCCATTCTAATTCCTTCGTACGATCCATTCTAATTCATTCGTACGATCTATTCTATTTCATTCGTACGATCCATTCTTACTCATTCGTACGATCCATTCTAATTCATTCGTCCGATCCATTCTAATTCATTCGCACGAATGTATCCATTCTAATTCATTCGTTCGATCAATTCTAATTCATTAGCACGATCCATTCTAATTCATTCGTATGATCCATTCTAATTCATTCGCACGATCCATTCTAATTCATTCATAGGATCCATTCTAATTCATTCGTACGATCCATTCTAATTCATTCGCACGATCCATTCTAATTCATTCATACAATCCATTCGCACGATCCATTCTAATTCACTTATACGATCCATTCTAATACATTCATACGATCCATTCTAATTCATTCGTACGATCCTTTCTAATTCCTTCGTACGATCCATTCTAATTCATTCGTACGATCCTTTCTAATTCATTCATACGATCCATTTTAATTCATTCGTACGATCCATTCTAATTCATTCGCACAAATGTATCCATTCTAATTCATTCGTTCGATCAATTCTAATTCATTAGCACGATCCATTCTAATTCATTCGTACGATCCATTCTAATTTATTCGCACGATCCATTCAAATTCATTCATACGATCCATTCTAATACCTTCATACGATCCATTCTAATTCATTTGCACGAATATATCCATTCTAATTCATTCGTACGATCCATTCTAATTCATTCGTACGATCCATTCTACTTTATTCGTACGATCCATTCTAATTCATTCATACAATCCATTCTAATTCTTTCACACGATCCATTCTAATTCATTCATATGATCCATTCTAATTCATTCGTACGATCCATTCTAATTCATATGCACAAAGGTATCCATTCTAATCCATTCGTAGGATCCATTCTAATCCATTCGAATGATCCATTCTAATTCATTCGTACGATCCATTCTAATTCATTCGCTCGAATGTATCCATTCTAATCCGTTCGTACGATCCATTCTAATCCATTCGTACGATCCATTCTAATTCATTCGCATGAATGTAACCATTCTAATTCATTCATATGATCCATTCTAATTCATTCGTACGATCCATTCTAATTCATTCGTACGATCCATTCTAATTCATTCGCACGAATGTATCCATTCTAATTCATTCATATGATCCATTCTAATTCATTCATACGATCCATTCTAATTCTTTCACACGATCCATTCTAATTCATTCGTACGATCCATTCTAATTCATTCGTACAATCCATTCTATTTCATTCGTACGATCCATTCTTACTCATTCGTATGATCCATTCTAATTCATTCGTATGATCCATTCTAATTCATTCGTACGATCCATTCTAATTCATTCGTACGATCCATTCTAATTCATTCGTACGATCCATTCTAATTTATTCGCACGAATGTATCCATTCTAGTTCATTCGTACGATCCATTCTAATTCATTCGTACGATCCATTCTAATTCATTCGTACGAATGGATTAGAATGAATTATAATGGATCGTACGAATGAATTAGAATGGATCGTATGAGTGAATTAGAATGGATACGAAGGAATTAGAATGGATCGTACGAAGGAATTAGAATGGATCATACGAATGAAATAGAATGGATCGTACGAAGGAATTAGAATGGATCGTACGAAGGAATTAGAATGGATCGTACGAAGGAATTAGAATGGATCGTACGAATGAATTAGAATGGATATATTCGTGCAAATGAATTAGATTGGATCGTATGAATGAATTAGAAGGGATCGTATTAGTGAATTAGAACGGATAGTACGAATGAAGTAGAATGGATCGTATAAATGAATTAGAATGGATCGTATGAATGAATTAGAATATATTGTGCGAATGAATTAGAATGGATCGTACGAATGAATTAGAATGGATCCATTCGTGCGAATGAATTAGAATGGATCGTACGAATGAATTAGAATGGATCTTACTAATGAATTAGAATGGATCGTACGAATGAATTAGAATGGATCGTACGAATGAATTAGAATGGATCGTACGAATGAATTAGAATGGATACATTCGTGCGAATGAATTAGAATGGATCGGACGAATGAATTAGAATGGATCGTACGAATGAATTAGAATGGATCGTACGAATAAATTAGAATGGATCGTATGAATGGTTTAGAATGGATACATTCGTGCGAATGAATTAGAATGGATCGGATGAATGAATTAGAATGGATCAAATGAATTAGAATGGATTGTACGAATGGATTAGAATGGATCGTACGGATGGATTAGAATGGATACATTCGTGCGAATGAATTAGAATGGATCATACGAATGAGTAATAATGGATCGTACGAATGAAATAGAATGGATTGTACGAATGAATTAGAATGGATCGTGCGAATGAATTTGAATGGATCGTACGAATGAATTAGAATGGATCGTGCTAATGAATTAGAATTGATCGTAAGAATGAAATAGAATGGATTAGAATGGATTAGAATGGATCGTACGAATGAATTAGAATGGATCGTATGTACGAATGAATTAAAATGGATACATTCGTGCGAATGAATTAGAATGGATCGTACGAATGAATTAGAATGGATCGTGCGAATGAATTAGAATGGATCGTATGAATGAATTAGAATGGATCGTACGAATGAACTAGAATGGATACATTCGTGCGAATGAATTAGAATGGATCGTACGAATGAATTAGAATGGATCGTACGAATGAATTAGAATGGATCTTACGAATAAATTAGAATTAATGGATCGTACGAATAAATTAGAATGGATCGTATGAATAGTTTAGAATGGATACATTCGTGCGAATGAATTAGAATGGATCGGACGAGTGAATTAGAATGGATCGTACGAATGAATTAGAATGGATCAAATGAATGAATTAGAATAGTTACATTCATGCGAATGAATTAGAATGGATCGTACGAATGGATTAGAATGGATCGTACGAATGGATTAGAATGGATACATTCGTGCGAATGAATTAGAATGGATCATACGAATGAGTAAGAATGGATCGTACGAATGAAATAGAATGGATTGTACGAATGAATTAGAATGGATCGTGCGAATGAATTTGAATGGATCGTACCAATGAATTAGAATGGATCTTGCTAATGAATTAGAATTGATCGTACGAATGAAATAGAATGGATTGTACGAATGATTTAGAATGGATCGTACGAATGAATTAGAATGGATAGTACGAATGATTTAGAATGGATACATTCGTGCGAATGAATTAGAATGGATCATACGAATGAGTAAGAATGGATCGTACAAATGAAATAGAATGGATTGTACGAATGAATTAGAATGGATTCGGACGAATGAATTAGAATGGATACATTCGTGCGAATGAATTAGAATGGATCGTACCAATGAGTAAGAATGGATCGTACGAATGAATTAGAATGGATCGTACGAATGAATTAGAATGGATCGTACGAATGAATTAGAATGGATCATACGATTTAATTAGAATGGATCGTACGAATGAATTAGAATGGATCGTACGAATGAATTAGAATGGATCGTACGAATGAATTAGAATGGATCATACGAATTTAATAGAATGGATCATATGAATGAATTAGAATGGATAGTACGAATGAATTAGAATGGATCGTACGAATGAATTAGAATGGATACAGTTGTGCGAATGAATTAGAATGGATCGTACGAATGGATTAGAATGGATACATTCGTGCGAATGAATTTGAAAGGATTGTATGAATGAATTAGAATGGATCGTACGATCCATTCGAATTCATTCGCATGATCCATTCTAATTCATTCGTACGATCCATTCTAATTCATTCATACGATCCATTCTAATTCATTCGTACGATCCATTCTAATTCATTCGTATATTCCATTCTAATTCATTTGTACGATCTATTCTATTTCATTCGTACGATCCATTCTTACTCATTCGTATGATCCATTCTAATTCATTCGGACGAATGTATCCATTCTAATTTATTCGTACGATCCATTCTAATTCATTCATACGATCCATTCTAATTCATTCGTACGATCCATTCTTACTCATTAGTATGATCCATTCTAATTCATTCGTACTATCCATTCTAATTCATTCGTACGATCCATTCTAATTCATTCGCACAATCTATTCTAATTCATTCGTACGATCCATTCTAATTCATTCGTACGATCGTACGAATAAATTAGAATGGATCGTACGGAATGAATTAGAATGGATACATTCATGCGAATGAATTAGAATGGATCATACGAATGAGTAAGAATGGATCGTACGAATGAAATAGAATGGATTGCACGAATGAATTAGAATGGATCGTACAAATGAATTAGAATGGATCGTACGAATGAATTAGAATGGATCATACGAATGAGTAAGAATGGATCGTACAAATGAAATAGAATGGATTGTACGAATGAATTAGAATGGATCGTATGAATGAATTAGAATAGATCGTGTGAAAGACGTACGATCCATACTAATTCATTAATATGATCCATTCTAATTCATTCATACGATCTATTCTAATTCATTCATACAATCCATTCTAATTCTTTCACACGATCCATTCTAATTCATTCGTACGATCCATTCTAATTCATTCGCATAATACATTCTATTTCATTCGTACGATCCATTCTTACTCATCGGTACGATCCATTCTAATTCATTCGCACGAATGTATCCATTCTAATTCATTCGTACAAATCCATTCTAATTCCTTCGTACAATCTATTCTATTTCATTCGTACGATCCATTCTAATTCATTCGTACGATCCATTCTTACTCATTCGTATGATCCATTCTAATTCATTCGTACGATCCATTCTAATTCATTTGTATAATCCATTCTATTTCATTCGTACGATCCATTCTTACTCATTCGTATGATCCATTCTAATTCATTCGGACGAATGTATCCATTCTAATTCATTCGTACGATCCATTCTAATTCATTCGCACTATCCATTCTAATTCATTCGTACGATCCATTCTAATTCATTCGTATGATCCATTCTAATTCATTTGCACGATCCATTCTAATTCATTCCTATGATCTATTCTAATTCATTTGTACGATCCATTCTAATTCATTCGCTCGAATGTATCCATTCTAATTCATTCGTACGATCCATTCTAATTCGTTCATATGATCCATTCTAATTCGTTCGTACGATCCATTCTAATTCGTTCGTACGATCCATTCTAATTCATTCGTATGATCCATTCTAATTCATTCCTACGATCTATTCTAATTCATTCGCTCGAATATATCCATTCTAATTCATTCGTTCGATCCATTTTAATTCATTCGCACGATCCATTCTAATTCATTCGTATGATCCATTCTAATCCATTCGTACGATCCATTCTAATTCATTCATACGATCCATTCTAATTCATTCGTACGATCCATTCTAATTCATTCGCACGAATGTATCCATTCTAGTTCATTCGTACGATCCATTCTAATTCATTCGTACGATCTGTTTGGGGGATTTTTTGCTGGTCCGTGCGGGCCGCCTGCAAGACAAAGAAAAGAGAACGTGAGAACGGCTGGCTCCTTTAGGAGCGCAGACCCTCCGACGCTCAAGTCAGTCACGGTGGCACAACGGCGAGCTGTAGTATACCAAAGTGGTAGGGAAAGGGATTTCGAACCTCTACTTTGGAGCCTGGGGGTGTGCATTTATAGACATGGGCGACCTATCGAGGTGCGACGTGTGGTAGCTCTTTCCGGCACCTTCTAGGCCCCCACGTTTCAGCCCACAATAGTCTCTGACAGTTCTTGGAACTTGGACCCCTGACATTCTTTGTCGTCTAGCTCGCCTGACGAAGTAGTGGGGGACAGCAACTGCTGTCCTATCGCTGCCAGGGGAATCTTCTAGAATGTTCAAGTCTGGGAGGTCTCAAACCGACTCCGATGGGCTTCCGTGGACTGCAATCGTCCATGTAGCTTCAGTAGGTTCTCGACACCTGGTAATCTTTATGCTGCTCTTACTGAGGGGCGACCTCTTCTAGCAAGGGGTTCGGGTAATCCGCCACCCTCTTCCTATTGCCAAGAGTCGGGCTCCGGGGAGGGCGACCTCTTCGGCAATGAGAGCGGCCTGGCGATCTCACCGAGGGTGATCCACCACCATCTCCTCACTGCCAAGAGTCGGGCTCCAGGGAGAACAACCTCTTCGACAATGAGAGCGGGCTGGCGATCTCATTGGGCGCTCTACTAATGTTCGTTGATACCCTTCTAAGTTTTCTCTACACAAGCTTTGGGGCAGGCTCCTGAGCGAGCTTTGGCGAGCTCCTGCTTGGGCGAGCTCCTGAGCGAGCTTTGGCGAGCTCCTGAGCGAGCTTTGGCGAGCTCCTTCGTGTTCTTTGTCTAAGCCATTTACAGAATTTGGGCATGCTCCCGCGAGGTCTGGGAGGGGGCGAGCTGTACTCAGATACAATGTGTCCATCCAACTCTCTGTGGGGGCGAGCTCCTCGCGGGCTAAGGGCGAGCTCCTTGCGGGCTGGGAAGGCGAGCCCCTTGCGAGCTGGAGGGCGAGCTCCTTGCGAGCTGGAAAGGCGAGCTCCTTGCGAGCTGGAAAGGCGAGCTCCTTGCGAGCTGGAGGGCGAGCTCCTTGCGAGCTGGAAAGGCGAGCTCCTTGCGAGCTGGAAAGGGGAGCTCCTTGCGAGCTGGAGGGCGAGCTCCTTGCGAGCTGGAAAGGCGAGCTCCTTGTGAGCTGGAAAGGGGGCACGCTCGGCTTCCGAGGGTTCCAACTCCCGGACGGGCTGTCCAAGATAAGTGGTTTTTGACTACCCCCAACACGATCCATTCTAATTCATTCGCACGATCCATTCTAATTCATTCGTACGATCCATTCTAATTCATTCATACGATCCATTCTAATTCATTCGTACGATCCATTCTAATTCATTCATACAATCTATTCTAATTCATTCGTATGATCCATTCTAATTCACTCATACGATCCATTCTAATACATTCATATGATCCATTCTAATTCGTTTGCATGAATATATCCATTCTAATTCATTCGTACGATCCATTCTAATTCCTTCGTATGATCCATTCTAATTCATTCGTACGATCTATTCTAATTCATTCATACGATCCATTCTAATTCATTCGTACGATCCATTCTAATTCCTTCGTACGATCCATTCTAATTCATTCGTACGATCCATTCTAATTCATTCGTACAATCTATTCTAATTCATTCGTACGAATGGATACATTCGTGTGAATGAATTAGAATGGATCGTACGAATGAGTAAGAATGGATCGTACGAATGAAATAGAATGGATTGCAAGAATGAATTAGAATGGATCGTACGAATGAACTAGAATGGATCGTGTGAAAGAATTAGAATGGATTGTATGAATGAATTAGAATGGATCGTACGAAGGAATTAGAATGTATCATACGAATGAATTAGAATGGATCGTGCGAATGAATTAGAATGGATCGTACGAATGAATTAGAATGGATCGTGCTAATGAATTAGAATTGATCGAATGAATGAATTAGCATGGATCGTGCTAATGAATTAGAATGGAACGTACGAATGAATTAGAATGGATCGTGTGAAAGAATTAGAATGGATTGTATGAATGAATTAGAATGAATTCGTACGATCTATTCGAATTCATTCGCATGATCCATTCTAATTCATTCATACGATCCATTCTAATTCATTCATACAATCCATTCTAATTCTTTCACACGATCCATTCTAATTCATTCGTAGGATCCATTATAATTCATTCGTACAATCTATTCTATTTCATTCGTACGATCCATTCTTACTCATTCGTATGATCCATTCTAATTCATTCTTACGATCCATTCTAATTCATTTGTACGATCCATTCTAATTCGTTCGTACAATCCATTCTATTTCATTCGTACGATCCATTCTTACTCATTCGTATGATCCATTCTAATTCATTCGCATGAATGTATCCATTCTAATTCATTCATACAATCTATTCTAATTCATTCCGTACTATCCATTCTAATTCATTCGTACGATCGTACGAATGAATTAGAATGGATCATACGAATGAATTAGAATAGATTGTGCGAATGAATTAGAATGGATCGTACGAATGAATTAGAATGGATCGTACGAATAAATTAGAATGGATACATTCGTCCGAATGAATTAGAATGGATCATACGAATGAGTAAGAATGGATCGTACGAATGAAATAGAATAGATTGTACAAATGAATTAGAATGGATCCTACGAATGAATTAGAATGGATCGTGTGAAAGAATTAGAATGGATTGTATGAATGAATTAGAATGGATCGTATGAATGAATTAGAATGGATCGTGCGAATGAATTCGAATGGATCGTACGAATTCATTCTAATTCATTCATACAATCCATTCTAATTCTTTTACACGATCCATTCTAATTCATTCGTACGTTCCATTCTAATTCATTAGCACGATCCATGCTAATTCATTCGTTCGATCAATTCTAATTCATTAGCACGATCCATTCTAATTCATTAGTACGATTCATTCTAATTCATTCGCACAATCCATTCTAATTCATTCATAGGATCCATTCTAATTCATTCATACGATCTACTCTAATTCTTTCGCACGAATGTATCCATTCTAATTCATTCGCACGAATGTATCCATTCTAATTCATTCGTACGATCCATTCTAATTCATTCGTACGATCCATTCGAATTCATTCGCACGATCCATTCTAATTCATTCATATGATCCATTCTAATTTATTCATACAATCCATTCTAATTCTTTCACACGATCCATTCTAATTCATTCGTACGATCCATTCTAATTCATTCGTACAATCCATTCTATTTCATTCGTACGATCCATTCTAATTCATTCGTATGATCCATTCTAATTCATTTGCACGATCCATTCTAATTCATTCCTATGATCTATTCTAATTCATTTGTACGATCCATTCTAATTCATTCGCTCGAATGTATCCATTCTAATTCATTCGTACGATCCATTCTAATTCGTTCATATGATCCATTCTAATTCGTTCGTACGATCCATTCTAATTCGTTTGTACGATCCATTCTAATTCATTCGTATGATCCATTCTAATTCATTCCTACGATCTATTCTAATTCATTTGCTCGAATATATCTATTCTAATTCATTCGTTCGATCCATTCTATTTCATTCGCACGATCCATTCTAATTCATTCGTATGATCCATTCTAATCCATTCGTACGATCCATTCTAATTCATTCGTACGATCCATTCTAATTCATTCGCACGAATGTATCCATTCTAGTTAATTCGTACGATCCATTCTAATTCATTCGTACGATCCATTCTAATTCATTCGCACGATCCATTCTAATTCATTCGTACGATCCATTCTAATTCATTCATACGATCCATTCTAATTCATTCGTACGATCCATTCTAATTCATTCATACAATCCATTCTAATTCATTCGTACGATCCATTCTAATTCACTCATACGATCCGTTCTAATACATTCATACGATCCATTCTAATTCATTTGCACGAATATATCCATTCTAATTCATTCGTACGATCCATTCTAATTCCTTCGTATGATCCATTCTAATTCATTCGTACGATCTATTCTAATTCATTCGTACGATCCATTCTAATTCATTCGTACGATCCATTCTAATTCCTTCGTACGATCCATTCTAATTCATTCGTACGATCCATTCTAATTCATTCGTACAATCTATTCTCATTCATTCGTACGAAAGGATACATTCGTGTGAATGAATTAGAATGGATCATACAAATGAGTAAGAATGGATCGTACGAATGAAATAGAATAGATTGTACGAATGAATTAGAATGGATCCTATGAATGAATTAGAATGGATCGTGTGAAAGAATTAGAATGGATTGTATGAATGAATTAGAATGGATCGTATGAATGAATTAGAATGGATCGTGCGAATGAATTCGAATGGATCGTACGAATTCATTCTAATTCATTCATACAATCCATTCTAATTCTTTCACACGATCCATTCTAATTCATTCGTACGTTCCATTCTAATTCATTAGCACGATCCATGCTAATTCATTCGTTCGATCAATTCTAATTCATTAGCACGATCCATTGTAATTCATTCGTACGATCCATTCTAATTCATTTGCACGATCCATTCTAATTCATTCATAAGATCTACTCTAATTCTTTCGCACGAATGTATCCATTCTAATTCATTCGCACGAATGTATCCATTCTAATTCATTCGTACGATCCATTCTAATTCATTCGTACGATCCATTCGAATTCATTCGCACGATCCATTCTAATTCATTCATATGATCCATTCTAATTCATTCATACAATCCATTCTAATTCTTTCACACGATCCATTCTAATTCATTCGTACGATCCATTCTAATTCATTCGTACAATCCATTCTATTTCATTCGTACGATCCATTCTTACTTATTCGTATGATCCATTCTAATTCATTCGTTTGATCCATTCTAATTCATTCATACAATCCATTCTAATTCCTTCGTACGATCCATTCTAATTCATTCATACGATCTATTCTAATTCATTCATACGATCCATTCTAATTCATTCGTACGATCCATTCTAATTCATTCGTAAGATCCATTCTAATTCATTCGTACGATCCATTCTAATTCATTCGTACGATCCATTCTAATTCATTCGCACGAATGTATCCATTCTAGTTCATTCGTACGATCCATTCTAATTTATTCGTACGATCCATTCTAATCCATTCGTACGATCCATTCTAATTCATTCATACGATCCATTCTAATTCATTCATACAATCCATTCTAATTCTTTCACACGATCCATTCTAATTCATTCGTAGGATCCATTCTAATTCATTCGTACAATCTATTCTATTTCATTCGTACGATCCATTCTTACTCATTCGTATGATCCATTCTAATTCATTCGGACGAATGTATCCATTCTAATTTATTCGTACGATCCATTCTAATTCATTCGTACGATCCATTCTAATTCATTCGTACGATCCATTCTTACTCATTCGTTTGATCCATTCTAATTCATTCGTACGATCCATTCTAATTCATTCGTACGATCGATTCTAATTCATTCGCACTATCCATTCTAATTCATTCGTACGATCCATTCTAATTCATTCGTATGATCCATTCTAATTTATTCGTTCAAATATATCCATTCTAATTCATTCCGTACGATCCATTCTAATTCATTCGTACGAATGTATCCATTCTAATTCATTCGTATGATCCATCATAATTCATTCGTACGATCCATTCTAATTCATTCGTAAGATCCATTCTAATTCATTCGTACGATCCATTCTAATTCATTCGTACGATCCATTCTAATTCATTCGCACGAATGTATCCATTCTAGTTCATTCGTACTATCCATTCTAATTCATTCGTACGATCCATTCTAATTCATTAGCACGATCCATTCTAATTCATTCGTACAATCAATTCTAATTCATTCACACGAATGTATCCATTCTAATTCATTCGTACGGTCCATTCTAATTCATTCATAGGATCCATTCTAATTCATTCATACAATCCATCTAATTCATTCGCACGAATGTATCCATTCTACTTCATTCGTACGATTAGTTCTAGTTCATTCACAAAATCTATTCTAATTTATTCATACGATCCATTCTAATTCATTCACACGAATGTATCCATTCTAATTCATTCATACGATCCATTCTAATTCATTCGTATGATCCATTCTAAGTCACTCATACGATCCATTCTAATACATTCATACGATCCATTCTAATTCATTTGCACGAATATATCCATTCTAATTCATTCGTACGATCCATTCTAATTCCTTCGTACGATCCATTCTAATTCATTCGTACGATCTATTCTAATTCATTCGTACGATCCATTCTAATTCATTCGTACGATCCATTCTAATTCCTTCGTACGAACCATTCTAATTCATTTGTACGATCCATTCTAATTCATTCGTACAATCTATTCTAATTCATTCGTACGAATGGATACATTCGTGTGAATGAATTATAATGGATCGTACGAATGAGTAAGAATGGATCGTACGAATGAAATAGAATGGATTGCACGAATGAATTAGAATGGATCGTACGAATGAATTAGAATGGATCGTGTGAAAGAATTAGAATGGATTGTATGAATGAATTAGAATGGATCGTACGAATGAATTAGAATGGATCGTACGAAGGAATTAGAATGGATCGTACGAATGAATTAGAATGGATCGTACGAATGAATTAGAATAGATCGTATGAATGAATTAGAATGGATCGTACGAAGGAATTAGAATGGATCGTACGAATGAATTAGAATGGATCGTATGAATGAATTAGAATAGATACATTCGTGTGAATGAATTAGAATGGATCGTATGAATGAATTAGAATAGATTTTGTGAATGAATTAGAACTGATCGTACGAATGAATTAGAATGGATACATTCGTGCGAATGAATTAGAATGGATTGTATGAATGAATTAGAATGGATCGTATGAATGAATTAGAATGGATCGTGCGAATGAATTCGAATGGATCGTACGAATTCATTCTAATTCATTCATACAATCCATTCTAATTCTTTCACACGATCCATTCTAATTCATTCGTACGTTCCATTCTAATTCATTAGCACGATCCATGCTAATTCATTCGTTCGATCAATTCTAATTCATTAGCACGATCCATTCTAATTCATTCGTACGATCCATTCTAATTTATTCGCACGATCTATTCTAATTCATTCATAAGATCTACTCTAATTCTTTCGCACGAATGTATCCATTCTAATTCATTCGCACGAATGTATCCATTCTAATTCATTCGTACGATCCATTCTAATTTATTCGTACGATCCATTCGAATTCATTCGCACGATCCATTCTAATTCATTCATATGATCCATTCTAATTCATTCATACAATCCATTCTAATTCTTTCACACGATCCATTCTAATTCATTCGTACGATCCATTCTAATTCATTCGTACAATCCATTCTATTTCATTCGTACGATCCATTCTTACTTATTCGTATGATCCATTCTAATTCATTCGTATGATCCATTCTAATTCATTCATACGATCCATTCTTCGTACGATCCATTCTAATTCATTCGTACGATCTATTCTAATTCATTCGTACGATCCATTCTAATTCATTCGTACGATCCATTCTAATTCATTCGAAAGATCCATTCTAATTCATTCGTACGATCCATTCTAATTCATTCGTACGATCCATTCTAATTCATTCGCACGAATGTATCCATTCTAGTTCATTCGTACGATCCATTCTAATTTATTCGTACGATCCATTCTAATCCATTCGTATGATCCATTCTAATTCATTCATACGATCCATTCTAATTCATTCATACAATCCATTCTAATTCTTTCACACGATCCATTCTAATTCATTCGTAGGATCCATTCTAATTCATTCGTACAATCTATTCTATTTCATTCGTACGATCCATTCTTACTCATTCGTATGATCCATTCTAATTCATTCGGACGAATGTATCCATTCTAATTTATTCGTACGATCCATTCTAATTCATTCGTACGATCCATTCTAATTCATTCGTACGATCCATTCTTACTCATTCGTATGATCCATTCTAATTCATTCGTACGATCCATTCTAATTCATTCGTACGATCGATTCTAATTCATTCGCACTATCCATTCTAATTCATTCGTACGATCCATTCTAATTCATTCGTATAATCCATTCTAATTTATTCGTTCAAATATATCCATTCTAATTCATTCCGTACGATCCATTCTAATTCATTCGTACGATCCATTCTAATTCATTCGTACGAATGTATCCATTCTAATTCATTCGTATGATCCATCATAATTCATTCGTACGATCCATTCTAATTCATTCATACGATCCATTCTAATTCATTCGTACGATCCATTCTAATTCATTCGTACGATCCATTCTAATTCATTCGCACGAATGTATCCATTCTAGTTCATTCGTACGATCCATTCTAATTCATTCGTACGATCCATTCTAATTCATTAGCACGATCTATTCTAATTCTTTCGTACAATCAATTCTAATTCATTCACACGAATGTATCCATTCTAATTCATTCGTACGATCCATTCTAATTCATTCATAGGATCCATTCTAATTCATTCATACAATCCATCTAATTCATTCGCACGAATGTATCCATTCTACTTCATTCGTACGATCAGTTCTAGTTCATTCACAAAATCTATTCTAATTCATTCATACGATCCATTCTAATTCATTCACACGAATGTATCCATTCTAATTCATTCATACGATCCATTCTAATTCATTCGTACGATCCATTCCAAGTCACTCATACGATCCATTCTAATACATTCATACGATCCATTCTAATTCATTTGCACGAATATATCCATTCTAATTCATTCGTACGATCCATTCTAATTCCTTCGTACGATTCATTCTAATTCATTCGTACGATTTATTCTAATTCATTCGTACGATCCATTCTAATTCATTCGTACGATCCATTCTAATTCCTTCGTACGAACCATTCTAATTCATTCGTACGATCCATTCTAATTCATTCGTACAATCTATTCTAATTCATTCGTACGAATGGATACATTCGTGTGAATGAATTAGAATGGATCGTACGAATGAGTAAGAATGGATCGTACGAATGAAATAAAATGGATTGCACGAATGAATTAGAATGGATCGTACGAATGAATTAGAATGGATCGTGTGAAAGAATTAGAATGGATTGTATGAATGAATTAGAATGGATCGTACGAATGAATTAGAATGGATCGTACGAAGGAATTAGAATGGATCGTACGAATGAATTAGAATGGATCGTACGAATGAATTAGAATAGATCGTACGAATGAATTAGAATGGATCGTACAAAGAAATTAGAATGGATCGTACGAATGAATTAGAATGGATCGTATGAATGAATTAGAATGGATACATTCGTGTGAATGAATTAGAATGGATCGTATGAATGAATTAGAATAGATTTTGTGAATGAATTAGAACTGATCGTACGAATGAATTAGAATGGATACATTCGTGCGAATGAATTAGAATGGATTGTATGAATGAATTAGAATGGATCCTATGAATGAATTAGAATGGATCGTACGAATGAATTAGAATGGATACATTCGTGCGAATGAATTAGAATTGATCGTACGAATGAATTAGAATGGATCGTGCGAATGAATTAGAATGGATCGTACGAATGAATTAGAATGGATACATTCGTGCGAATGAATTAGAATGGATACATTTGTGCGAAAGAATTAGAATAGATCGTATGAATGAATTAGAATGGATTCTATGAATGAATTAGAATGGATCGTGCGAATGAATTAGAATGGATCGTACGAATGAATTAGAATGGATCGTGCTAATGAATTAGAATTGATCGAACGAATGAATTAGCATGGATCATGCTAATGAATTAGAATGGATCGTACGAATGAATTAGAATGGATCAAATGAATGAATTAGAATGGTTACATTCATGCGAATAAATTAGAATGGATCGTACGAATGGATTAGAATGGATCGTACGAATGGATTAGAATGGATACATTCGTCCGAATGAATTAGAATGGATCATACGAATGAATTAGAATGGATCGTACAAATGAATTAGAATGGATGTTACGAATGAATTAGAATGGATCGTACGAATGAATTAGAATGGATCGTACGAATGAATTAGAATGGATACATTCGTGCGAATGAATTAGAATGGACCGGACGAATGAATTAGAATGGATCGTACGAATGAATTAGAATGGATCGTACGAATGAATTAGAATGGATCGTACGAATAAATTAGAATGGATACATTCGTCCGAATGAATTAGAATGGATCATACGAATGAGTAAGAATGGATCGTACGAATGAATTAGAATAGATTGTACGAATGAATTAAAATGGATCCTACGAATGAATTAGAATGGATCGTGTGAAAGAATTAGAATGGATTGTATGAATGAATTAGAATGGATCGTATGAATGAATTAGAATGGATCGTGCGAATGAATTCGAATGGATCGTACGAATTCATTCTAATTCATTCATACAATCCATTCTAATTCTTTCACACGATCCATTCTAATTCATTCGTACGTTCCATTCTAATTCATTAGCACGATCCATGCTAATTCATTCGTTCGATCAATTCTAATTCATTAGCACGATCCATTCTAATTCATTCGTACGATCCATTCTAATTCATTCGCACGATCAATTCTAATTCATTCATAGGATCCATTCTAATTCATTCATACGATCTATTCTAATTCTTTCGCACGAATGTATCCATTCTAATTCATTCGCACGAATGTATCCATTCGAATCCATTCGTACGATCCATTCTAATCCATTCGTACGATCCATTCTAATTCATTCACATAAATGTAACCATTCTAATTCATTCATTTGATCCATTCTAATTCATTCGTACGATCCATTCTAATTCATTCGTCTGATCGATTCTAATTCATTCGCACGAATGTATCCATTCTAAACCATTCATACGATCCATTCTAATTTATTCGTACGATCCATTCTAATTCATTCGTAAGATCCATTCTAATTCATTCGTATGATCCATTCTAATTCATTCGTACGATCCATTCTAATTCATTCGTAAGATCCATTCTAATTCATTCGTACGATCCATTCTAATTCATTCGTACGATCCATTCTAATTCATTCGCACGAATATATCCATTCTAGTTCATTCGTACGATCCATTCTAATTCATTCGTACGATCTATTCTAATTCATTCGCACGATCCATTCTAATTCATTCGTACGATCCATTCTAATTCATTCATACGATCCATTCTAATCCATTCGTACGATCCATTCTAATTCATTCGCACAAATGTATCCATTCTAATTCATTCGTACGATCCATTCAAATTCATTTGCATGATCCATTCTAATTCATTCGTACGATCCATTCTAATTCTTTCACACGATCCATTCTAATTCATTCGTACGATCCATTCTAATTCATTCGCACGATCCATTCTAATTCATTCGTACGATCCATTCTAATTCATTCATACGAACCATTCTAATTCATTCGTACGATCCATTCTAATTCATTCGCACAAATATATCCATTCTAATTTATTCGTACGATCGATTCTAATTCATTCGCACGATCCATTCTAATTCATTCGTACGATCCATTCTAATTCATTCGCACGATCTGTTCTTGTTCATTCGCACAATCCATTCTAATTCATTCGCACGAATGTATCCATTCTAATTCATTCGTACGATCCATTCTAATTCATTCGTACGATCCATTCTAATTCATTAATATGATCCATTCTAATTAATTCGTATGATCCATTCTAATTCATTCGTACGATCCATTCTAATTCATTCATACAATCTATTCTAATTCATTCGTACGATCCATTCTAATTCACTCATACGATCCATTCTAATACATCCATACGATCCATTCTAATTAATTTGCACGAATATATCCATTCTAATTCATTCGTACGATCCATTCTAATTCCTTCGTACGATCCATTCTAATTCATTCGTACGATCTATCCTAATTCATTCGTACGACCCATTCTAATTCATTTGTACGATCCATTCTAATTCCTTCGTACGATCCATTCTAATTTATTCGTACGATCCATTCTAATTCATTCGTACAATCTATTCTAATTCATTCGTACGAATGGATACATTGTGTGAATGAATTAGAATGGATCGTACGAATGAGTAAGAATGGATCGTACGAATGAAATAGAATGGATTGCACGAATGAATTAGAATGGATCGTACGAATGAATTAGAATGGATCGTGTGAAAGAATTAGAATGGATCGTACGAATGAATTAGAATGGATCGTGCGAATGAATTAGAATAGATCGTACGAATGAATTAGAATGGATCGTACGAAGGAATTAGAATGGATCGTACGAATGAATTAGAATGGATATATTCGTGCAAATAAATTAGAATGGATCATACGAATGAGTAAGAATGGATCGTACGAATGAAATAGAATAGACTGTACGAATAAATTAGAATGGATCCTACGAATGAATTAGAATAGATCGTGTGAAAGAATTAGAATGGATTGTATGAATGAATTAGAATGGATCGTACGAATGAATTAGAATGGATCGTACGTAGGAATTAGAATGGATCGTGCGAATGAATTAGAATGGATCGTACGAATGAATTAGAATAAATTGTACGAATGAATTAGAATGGATCGCACGAAGGAATTAGAATGGATCGTACGAATGAATTAGAATGGATATATTCGTGCAAATAAATTAGAATGGATCGTATGAATGTATTAGAATGGATCGTACGAAAAAATTAGAATGGATCGTGTGAAAGAATTAGAATGGATCGTACGAATGAATTAGAATGGATCGTATGAATAAATTAGAATGGATCATACGAATGCATTCTAATTCCTTCGTACGATCCATTCTATTTCATTCGAACGATCCATTCTATTTCATTCGTATGATCCATTCTAATTCCTTCGTACGATCCATTCTGATTCCTTCGTATCCATTCTAATTCACTCATACGATCCATTCTAATCCATTCGTACGATCCATTCTAATTCATTCGCATGAATGTAACCATTCTAATTCATTCATTTGATCCATTCTAATTCATTCGTACGATCCATTCTAATTCATTCGTACGATCCATTGTAATTCATTCATACAATCCATTTAGATTCATTCGCACAAATGTATCCATTCAAATTCATTCGTACGATCCAGTCTAATTCATTCGTACGATCCATTCTAATTCATTCGCACGAATATATCCATTCTAATTCTTTCGTACGATGCATTCTAATTCATTCGTACGAACAATTCTAATTCATTCGTACGATCCATTCTAATTCATTCATACGATCCATTCTAATTCATTCGCATGAATGTATCCATTCTAATTCATTCATACAATCCATTCTATTTCATTCGTACGATCCATTCTTACTCATTCGTATGATCCATTCTAATTCATTCGTATGATCCATTCTAATTCATTTGTACGATCCATTCTAATTCATTCGTTAGATCCATTCTAATTTATTCGCACGATCCATTCTAATTCATTCATACGATCCATTCTAATTCATTCATACGATCCATTCTAATTCATTCCTACAATCCATTCTAATTCATTCGCCTGATCCATTCTAATTCATTCATACGATCCATTCTATTCGAATGGATCATGCGATCCATTCGAATTCATTCGTACGATCCATTCTAATTCATTCATACGATCCATTCTAATTCATTCATACAATGCATTCTAAATCTTTCACACGATCCATTCTAATTCATTCGTACGATCCATTCTAATTCATTAATATGATCCATTCTAATTCATTCGTACGATCCATTCTAATTCATATGCACAAAGGTATCCATTCTAATCCATTCGTAGGATCCATTCTAATCCATTCGTACGATCCATTCTAATTCATTCGTACGATCCATTCTAATTCATTCGCTCGAATGTATCCATTCTAATCCATTCGTACGATCCATTCTAATCCATTCGTACGATCCATTCTAATTCATTCGCATAAATGTAACCATTCTAATTCATTCACACGATCCATTCTAATTCATTCGTAGGATCCATTCTAATTCATTCGTACAATCTATTCTATTTCATTCGTACGATCCATTCTTACTCATTCGTATGATCCATTCTAATTCATTCGGACGAATGTATCCATTCTAATTCCTTCGTACGATCCATTCTAATTTATTCGTAGGATCTATTCTAATTCATTCGTACGATCCATTCTAATTCATTCGTACGATCCATTCTAATTACTTCGTACGATCCATTCTAATTCATTCGTACGATCCATTCTAATTTATTCGCACGATTGTATCCATTCTAATTCATTCGTACGATCCATTCTAATTCATTAATATGATCCATTCTAATTCATTCGTACGATCCATTCTAATTCATTCGTATGATCCATTCTAATTCATTCGGATGAATGTAACCATTCTAATTCATTCATTTGATCCATTCTAATTTATTCGTACGATCCATTCTAATTCATTCGTCCGATCCATTCTAATTCATTCGCACGAATGTATCCATTTTAAACCATTCATACGATCCATTCTAATTTATTCGTACGATCCATTCTAATTCATTCGTAAGATCCATTCTAATTCATTCATACGATCCATTCTAATTCATTCGTACGATCCATTCTACTTCATTCGTAAGATCCATTCTAATTCATTCGTACGATCCATTCTAATTCATTCGTACGATCCATTCTAATTCATTCGCACAAATGTATCCATTCTAGTTCATTCGTACGATCCATTCTAATTCATTCGCACGATCCATTCTAATTCATTAGTACGATCCATTCTAATTCATTCATACGATCCATTCTAATTAATTCGTACGATCCGTTCTAATTCATTCGCACAAATGTATTCATTCTAATTCATTCGTACGATCCATTCTAATTCATTCGTGCGATCCATTCGAATTCATTCGTACGATCCATTCTAATTCTTTCACACGATCCATTCTAATTCATTCGTACGATCCATTCTAATTCATTCGCACGATCCATTCTAATTCATTCGTACGATCCATTCTAATTCATTCATACGATCCATTCTAATTCATTCGTACGATCCATTCTAATTCATTCGCACAAATGTATCCATTCTAATTCATTCGTACGATCCATTCTAATTCATTCGCACGATCCATTCTAATTCATTCGTACGATCCATTCTAATTCATTCGCACGATCTGTTCTTATTCATTCGCACAATCCATTCTAATTCATTCGCACGAATGTATCCATTCTAATTCATTCGTACGATCCATTCTAATTCATTCGTACGATCCATTCTAATTCATTCGTACGATCCATTCTAATTAATTCGTATGATCCATTCTAATTCATTCGTACGATCCATTATAATTCATTCATACAATCCATTCTAATTCATTCGTACGATCCATTCTAATTCACTCATAAGATCCATTCTAATACATTCATACGATCCATTCTATATCATTTGCACGAATATATCCATTCTAATTCATTCGTACGATCCATTCTAATTCCTTCGTACGATCCATTCAAATTCATTCGTATGATCTATTCTAATTCATTCGTACGATCCATTCTAATTCATTCGTACGATCCATTCTAATTCCTTCGTACGATCCATTCTAATTCATTCGTACAATCTATTCTAATTCATTCGTACGAATGGATACATTCGTGTGAATGAATTAGAATGGATCGTACGAATGAGTAAGAATGGATCGTACGAATGAAATAGAATGGATTGCACGAATGAATTAGAATGGATCGTACGAATGGATTAGAATGGATTGTATGAAGGAATTAGAATGGATCGTACGAATGAATTAGAATGGATATATTCGTGCAAATGAATTAGAATGGATCATACGAATGAGTAAGAATGGATCGTACGAATGAAATAGAATAGATTGTACGAATGAGTTAGAATGGATCCTATGAATGAATTAGAATAGATCGTGTGAAAGAATTAGAATGGATTGTATGAATGAATTAGAATGGATCGTACGAATGAATTAGAAAGGATCATACGAAGGAATTAGAATGGATCGTGCGAATGAATTAGAATGGATCGTACGAATGAATTAGAATAGATCGTACGAATGAATTAGAATGGATCGTACGAAGGAATTAGAATGGATCGTACGAATGAATTAGAATGGATATATTCGTACAAATGAATTAGAATGGATCGTATGAATGTATTAGAATGGATCGTACGAATGAATTAGAATGGATCGTGTGAAAGAATTAGAATGGATCGTACGAATGAATTAGAATGGATCGTGCGAATGAATTAAAATGAATCGTACGAATGAATTAGAATGGATACATTTGTGCGAATGAATTTGAATGGATCGTACGAATGAATTAGAAGGGATCGTATGAATGAATTAGAATGGATACATTCGTGCGAATGAATTAGAATGGATTGGACGAATGAATTAGAATGGATCGTACGAATGAATTAGAATGAATCAAATGAATGAATTAGAATGGTTACATTCATGCGAATGAATTAGAATGGATCGTACGAATGGATTAGAATGGATACATTCGAGCGAATGAATTAGAATGGATCGTACGAATGAATTAGAATGGATCGTACGAATGGATTAGAATGGATCCTACGAATGGATTAGAATGGATACCTTTGTGCATATGAATTAGAATGGATCGTACGAATGCATTAGAATGGATCATATTAATGAATTAGAATGGATCGTACGAATGAATTAGAATGGATCGTACGAATGAATTAGAATGGATCGTATGAAGGAATTAGAATGGATCGTACGAATGAATTAGAATGGATCGTATGAATGAATTAGAATAGATCATACGAATGAATTAGAATGGATCGTACGAAGGAATTAGAATGGATCGTACGAATGAATTAGAATGGATATATTCGTGCAAATGAAATAGAATGGATCGTATGAATGAATTAGAATGCATTGTATGAATGAATTAGAATGATCGTATGAATGAATTAGAATGGATCGTGCGAATGAATTCGAATGGATCGCATGATCCATTCGAATAGAATGGATCGTATGAATGAATTAGAATGGATCGGGCGAATGAATTAGAATGGATTGTAGGAATGAATTAGAATGGATCGTATGAATGAATTAGAATGGATCGTATGAATGAATTAGAATGGATCGTGCGAATGAATTAGAATGGATCGTACGAATGAATTAGTATGGATCGTACGAATGAATTAGAATGGATCGTGCGAATGAATTAGAATGGATCATACGAATGAATTAGAATAGATCGTACGAATGAATTAGAATGGATCGTACGAAGGAATTAGAATGGATCGTACGAATGAATAAGAATGGATATATTCGTGCAAATGAATTAGAATGGATCGTATGAATGTATTAGAATGGATCGTATGAGTGAATTAGAATGGATCGTAAGAATGTATTAGAATGGATTGTATGAATGAATTAGAATAGATCGTACGAATGAATTAGAATGGATCGTATGAATGAATTAGAATGGATCGTACGAATGAATTAGAATGGATCGTGCGAATGAATTAGAATGGATCGTACGAATAAATTAGAATGGATCGTACGAATGAACTAGAATGGATACATTCGTGCGAATGAATTAGAATGGATCGTACGAATGAATTAGAATGGATCGTACGAATGGATTAGAATGGATCATACGAATGAATTAGAATGGATCGTGCGAATGAATTAGAATGGATTGAACGAATGAATTAGAATGGATATAATCGAGCGAATGAATTAGAATAGATCATAGGAATGAATTAGAATGGATCATACGAATGAATTACAATGGATCGTACGAATGAATTAGAATGGATCGTACGAATGAATTAGAATGGATCGTGTGAATGTATTAGAATGGATACATTCATGCGAATGAATTAGAATGGATCGTACGAATGGATTAGAATGGATAGTACGAATGGATTAGAATGAATACATTTGTGCGAATGGATTAGAATGGATCGTACGGATGAATTAGAATGGATCGTATGAATGAATTAGAATGGATACATTCGTGCGAATGAATTAGAATGGATCGGACGAATGAATTAGAATGGATCGTACGAATGAATTAGAATCGATCAAATGAATGAATTAGAATGGTTACATTCATGCGAATGAATTAGAATGGATCGTACGAATGGATTAGAATGGATCGTACGAATGGATTAGAATGGATACATTCGAGCGAATGAATTAGAATGGATCATACGAATGAATTAGAATGGATCGTACGAATGAATTAGAATGGATCCTACGAATGGATTAGAATGGATACCTTTGTGCATATGAATTAGAATGGATCGTACGAATGAATTAGAATGGATCATATTAATGAATTAGAATGGATCGTACGAATGAATTAGAATGGATCGTACGAATGAATTAGAATGGATCGTACGAATGAATTAGAATGGATCGTACGAAGGAATTAGAATGGATCGTACGAATGAATTAGAATGGATCGTACAAATGAATTAGAATGGATCGTATGAATGAATTAGAATAGATCGTACGAATGAATTAGAATGGATCGTACGAAGGAATTAGAATGGATCGTACGAATGAATTAGAAAGGATATATTCGTGCAAATGAATTAGAATGGATCGTATGAATGAATTAGAATGCATTGTATGAATGAATTAGAATGTATCGTATGAATGAATTAGAATGGATCGTGCGAATGAATTCGAATGGATCGCATGATCCATTCGAATAGAATGGATCGTATGAATGAATTAGAATAGATCGGGCGAATGAATTAGAATGGATCGTATGAATTAATTAGAATGGATCGTATGAATGAATTAGAATGGATCGTACGAATGAATTAGAATGGATCGTGTGAAATAATTAGAATGGATCTTACGAATGAATTAGAATAGATAGTACGAATGAATTAGAATGGATCGTACGAATGAATTAGAATGGATTTATTCGTGCGAATGAATTAGAATGGATACATTCGTGCGAAACAATTAGAATAGATCGTATGAATGAATTAGAATGGATCCTATGAATGAATTAGAATGGATCGTGTGAATGAATTAGAATGGATCGTGCTAATGAATTAGAATTGATCGAACGAATGAATTAGCATGGATCGTGCTAATGAATTAGAATGGAACGTATGAATGAATTAGAATGGATCATGTGAAAGAATTAGAATGGATTGTATGAATGAATTAGAATGGATCGTACGAATGAATTAGAATGGATCGTACGAATGAATTAGAATAAATCGTACGAATGAATTAGAATGGATCGTACGAATGAATTAGAATGGATCGTGTGAAAGAATTAGAATGGATCATACGAATGAATTAGAATGGATCGTGCGAATGAATTAGAATGGATCGTATCAATGAATTAGAATGGATCGTGCTAATGAATTAGAATTGATCGAATGAATTCATTCTAATTCATTCATACAATCCATTCTAATTCTTTCACATGATCCATTCTAATTCATTCGTACGTTCCATTCTCATTCATTCGTATGATCCATTCTAATTAATTCGTATGATCCATTCTAATTCATTCGTACGATCAATTCTAATTCATTCATACAATCCATTCTAATTCATTCGTACGATCCATTCTAATTCACTCATACGATCCATTCTTATACATTCATACGATCCATTCTAATTCATTTGCACGAATATATCCATTCTAATTCATTCGTACGACATTCATACAATCCATTCTAATTCTTTCACACGATCCATTCTAATTCATTCGTACGTTCCATTCTAATTCATTAGCACGATCCAAGCTAATTCATTCGTTCGATCAATTCTAATTCATTAGCACGATCCATTCTAATTCATTCGTACGATCCATTCTAATTCATTCGCACGATCCATTCTAATTCATTCATAGGATCCATTATAATTCATTCATACGATCTATTCTAATTCTTTCGCACGAATGTATCCATTCTAATTCATTCGCACGAATGTATCCATTCTAATTCATTCGTACGATCCATTCTAATTCATTCGTACGATCCATTCGAATTCATTCACACGATCCATTCTAATTCATTCATACGATCCATTCTAATTCATTCATACAATCCATTCTAATTCTTTCACACGATCCATTCTAATTCATTCGTAGGATCCATTCTAATTCATTCGTACAATCTATTCTATTTCATTCGTACGATCCATTCTTACTCATTCGTATGATCCATTCTAATTCATTCGGACGAATGTATCCATTCTAATTTATTCGTACGATCCATTCTAATTCATTCGTACGATCCACTCTAATTCATTCATACGATCCATTCTTACTCATTCGTATGATCCATTCTAATTCATTCGTACAATCCATTCTAATTCATTCGTACGATCCATTCTAAGTCATTCGCACAATCTATTCTAATTCATTCGTACGATCCATTCTAATTCATTCGTACGATCGTACGAATGAATTAGAATGGATCTTACGGAATGAATTAGAATGGATTGTATGAATGAATTAGAATGGATACATTCGTGCGAATGAATTAGAATGGATCATACGAATGAGTAAGAATGGATCGTACGAATGAAATAGAATGGATTGTACGAATGAATTAGATTGGATCGTACAAATGAATTAGAATGGATCGTACGAATGAATTAGACTGGATCATACAAATGAGTAAGAATGGAACGTACAAATGAAATAGAATGGATTGTACGAATGAATTAGAATGGATTGTACGAATGAATTAGAATGGATCGTGCGAAAGAATTAGAATGCATTGTATGAATGAATTAGAATGGATCGTATGAATGAATTAGAATGGATCGTGCGAATGAATTCGAATGGATCACATGATCCATTCGAATAGAATATATCGTATGAATGAATTAGAATGGATCGGGCGAATGAATTAGAATGGATTGTAGGAATGAATTAGAATGGATCGTATGAATGAATTAGAATGGATCGTGCGAATGAATTAGAATGGATCGTACGAATGAATTAGAATGGATCGTACGAATGAATTAGAATGGATCATACGAATGAATTAGAATGGATTATATGAATGAGTAAGAATGGATCGTACGAATGAAATAGAATGGATTGTACGAATCAATTAGAATGGATACATTCATGCGAATGAATTAGAATGGATCGGATGATTGAATTAGAATGGATCGTACGATTCATGCTAATTCATTCGTACGATCCATTCTAATACATTCGTACGATTCATGCTAATTCATTCGCACGATCCATTCTAATTCATTCGTACGATCCATTTTTATTCATTCATACGATCCATTCTAATTCATTCGCACAATCCATTCTAATTCATTCGTACAATCCATTCTAATTCATTCGTATGATCCATTCTAACTCATTCGGTGGATCCATTCTAATTCATTCGTACGATCCATTCTAATTCATTCCCACGATCCATTCTAATTTATTCGTACGATCCATTCTAATTCATTCGTATGATCTATTCTAATTCATTCGCACGAATGTAACCATTCTAATTCATTCATATGATTCATTCTAATTCATTCGTATGAGCTATTCTAATTCATTTGTACGATCCATTCTAATTCATTCGTACGATCCATTGTAATTTATTCATACAATCCATTTAGATTCATTCGCACAAATGTATCCATTCAAATTAATTCGTACTATCCAGTCTAATTCAATCGTACGATCCATTCTAATTCATTCGCACGAATATATCCATTCTAATTCTTTCGTACGATGCATTCTAATTCATTCGTACGATCCATTCTAATTCATTCTCACAAATGTATCCATTCTAATTCATTCGTACGATCCATTCTAATTCATTCCTACAATCTATTCTAATTCATTCGCTCGAATGTATCCATTTTAATTCATTCGTATGATCCATTCTAATTCATTCGTACGATCTAATTCATTCGTACGATCCATTCTAATTCATTCGTACGATCGATTCTAATTCATTCGCACTATCCATTCTAATTCATGCGTACGATCCATTCTAATTCATTCGTATGATCCATTCTAATTTATTCGTTCAAATATATCCATTCTAATTCATTCGTACGATCCATTCTAATTCATTCACATGATCCATTCTAATTCATTCGCACGAATGTATCCATTCTAATTCATTTGCACGATCCCTTCTAATTCATTCCTATGATCTATACTAATTCATTCGTACGATCCATTCTAATTCATTCGCTCGAATGTATCCATTCTAATTCATTCGTACGATCCATTCTAATTCGTTCATATGATCCATTCTAATTCATTCGTACGATCCATTCTAATTCGTTCGTACGATCCATTCTAATTCATTCGTATGATCCATTCTAATTAATTCGCTCGAATATATCCATTCTAATTCATTCGCTCGAATATATCCATTCTAATTCATTCGTTCGATCCATTCTAATTCATTCGCACGATCCATTCTAATTCATTTGTATGATCAATTCTAATCCATTCGTATGATCCATTCTAATTCATTCGTACGATCCATTCTAATTCATTCGCACGAATGTATCTATTCTAGTTCATTCGTACGATCCATTCTAATTCATTCGTACGATCCATTCTAATTCATTCGCACGATCCATTCTAATTCATTCGTACGATCAATTCTAATTCATTCGCACGAATGTATCCATTCTAATTCATTCGGACCCTAATTAGAATGGATTGTACGAATGAATTAGAATGGATACCTTTGTGCATATGAATTAGAATGGATCGTACGAATGGATCGGACGAATAAATTAGAATGGATCGTACGAATGAATTAGAATGGATCGTACGAATGAATTAGAATGGATACATTTCTGCGAATGAATTAGAATGCATCGTACGAATGAATTAGAATGGATCGTACAAATGAATTAGAATGGATTGGACGAATTAATTAGAATGGATCGTACGAATGAATTAGAATGGATACATTTGTGCGAATGAATTAGAATGGATCGTACGAATGAATTAGAATGGATACATTCGTCCGAATGAATTAGAATGGATCGTACGAATGAATTAGAATGGATCGTACGAATGAATTAGAATGGATCGTACGAATGAATTAGAATGGATCGTACGAATGAATTAGAATGGATATATTCGTGCAAATGAATTAGAATGGATCGTATGAATGTATTTGAATGGATCGTATGAGTGAATTAGAATGGATCGTACGAATGAATTAGAATGGATCGTATGAATGAATTAGAATGGATACATTCGTGTGAATGAATTAGAATGGATCGTATGAATGAATTAGAATAGATTTTGTGAATGAATTAGAACTGATCGTACGAATGAATTAGAATGGATACATTCGTGCGAATGAATTAGAATGGATTGTATGAATGAATTAGAATGGATCGTACGAATGATATAGAATGGATCGTACGAATGAATTAGAATGGATACATTCGTGCGAATGAATTAGAATGGATCGGACGAATGAATTAGAATGGATCGTACGAATGAATTAGAATGGATCGTACGAATAAATTAGAATGGATACATTCGTCCGAATGAATTAGAATGGATCATACGAATGAGTAAGAATGGATCGTACGAATGAAATAGAATAGATTGTACGAATGAATTAGAATGGATTCGTACGAATGAATTAGAATGGATACATTCGTGCGAATGAATTAGAATAGATCGTACCAATGAGTAAGAATGGATCGTACGAATGAAATAGAATGGATTGTGCGAATGAATTAGAATGGATCGCACGAATATATCCATTCTAATTCATTCGTACGATCCATTCTAATTCATTCGTACGATCCATTCTAATTCATTCGTACGATCCATTCTAATTAATTCGTATGATCCATTCTAATTCATTCGTACGATCCATTCTAATTCATTCATACAATCCATTCTAATTCATTCGTACGATCCATTCTAATTCACTCATACGATCCATTCTAATACATTCATACGATCCATTCTAATTCATTTGCACGAATATATCCATTCTAATTCATTCATACGATCCATTCTAATTCCTTCGTACGATCCATTCTAATTCATTCGTACGATCTATTCTAATTCATTCGTACGATCCATTCTAATTCATTCGTACGATTCATTCTAATTCCTTCGTACGATCCATTCTAATTCATTCGTACGATCCATTCTAATTCATTCGTACAATCTATTCTAATTCATTCGTACGAATGGATACATTCGTGTGAATGAATTAGAATGGATCGTACAAATGAGTAAGAATGGATCGTACGAATGAAATAGAATGGATTGCACGAATGAATTAGAATGGATCGTACGAATGAATTAGAATGGATCATGTGAAAGAATTAGAATGGATCGTACGAATGAATTAGAATGGATCGTACGAATGAATTAGAATGGATCGTACGAAGGAATTAGAATGGATCGTACGAATGAAATAGAATGGATCGTACGAATGAATTAGAATAGATCGTACGAATGAATTAGAATGGATCGTACGAAGGAATTGGAATGGATCGTACGAATGAATTAGAATGGATCGTGCTAATGAATTAGAATTGATCGAACGAATGAATTAGCATGGATCGTGCTAATGAATTAGAATGGAACGTACGAATGAATTAGAATGGATCGTGTGAAAGAATTAGAATGGATTGTATGAATGAATTAGAATGAATTCGTACGATCCATTCGAATTCATTCGCACGATCCATTCTAATTCATTCATACGATCCATTCTAATTCATTCATACAATCCATTCTAATTCTTTCACACGATCCATTCTAATTCATTCGTAGGATCCATTCTAATTCATTCATACAATCTATTCTATTTTATTCGTACGATCCATTCTTACTCATTCGTATGATCCATTCTAATTCATTCGGATGAATGTATCCATTCTAATTTATTCGTACGATCCATTCTAATTCATTCGTACGATCCATTCTAATTCATTCGTACGATCCATTCTAATTCATTCGTACGATCCATTCTAATTTCATTCGTACGATCCATTCTAATTCATTCGCTCGAATGTATCCATTCTAATCCATTCGTATGATCTATTCTAATCCATTCGTACGATCCATTCTAATTCATTCGCATGAATGTAACCATTCTAATTCATTCATTTGATCCATTCTAATTCATTCGTACGATCCATTCTAATTCATTCGTCCGATCCATTCTAATTCATTCGCACGAATGTATCCATTCTAATTCATTCGTACGATCCATTCTAATTCATTCGTACGATCCATTCTAATTCATTCGTAAAATCCATTCTAATTCATTCGTACGATCCATTCTAATTCATTCGTACGATCCATTCTAATTCATTCGCACGAATGTATCCATTCTAGTTCATTCATACGATCCATTCTAATTTATTCGTACGATCCATTCTAATTCATTCACACGATCCATTCTAATTCATTCGTACGATCAAATCTAATTCATTCGCACGAATGTATCCATTCTAATTCATTCGTACGATCCTGAATTAGAATGGATCGTACGAATGAATTAGAATGGATACCTTTGTGCATATGAATTAGAATGGATCGTACGAATGAATTAGAATGGATCATATTAATGAATTAGAATGGATCGTACGAATGAATTAGAATGGATCGTACGAATGAATTAGAATCGATCGTACGAATGAATTAGAATGGATCTTACGAATGGATTAGAATGGATAGATTCGTGCGAATGAATTAGAATGGATCGGACGAATGAATTAGAATTGATCGTACGAATGAATTAGAATGGATCAAATGAATGAATTAGAATGGTTACATTCATGCGAATGAATTAGAATGGATCGTACGAATGGATTAGAATGGATCGTACGAATGGATTAGAATGGATACATTCGAGCGAATGAATTAGAATGGATCGTACGAATGAAATTAGAATCGATCGTACGAATGAATTAGAATAGATCGTACGAATGAATTAGAATGGATCGTACGAATGAATTAGAATGGATCGTGTGAAAGAATTAGAATGGATCGTACGAATGAATTAGAATGGATCGTGCGAATGAATTAGAATGAATCGTACGAATGAATTAGAATGGATCGTGGTAATGAATTAGAATTGATCGAACGAATGAATTAGCATGGATCGTGCATTCGTACGATCCATTCTAATTAATTCGTAAGATCCATTCTAATTAATTCGTACGATCCATTCTAATTCATTCGTACGATCCATTCTAATTCATTCGCACGAATGTATCCATTCTAGTTCATTCGTACGATCCATTCTAATTCATTCGTATGATCCATTCTAATTCATTCATACGATCTATTCTAATTCATTCATACAATCCATTCTAATTATTTCACACGATCCATTCAAATTTATTCGTACGATCCATTCTAATTCATTCGCACAATCCATTCTATTAAATTCGTACGATCCATTCTTACTCATTCGTATGATCCATTCTAATTCATTCGCACGAATGTATCCATAATCGATCATACGAATGAGTAAGAATGGATCGTACGAATGAAATAGAATGGATTGTGCGAATGAATTAGAATGGACCGTACGAATGAATTAGAATGGATACATTCGTGCGAATGAATTAGAATGGATCGGACGAATGAATTAGAATGGATCGTACGAATGAATTAGAATGGATCGTACGAATAAATTAGAATGGATACATTCGTCCGAATGAATTAGAATGGATCATACGAATGAGTAAGAATGGATCGTACGAATGAAATAGAATAGATTGTACGAATGAATTAGAATGGATCGTGCGAATGAATTAGAATGGATCGTACGAATGAATTAGAATGGATCGTGCGAATGAATAAGAATGGATCATATTAATGAATTAGAATGGATCGTACGAATGAATTAGAATGGATACATTTGTGCGAATGAATTTGAATGGATCGTGCGAATCCATTAGACAGGATCGTGCGAATGAATAAGAATGGATCATACGAATGAATTAGAATGGATCGTATGAATTAATTAGAATGGATACATTCGTGCGAATGAATTAGAATGGATTGTATGAATGAATTAGAATGGATCGTACGAATGAATTAGAATGGATCATACGAATTAATTAGAATGGATCATACAAATGAATCAGAATGGATCGTACGAATGAATTAGAATGGATCGTACGAATGAACTAGAATGGATCGTACGAATGAACTAGAATGAATACATTCGTGCGAATGAATTAGAATGGATCGTACGAATGAATTAGAATGGATCGTACGATTCATTCTAATTTATTCGTACGATCCATTCTAATACATTCGTACGATTCATGCTAATTCATTCGCACGATCCATTCTAATTCATTCGTACGATCCATTCTTATTCATTCATACGATCCATTCTAATTGATTCGCACAATCCATTCTAATTCATTCGTACAATCCATTCTAATTCATTTGTATGATCCATTCTAACTCATTCGATGGATCCATTCTAATTCATTCGTACGATCCATTCTAATTCATTCCCACGATCCATTTTAATTTTTTCGTACGATCCATTCTAATTCATTCGTACGATCTATTCTAATTCATTCGCACGAATGTAACCATTCTAATTCATTCATACGATTCATTCCAATTCATTCGTATGAGCTATTCTAATTCGTTCGTACGATCCATTCTAATTCATTCGTACGATCCATTGTAATTCATTCATACAATCCATCTAGATTCATTCGCACAAATGTATCCATTCAAATTCATTCGTATGATCCAGTCTAATTCATTCGTACGATCCATTCTAATTCATTCGCACGAATATATCCATTCTAATTCTTTCGTACGATGCATTCTAATTCATTCATATAATCCATTCTAATTCATTCGTACGATCCATTCTAATTCATTCGTACGATCCATTCTAATTCATTCACACGAATGTATCCATTCTAATTCATTTGTACAATCCATTCTATTTCATTCGTACGATCCATTCTTACTCATTCGTATGATCCATTCTAATTCATTCGTATGATCCATTCTAATTCATTCGTACGATCCATTCTAATTCATTCGTACGATCCATTCTAATTCATTCGCACGATCCATTCTAATTCATTCATACGATCCATTCTAATTCATTCATACGATCCATTCTAATTCATTCCTACAATCCATTCTAATTCATTCGCCCGATCCATTCTAATTCATTCATACGATCCATTCTATTCGAATGGATCATGCGATCCATTCGAATTCATTCGCACGATCCATTCTAATTCATTCGTACGATCCATTCTAATTCATTCGTACGATCCATTCTAATTCATTCGTACGATCCATTCTAATTCATTAGCACGAATGTATCCATTCTAGTTCATTCGTACGATCCATTCTAGTTCATTCGTACGATCCATTCTAATTAATTCGTATGATCCATTCTAATTCATTCGTATGATCCATTCTAATTAATTTGTATGATCCATTTTAATTCATTCGTACGATCCATTCTAATTCATTCGCACGAATGTATCCATTCTAGTTCATTCGTACGATCCATTCTAATTCATTCGTACGATCCATTCTAATTCATTCGCACGATCCATTCTAATTCATTCGTACGATCAATTCTAATTCATTCGCACGAATGTATCCATTCTAATTCATTCGTACGATCCTGAATTAGAATGGATCGTACGAATGAATTAGAATGGATACATTCATGCGAATGAATTAGAATGGATCGTACGAATGAATTAGAATGGATACATTCGTGCGAATGAATTAGAATGGATCGTGCACGAATGTATCCATTCTAATTCATTCGTACGATCCATTCTAATTCATTAATATGATCCATTCTAATTCATTCGTACGATCCATTCTAATTCATATGCACAAAGGTATCCATTCTAATCCATTCATAGGATCCATTCTAATCCATTCGTACGATCCATTCTAATTCATTCGTACGATCCATTCTAATTCATTCGCTCGAATGTATCCATTCTAATCCATTCGTACGATCCATTCTAATCCATTCGTACGATCCATTCTAATTCATTCGCATGAATGTAACCATTCTAATTCATTCATTTGATCCATTCTAATTCATTCGTACGATCCATTCTAATTCATTCGTCCGATCCATTCTTACACATTCGTATGATCCATTCTAATTCATTCGGACGAATGTATCCATTCTAATATATTCGTACGATCCATTCTAATTCATTCGTACGATCCATTCTAATTCATTCGTAAGATCCATTCTAATTCATTCGTACGATCCATTCTAATTCATTCGTATGATCCATTCTAATTCATTCGTACGATCCATTCTAGTTCATTCGTACGATCCATTCTAATTCATTCGTACGATCCATTCTAATTAATTCGTATGATCCATTCTAATTCATTCGTACGATCCATTCTAATTCATTCATACAATCCATTCTAATTCATTCGCACGAATGTATCCATTCTAATTAATTCGTACGATCCATTCTAATTCATTCGTATGATCCATTCTTATTCATTCGCACGATCCAGTCTAATGGATTCGCACGATCCATTCTAATTCATTCGCACGAATGTATCCATTCTAATTTATTCGTACGATCCATTCGAATGAATTAGAATGGATCATACGAATGAGTAAGAATGGATCGTACGAATGAAATAGAATAGATTGTACGAATGAATTAGAATGGATCCTACGAATGAATTAGAATGGATCGTGTGAAAGAATTAGAATGGATTGTCTGAATGAATTAGAATGGATCGTATGAATGAATTAGAATGGATCGTGCGAATGAATTCGAATGGATCGTACGAATTCATTCTAATTCATTCATACAATCCATTCTAAGTCTTTCACACGATCCATTCTAATTCATTCGTACGTTCCATTCTAATTCATTATAATTCATTCATACAATCCATTCTAATTCTTTCACACGATCCATTCTAATTCATTCGTACGTTCCATTCTAATTCATTAGCACGATTCATGCTAATTCATTCATTCGATCAATTCTAATTCATTAGCACGATCCATTCTAATTCATTCATACGATTCATTCTAATTCATTCGCACGATCCATTCTAATTCATTCATAGGATCCATTCTAATTCATTCATACGATCTATTCTAATTCTTTCGCACGAATGTATCCATTCTAATTCATTCGCACGAATGTATCCATTCTAATTCATTCGTACGATCCATTCTAATTCATTCGTATGATCCATTCTTACTCATTCGTATGATCCATTCTAATTCATTCGTACGATCCATTCGAATTCATTCGTACGATCGATTCTAATTCATTCGCACTATCCATTCTAATTCATTCGTACGATCCATTCTAATTCATTCGTATGATCCATTCTAATTAATTCGTTCAAATATATCCATTCTAATTCATTCGCACGATCCATTCTAATTCATTTGCACGAATGTATCCATTCTAATTTATTTGCACGATCCATTCTAATTCATTCCTATGATCTATTCTAATTCATTCGTACGATCCATTCTAATTCATTCTAATTTATTCGTACGATCCATTCTACGATCCATTCTACGATCCATTCTAATTCATTCGTATATTCCATTCTAATTCATTAGCACGATCCAAGCTAATGAATTAGAATGGATCGTACGATCCATTCTAATTCATTCGTACGATCCATTCTAATTCCTTCGTAAGATCCATTCTAATTCATTCGTACGATCCATTCTAATTCTTTCGTACGATCCATTCTAATTCCTTCGTACGATCCATTCTAATTCATTCGTACGATCCATTCTAATTCATTCGTACGATCCATTCTAATTCATTCGTACGATCCATTCTAATTCCTTTGTACGATCCATTCGAATTCATTTGTACGATCCATTCTAATTCATTCATACAATCCATTCTAATTCTTTCACACGATCCATTCTAATTCATTCGTACGATCCATTCTAATTCATTCGTGCAATCCATTCTATTTCATTCGTACGATCCATTCTTACTCATTCGTACGATCCATTCTAATTCATTCACACGAATGTATCCATTCGTACGAATGAATTAGAATAGATTGTACGAATGAATTAGAATGGATCGTACGAAGGAATTAGAATGGATCGTACGAATGAATTAGAATGGATCGTACGAATGAATTAGAATATATCGTACGAATGAATTAGAATGGATCGTACGAAGGAATTAGAATGGATCGTACGAATGAATTAGAATGCATATATTCGTGCAAATGAATTAGAATGGATCGTATGAATCTATTAGAATGGATCGTATGAGTGAATTAGAATGGATCGTACGAATGAATTAGAATGGATCGTATGAATGAATTAGAATGGATACATTCATGCGAATGAATTAGAATGGATTGTGCGAATGAATAAGAACAGATCGTGCGAATGAATTAGAATGGATCGTACGAATGAATTAGAATGAATCGTGCGAATGAATTAGAATGGATCGTACGAATGAATTAGAATGGATACATTTGTGCGAATGAATTAGAATGGATCGTACGAATGAATTAGAATGGATCGTACGAATGAATTAGAATGGATCGTGCGAATGAATTAGAATGGATCGTGCGAATGAATTAGAATGGATCGTACGAATGAATTAGAATGGATCGTACGAATGAACTAGAGTGGATATATTCGTGCGAATGAATTAGAATGGATCGTACGAATGAATTAGAATGGATCGTACGAATGAATTAGAATGGATACATTCGTGCGAATGAATTAGAATGGATCGGACGAATGAATTAGAATGGATCGTACGAATGAATTAGAATGGATCATACGAATGAATTAGAATGGATCGTACGAATAAATTATAATGGATACATTCGTCCGAATGAATTAGAATGGGTCATACGAATGAGTAAGAATGGATCGTACGAATGAAATAGAATAGATTGTAAGAATGAATTAGAATGGATCCTACGAATGAATTAGAATGGATCGTGTGAAAGAATTAGAATGGATTGTATGAATGAATTAGAATGGATCGTATGAATGAATTAGAATGGATCGTGCGAATGAATTCGAATGGATCGTACGAATTCATTCTAATTCATTCATACAATCCATTCTAATTCTTTCACACGATCCATTCTAATTCATTCCTAGGATCCATTCTAATTCATTCGTACAATCTATTCTATTTCATTCGTACGATCCATTCTTACTCATTCGTATGATCCATTCTAATTTATTGGGACGAATTTATCCATTCTAATTTATTCGTACGATCCATTCTAATTCATTCGTACGATCCATTCTTACTCATTCGTACGATCCATTCTAATTCCTTCGTACGATCCATTCTAATTCCTTCGTACGATCCATTCTAATTCATTCGCACGATCCATTCTAATTCTTTCATACAATCCATTCTAATTCTTTCGTGCGAATGAATTAGAATGGATACCTTTGTGCATATGAATTAGAATGGATCGTACGAATGAATTAGAATGTATCATATTAATGAATTAGAATGGATCGTACGAATAAATTAGAATGGATACATTCGTGCGCATGAATTAGAATGGATCGTGCTAATCAATTAGACTGGATCGTGCGAATGAATAAGAATAGATCATACGAATGAATTAGAATGGATCGTACGAATTAATTTGAATGGATACATTCGTGCGAATGAATTAGAATGGATTGTATGAATGAATTAGAATGGATCGTACGAATGAATTAGAATGGATCATACGAATTAATTAGAATGGATCATACGAATGAATTAGAATGGATCGTACGAATGAATTAGAATGGATCGTGCGAATGAATTAGAATGGATCGTACGAATGAATTAGAATGGATACATTTGTGCGAATGAATTAGAATGGATCGTACGAATGAATTAGAATGGATCGTATGAATAAATTAGAATGGATCGTACGAATGAATTAGAATGGATCGTGCGAATGAATTAGAATGGATCGTACGAATGAATTAGAATGGATCGTACGAATAAATTAGAATGGATCGTGTGAAAGAATTAGAATGGATCGTACGAATGAATTAGAATGGATCGTGCGAATGAATTAGAATGGATCGTACGAATGAATTAGAATGGATACATTTGTGCGAATGAATTAGAATGGATCGTACGAATGAATTAGAATGGATCGTATGAATGAATTAGAATGGATCGTACGAATGAATTAGAATGGATCGTGCGAATGAATTAGAATGGATCATACGAATGAATTAGAATGGATCGTACGAATGAACTAGAATGGATACATTCGTGCGAATGAATTAGAATGGATCGTACGAATGAATTAGAATGGATCGGACGAATGAATTAGAATGGATCTTACGAATGAATTAGAATGGATCATACGAATGAATTAGAATGGATCGTACGAATGAATTAGAATGGATACATTCGTGTGAATGAATTAGAATGGATCGGATGAATGAATTAGAATGGATCGTACGAATGAATTAGAATGGATCATAAGAATGAATTAGAATGGATCGTACGAATAAATTAGAATGGATACATTCTTCCGAATGAATTAGAATGGATCATACGAATGAGTAATAATGGATCGTACGAATGAAATAGAATAGATTGTACAAATGAATTAGAATGGATTCGTACGAATGAATTAGAATGGATACATTCATGCGAATGAATTAGAATGGATCGTACCAATGAGTAAGAATGGATCGTACGAATGAAATAGAATGGATTGTGCGAATGAATTAGAATGGATCGTACGAATGAATTAGAATGGATCGTGTGAAAGAATTGGAATGGATTGTACGAATGAATTAGAATGGATCGTACGAATGAATTAGAATGGATACATTCGTGCGAATGAATTAGAATGGATTGGACGAATGAATTAGAATGGATCGTACGAATGAATTAGAATGGATCAAATGAATGAATTAGAATGGTTACATTCATGCGAATGAATTAGAATGGATCATACGAATGAATTAGAATGGATACATTCGTGCGAATGAATTAGAATGGATCGTACCAATGAGTAAGAATAGATCGTACGAATGAAATAGAATGGATTGTGCGAATGAATTAGAATGGATCGTACGAATGAATTAGAATGGATCGTGTGAAAGAATTAGAATGGATTGTATGAATGAATTAGAATAGATCGTATGAATGAATTAGAATGGATCGTACGAATGAATTAGAATGGACCGTACGAATGAATTAGAATGGATACATTCGTGCGAATGAATTAGAATGGATACATTCGTGCGAAAGAATTAGAATGGATTGTATGAATGAATTAGAATGGATCGTATGAATGAATTAGAATGGATCGTGCGAATGAATTCGAATGGATCGTACGAATGAACTAGAATGGATACATTTGTGCGAATGAATTAGAATTAGAATGGATCGTGTGAAAGAATTAGAATGGATTGTATGAATGAATTAGAATAGATCGTACGAATGAATTAGAATGGATCGTACGAAGGAATTAGAATGGATCGTACGAATGAATTAGAATGGATCGTACGAAGGAATTAGAATGGATCGTACGAATGAATTAGAATGGATCCTACGAAGGAATTAGAATGGATCGTACGAATGAATTAGAATGGATATATTCGTGCAAATGAATTAGAATGGATCGTACGAATGAATTAGAATGGATCGTACGAAGGAATTAGAATGGATCGTACGAATGAATTAGAATGGAAATATTCGTGCAAATGAATTAGAATGGATCGTATGAATGTATTAGAATGGATCGTATGAGTGAATTAGAATGGATCGTACGAATGAATTAGAATGGATTGTATGAATGAATTAGAATGGATACATTCGTGTGAATGAATTAGAATGGATCGTACGAATGAATTAGAATAGATTTTGTGAATGAATTAGAACTGATCGTACGAATGAATTAGAATGGATACATTCGTGCGAATGAATTAGAATGGATTGTATGAATGAATTAGAATGGATCGTACGAATGAATTAGAATGGATCGTATGAGTGAATTAAAATGGATACGAAGGAATTAGAATGGATCGTACGAAGGAATTAGAATGGATCATACGAATGAAATAGAATGGATCGTATGAAGGAATTAGAATGGATCGTACGAAGGAATTAGAATAGATCGTACGAATGAATTAGAATGGATATATTCGTGCAAATGAATTAGAATGGATCGTATGAATGAATTAGAATGGATCGTATGAGTGAATTAGAACGGATAGTACTAATGAAGTAGAATGGATCGTATGAATGAATTAGAATGGATACATTCGTGCGAATGAATTAGAATGGATCGTATGAATGAATTATAATAGATTGTGCGAATGAATTAGAATGGATCGTACGAATGAATTAGAATGGATACATTCGTGCGAATAAAATAGAATGGATTGTATGAATGAATTAGAATGGATCGTACGAATGAATTAGAATGGATTGTACGAATGAATTAGAATAGATTGCGCGAATGAGAATGGATCGTACGAATGAATTAGAATGGATCGTACGAAGGAATTAGAATGGATCGTACGAATGCGTACGATCCATTCTAATTCCTTCGTAAGATCCATTCTAATTCATTCGTACGATCCATTCTAATTCTTTCGTACGATCCATTCTAATTCCTTCGTACGATCCATTCTAATTCATTCGTACGATCCGTTCTAATTCATTCGTACGATCCATTCTAATTCATTCGTACGATCCATTCTAATTCCTTTGTACGATCCATTCTAATTCATTTGTACGATCCATTCTAATTCATTCATACAATCCATTCTAATTCTTTCACACGATCCATTCTAATTCATTCGTACGATCCATTCTAATTCATTCGTGCAATCCATTCTATTTCATTCGTACGATCCATTCTTACTCATTCGTACGATCCATTCTAATTCATTCACACGAATGTATCCATTCGTACGAATGAATTAGAATAGATTCTACGAATGAATTAGAATGGATCGTACGAATGAATTAAAATGGATCGTACGAAGGAATTAGAATGGATCGTACGAATGAATTAGAATGGATCGTACGAATGAATTAGAATAGATCGTACGAATGAATTAGAATGGATTGTACGAAGGAATTAGAATGGATCGTACGAATGAATTAGAATGGATATATTCGTGAAAATGAATTAGAATGGATCGTATGAATGTATTAGAATGGATCGTATGAGTGAATTAGAATGGATCGTACGAATGAATTAGAATGGATCGTATGAATGAATTAGAATGGATACATTCGTGCGAATGAATTAGAATGGATTGTGCGAATGAATAAGAACAGATCGTGAGAATGAATTAGAATGGATCGTACGAATGAATTAGAATGAATCGTGCGAATGAATTAGAATGGATCGTACGAATGAATTAGAATGGATACATTTGTGCGAATGAATTAGAATGGATCGTACGAATGAATTAGAATGGATCGTATGAATGAATTAGAATGGATCGTACGAATGAATTAGAATGGATCTTGCGAATGAATTAGAATGGATCGTACGAATGAATTAGAATGGATCGTACGAATGAACTAGAGTGGATACATTCGTGCGAATGAATTAAAATGGATCGTACGAATGAATTAGAATGGATCGTACGAATGAATTAGAATGGATACATTCGTGCGAATGAATTAGAATGGATCGGACGAATGAATTAGAATGGATCGTACGAATGAATTAGAATGGATCATACGAATGAATTAGAATGGATCGTACGAATAAATTATAATGGATACATTCGTCCGAATGAATTAGAATGGGTCATACGAATGAGTAAGAATGGATCGTACGAATGAAATAGAATAGATTGTACGAATGAATTAGAATGGATCCTACGAATGAATTAGAATGGATCGTGTGAAAGAATTAGAATGGATTGTATGAATGAATTAGAATGGATCGTATGAATGAATTAGAATGGATCGTGCGAATGAATTCGAATGGATCGTAGGAATTCATTCTAATTCATTCATACAATCCATTCTAATTCTTTCACACGATCCATTCTAATTCATTCGTAGGATCCATTCTAATTCATTCGTACAATCTATTCTATTTCATTCGTACGATCCATTCTTACTCATTCGTATGATCCATTCTAATTCATTGGGGCGAATGTATCCATTCTAATTTATTCGTACGATCCATTCTAATTCATTCGTACGATCCATTCTTACTCATTCGTACGATCCATTCTAATTCCTTCGTACGATCCATTCTAATTCCTTCGTACGATCCATTCTAATTCATTCGCACGATCCATTCTAATTCTTTCATACAATCCATTCTAATTCTTTCGTGCGAATGAATTAGAATGTATACCTTTGTGCATATGAATTAGAATGGATCGTACGAATGAATTAGAATGTATCATATTAATGAATTAGAATGGATCGTACGAATAAATTAGAATGGATACATTCGTGCGCATGAATTAGAATGGATCGTGCGAATCAATTAGACTGGATAGTGCGAATGAATAAGAATAGATCATACGAATGAATTAGAATGGATCGTACGAATTAATTTGAATGGATACATTCGTGCGAATGAATTAGAATGGATTGTATGAATGAATTAGAATGGATCGTACGAATGAATTAGAATGGATCATACGAATTAATTAGAATGGATCATATGAATGAATTAGAATGGATCGTACGAATGAATTAGAATGGATCGTACGAATGAATAAGAATGGATCGTGCGAATGAATTAGAATGGATCGTACGAATGAATTAGAATGGATACATTTGTGCGAATGAATTAGAATGGATCGTACGAATGAATTAGAATGGATCGTATGAATGAATTAGAATGGATCGTACGAATGAATTAGAATGGATCGTGCAAATGAATTAGAATGGATCGTACGAATGAATTAGAATTGATCGTACGAATGAATTAGAATGGATCGTGTGAAAGAATTAGAATGGATCGTACGAATGAATTAGAATGGATCGTGCGAATGAATTAGAATGGATCGTACGAATGAATTAGAATGGATACATTTGTGCGAATGAATTTGAATGGATCGTACGAATGAATTAGAATGGATCGTATGAATGAATTAGAATGGATCGTATGAATGAATTAGAATGGATCGTACGAATGAATTAGAATGGATCGTGCGAATGAATTAGAATGGATCATACGAATGAACTAGAATGGATACATTCGTGCGAATGAATTAGAATGGATCGTACGAATGAATTAGAATGGATCGGACGAATGAATTAGAATGGATCTTACGAATGAATTAGAATGGATCGTACGAATGAATTAGAATGGATCGTACGAATGAATTAGAATGGATACATTCGTGTGAATGAATTAGAATGGATTGGATGAATGAATTAGAATGGATCGTACGAATGAATTAGAATGGATCGTAAGAATGAATTAGAATGGATCGTACGAATAAATTAGAATGGATACATTCGTCCGAATGAATTAGAATGGATCATACGAATGAGTAATAATGGATTATACGAATGAAATAGAATAGATTGTACGAATGAATTAGAATGGATTCGTACGAATGAATTAGAATGGATACATTCGTGCGAATGAATTAGAATGGATCGTACCAATGAGTAAGAATGGATCGTACGAATGAAATAGAATGGAGTGTGCGAATGAATTAGAATGGATCGTACGAATGAATTAGAATGGATCGTGTGAAAGAATTAGAATGGATTGTACGAATGAATTAGAATGGATCGTACGAATGAATTAGAATGGATACATTCGTGCGAATGAATTAGAATGGATTGGACGAATGAATTAGAATGGATCGTACGAATGAATTAGAATGGATCAAATGAATGAATTAGAATGGTTACATTCATGCGAATGAATTAGAATGGATCATACGAATGAATTAGAATGGATACATTCGTGCGAATGAATTAGAATGGATCGTACCAATGAGTAAGAATAGATCGTACGAATGAAATAGAATGGATTATGCGAATGAATTAGAATGGATCGTACGAATGAATTAGAATGGATCGTGTGAAAGAATTAGAATGGATTGTATGAATGAATTAGAATAGATCGTATGAATGAATTAGAATGGATCGTACGAATGAATTAGAATGGATCGTACGAATAAATTAGAATGGATCGTACGAATGAATTAGAATGGATACATTCGTGCGAATGAATTAGAATGGATACATTTGTGCGAAAGAATTAGAATGGATTGTATGAATGAATTAGAATGGATCGTATGAATGAATTAGAATGGATCGTGTGAATGAATTCGAATGGATCGTACGAATGAACTAGAATGGATACATTTGTGCGAATGAATTAGAATTAGAATGGATCGTGTGAAAGAATTAGAATGGATTGTATGAATGAATTAGAATGGATCGTACGAATGAATTAGAATGGATCGTACGAAGGAATTAGAATGGATCGTACGAATGAATTAGAATGGATCATACGAAGGAATTAGAATGGATCGTACGAATGAATTAGAATGGATATATTCGTGCAAATGAATTAGAATGGATCGTACGAATGAATTAGAATGGATCGTACGAAGGAATTAGAATGGATCGTACGAATGAATTAGAATGGATATATTCGTGCAAATGAATTAGAATGGATCATATGAATGTATTAGAATGGATCGTATGGGTGAATTAGAATGGATCGTACGAATGAATTAGAATGGATCGTATGAATGAATTAGAATGGATACATTCGTGTGAATGAATTAGAATGGATCGTATGAATGAATTAGAATAGATTTTGTGAATGAATTAGAACTGATCGTACGAATGAATTAGAATGGATACATTCGTGCGAATGAATTAGAATGGATTGTATGAATGAATTAGAATGGATCGTACGAATGAGTTAGAATGGATCGTATGAGTGAATTAAAATGGATACGAAGGAATTAGAATGGATCGTACGAAGGTATTAGAATGGATCATACGAATGAAATAGAATGGATCGTACGAAGGAATTAGAATGGATCGTACGAAGGAATTAGAATAGATCGTACGAATGAATTAGACTGGACATATTCGTGCAAATGAATTAGAATGGATCGTATGAATGAATTAGAATGGATCGTATGAGTGAATTAGAACGGATAGTACGAATGAAGTAGAATGGATCGTATGAATGAATTAGAATGGATACATTCGTGCGAATGAATTAGAATGGATCGTATGAATGAATTAGAATAGATTGTGCGAATGAATTAGAATGGATCGTACGAATGAATTAGAATGGATACATTCGTGCGAATAAATTAGAATGGATTGTATGAATGAATTAGAATGGATCGTACGAATGAATTAGAATGGATTGTACGAATGAATTAGAATAGATTGCGCGAATGAATTAGAATGGATCGTACGAATGAATTAGAATGGATCGTACGAAGGAATTAGAATGGATCGTACGAATGCGTACGATCCATTCTAATTCCTTCGTAAGATCCATTCTAATTCATTCGTACGATCCATTCTAATTCTTTCGTACGATCCATTCTAATTCCTTCGTACGATCCATTCTAATTCATTCGTATGATCCATTCTAATTCATTCGTACGATCCATTCTAATTCATTCGTACGATCCATTCTAATTCCTTTGTACGATCCATTCTAATTCATTTGTACGATCCATTCTAATTCATTCATACAATCCATTCTAATTATTTCACACGATCCATTCTAATTCATTCGTACGATCCATTCTAATTCATTCGTGCAATCCATTCTATTTCATTCGTACGATCCATTCTTACTCATTCGTACGATCCATTCTAATTCATTCACACGAATGTATCCATTCGTACGAATGAATTAGAATAGATTGTACGAATGAATTAGAATGGATCGTACGAATGAATTAGAATGGATCGTACGAAGGAATAAGAATGGATCATACGAATGAATTAGAATGGATCGTACGAATGAATTAGAATAGATCGTACGAATGAATTAGAATGGATCGTACGAAGGAATTAGAATGGATCGTACGAATGAATTAGAATGGATATATTCGTGCAAATGAATTAGAATGGATCGTATGAATGTATTAGAATGGATCGTATGTGTGAATTAGAATGGATCGTACGAATAAATTAGAATGGATCGTATGAATGAATTAGAATGGATACATTCGTGCGAATGAATTAGAATTGATTGTGCGAATGAATAAGAACAGATCGTGCGAATGAATTAGAATGGATCGTACGAATGAATTAGAATGAATCGTGCGAATGAATTAGAATGGATCGTACGAATGAATTAGAATGGATACATTTGTGCGAATGAATTAGAATGGATCGTACGAATGAATTAGAATGGATCGTATGAATGAATTAGAATGGATCGTACGAATGAATTAGAATGGATCGTGCGAATGAATTAGAATGGATCGTACGAATGAATTAGAATGGATCGTACGAATGAACTAGAGTGGATACATTCGTGCGAATGAATTAGAATGGATCGTACGAATGAATTAGAATGGATCGTACGAATGAATTAGAATGGATACATTCGTGCGAATGAATTAGAATGGATCGGACAAATGAATTAGAATGGATCGTACGAATGAATTAGAATGGATTATACGAATGAATTAGAATGGATCGTACGAATAAATTATAATGGATACATTCGTCCGAATGAATTAGAATGGGTCATACGAATGAGTAAGAATGGATCGTACGAATGAAATAGAATAGATTGTACGAATGAATTAGAATGGATCCTATGAATGAATTAGAATGGATCGTGTGAAAGAATTAGAATGGATTGTATGAATGAATTAGAATGGATCGTATGAATGAATTAGAATGGATCGTGCGAATGAATTCGAATGGATCGTACGAATTCATTCTAATTCATTCATACAATCCATTCTAATTCTTTCACACGATCCATTCTAATTCATTCGTAGGATCCATTCTAATTCATTCGTACAATCTATTCTATTTCATTCGTACGATCCATTCTTACTCATTCGTATGATCCATTCTAATTCATTGGGACGAATGTATGCATTCTAATTTATTCGTACGATCCATTCTAATTCATTCGTACGATCCATTCTTACTCATTCGTACGATCCATTCTAATTCCTTCGTACGATCCATTCTAATTCATTCGCACGATCCATTCTAATTCTTTCATACAATCCATTCTAATTCCTTCGTGCGAATGAATTAGAATGGATACCTTTGTGCATATGAATTAGAATGGATCGTACGAATGAATTAGAATGTATCATATTAATGAATTAGAATGGATCGTACGAATAAATTAGAATGGATACATTCGTGCGCATGAATTAGAATGGATCGTGCGAATCAATTAGACTGGATCGTGCGAATGAATAAGAATAGATCATACGAATGAATTAGAATGGATCGTACGAATTAATTTGAATGGATACATTCGTGCGAATGAATTAGAATGGATTGTATGAATGAATTAGAATGGATCGTACGAATGAATTAGAATGGATCATACGAATTAATTAGAATGGATCATATGAATGAATTAGAATGGATCGTACGAATGAATTAGAATGGATCGTACGAATGAATTAGAATGGATCGTGCGAATGAGTTAGAGTGGATCGTACGAATGAATTAAAATGGATACATTTGTGCGAATGAATTAGAATGGATCGTACGAATGAATTAGAATGGATCGTATGAATGAATTAGAATGGATCGTACGAATGAATTAGAATGGATCGTGCGAATGAATTAGAATGGATCGTACGAATGAATTAGAATGGATCATACGAATGAATTAGAATGGATCGTGTGAAAGAATTAGAATGGATCGTACGAATGAATTAGAATGGATCGTGCGAATGAATTAGAATGGATCGTACGAATGAATTAAAATGGATACATTTGTGCGAATGAATTAGAATGGATCGTACGAATGAATTAGAATGGATCGTATGAATGAATTAGAATGGATCGTACGAATGAATTAGAATGGATCGTGCGAATGAATTAGAATGGATCATACGAATGAATTAAAATGGATCGTACGAATGAACTAGAATGGATACATTCGTGCGAATGAATTAGAATGGATCGTACGAATGAATTAGAATGGATCGGATGAATGAATTAGAATGGATCTTACGAATGAATTAGAATGGATCGTACGAATGAATTAGAATGGATCGTACGAATGAATTAGAATGGATACATTCGTGTGAATGAATTAGAATGGATCGGATGAATGAATTAGAATGGATCGTACGAATGAATTAGAATGGATCGTAAGAATGAATTAGAATGGATCGTACGAATAAATTAGAATGGATACATTCGTCCGAATGAATTAGAATGGATCATACGAATGAGTAATAATGGATCGTACGAATGAAATAGAATAGATTGTACGAATGAATTAGAATGGATTCGTACGAATGAATTAGAATAGATACATTCGTGCGAATGAATTAGAATGGATCGTACCAATGAGTAAGAATGGATCGTACGAATGAAATAGAATGGATTGTGCGAATGAATTAGAATGGATCGTACGAATGAATTAGAATGGATCGTGTGAAAGAATTAGAATGGATTGTACGAATGAATTAGAATGGATCGTACGAATGAATTAGAATGGATACATTCGTGCGAATGAATTAGAATGGATTGGACGAATGAATTAGAATGGATCGTACGAATGAATTAGAATGGATCAAATGAATGAATTAGAATGGTTACATTCATGCGAATGAATTAGAATGGATCATACGAATGAATTAGAATGGATACATTCGTGCGAATGAATTAGAATGGATCGTACCAATGAGTAAGAATAGATCGTACGAATGAAATAGAATGGATTGTGCGAATGAATTAGAATGGATCGTACGAATGAATTAGAATGGATCGTGTGAAAGAATTAGAATGGATTGTATGAATGAATTAGAATAGATCGTATGAATGAATTAGAATGGATCGTAGGAATGAATTATAATGGATCGTACGAATTAATTAGAATGGATCGTACGAATGAATTAGAATGGATACATTCGTGCGAATGAATTAGAATGGATACATTCGTGCGAAAGAATTAGAATGGATTGTATGAATGAATTAGAATGGATCGTATGAATGAATTAGAATGGATCGTGCGAATGAATTCGAATGGATCGTACGAATGAACTAGAATGGATACATTTATGCGAATGAATTAGAATTAGAATGGATCGTGTGAAAGAATTAGAATGGATTGTATGAATGAATTAGAATGGATCGTACGAATGAATTAGAATGGATCGTACGAAGGAATTAGAATGGATCGTACGAATGAATTAGAATGGATTTTATGAAGGAATTAGAATGGATCGTACGAATGAATTAGAATGGATATATTCGTGCAAATGAATTAGAATTGATCGTACGAATGAATTAGAATGGATCGTACGAAGGAATTAGAATGGATCGTACGAATGAATTAGAATGGATATATTCGTGCAAATGAATTAGAATGGATCGTATGAATGTATTAGAATGGATCGTATGAGTGAATTAGAATGGATCGTACGAATGAATTAGAATGGATCGTATGAATGAATTGGAATGGATACATTCGTGTGAATGAATTAGAATGGATCGTATGAATGAATTAGAATAGATTTTGTGAATGAATTAGAACTGATCGTACGAATGAATTAGAATGGATACATTCGTGCGAATGAATTAGAATGGATTATATGAATGAATTAGAATGGATCGTACGAATGAATTAGAATGGATCGTATGAGTGAATTAAAATGGATACGAAGGAATTAGAATGGATCGTACGAAGGAATTAGAATGGATCATACGAATGAAATAGAATGGATCGTACGAAGGAATTAGAATGGATCGTACGAAGGAATTAGAATGGATATATTCGTGCAAATGAATTAGAATGGATCGTATGAATGAATTAGAATGGATCGTATGAGTGAATTAGAACGGATAGTACGAATGAAGTAGAATGGATCGTATGAATGAATTAGAATGGATACATTCGTGCGAATGAATTAGAATGGATTGTATGAATGAATTAGATTAGATTGTGCGAATGAATTAGAATGGATCGTACGAATGAATTAGAATGGATACATTCGTGCGAATAAATTAGAATGGATTGTATGAATGAATTAGAATGGATCGTACGAATGAATTAGAATGGATTGTACGAATGAATTAGAATAGATTGCGCGAATGAATTAGAATGGATCGTACGAAGGAATTAGAATGGATCGTACGAATGCGTACGATCCATTCTAATTCCTTCGTACGATCCATTCTAATTCATTCGTACAATCCAGTCTAATTCATTCATACAATCCATTCTAATTCTTTCACACGATCCATTCTAATTCATTCGTACGATCCATTCTAATTCATTCGTGCAATCCATTCTATTTCATTCGTACGATCCATTCATACTCATTCGTATGATCCATTCTAATTCATTCACACGAATGTATCCATTCGTACGAATGAATTAGAATAGATTGTACGAATGAACTAGAATGGATCGTACGAATGAATTAGAATGGATCGTACGAAGGAATTAGAATGGATCGTACGAATGAATTAGAATGGATCGTACGAATGAATTAGAATAGATCGTACGAATGAATTAGAATGGATCGTACGAAGGAATTAGAATGGATCATACGAATGAATTAGAATGGATATATTCGTGCAAATGAATTAGAATGGATCGTATGAATGTATTAGAATGGATCGTATGAATGAATTAGAATGGATCGTACGAATGAATTAGAATGGATCGTATGAATGAATTAGAATGGATATATTCGTGCGAATGAATTAGAATTGATCGTACGAATGAATTAGAATGGATCGTGCGAATGAATTAGAATGGATCGTACGAATGAATTAGAATGGATCGTACGAATGAACTAGAATAGATACATTCGTGCGAATGAATTAGAATGGATCGTACGAATGAATTAGAATGGATTGTACGAATGAATTAGAATGGATCTTATGAATGAATTAGAATGGATCGTACGAATGAATTAGAATGGATCGTAAGAATGAATTAGAATGGATACATTCGTGCGAATGAATTAGAATGGATCGGACGAATGAATTAGAATGGATCGTACGAATGAATTAGAATGGATCAAATGAATGAATTAGAATGGTTACATTCATGCGAATGAATTAGAATGGATCGTACGAATGGATTAGAATGGATCGTACGAATGGATTAGAATGGATACATTCGAGCGAATGAATTAGAATGGATCGTACGAATGAATTAGAATGGATCGTACGAATGGATTAGAATGGATCCTACAAATGGATTAGAATGGATACCTTTGTGCATATGAATTAGAATGGATCGTACGAATGAATTAGAATGGATCATATTAATGAATTAGAATGGATCGTACGAATGAATTAGAATGGATACATTCGTACGAATGAATTAGAATGGATCGTGCGAATCCATTAGACTGGATCGTGCGAATGAATAAGAATGGATCATACGAATGAATTAGTATGGATCGTACGAATTAATTAGAATGGATACATTCGTGCGAATGAATTAGAATGGATTGTATGAATGAATTAGAATGGATCGTACGAATGAATTAGAATGGATCATACGAATTAATTAGAATGGACCATACGAATGAATTAGAATGGATCGTACGAATGAATTAGAATGGATCGTACGAATGAACTAGAATGGATCGTACGAATGAACTAGAATGGATACATTCGTGCGAATGAATTAGAATAGATCGTACGAATGAATTAGAATGGATCGTACGAATTAATTAGAATGGATCTTACGAATGAATTAGAATGGATCGTACGAATGAATTAGAATGGATACATTCGTGCAAATGAATTAGAATGGATTGGACGAATGAATTAGAATGGATCGTACGAATGAATTAGAATGGATCTTACGAATGAAATAGAATACATTGTACGAATGAATTAGAATGGATTCGTACGAATGAATTAGAATGGATACATTCGTGCGAATGAATTAGAATGGATCGTACCAATGAGTAAGAATGGATCGTACGAATGAAATAGAATGGATTGTGCGAATGAATTAGAATGGATCGCACGAATGTATCCATTCTAATTCATTTGTACGATCCATTCTAATTCATTTGTACGATCCATTCTAATTCATTCGTATGATCCATTCTAATTAATTCGTATGATCCATTCTAATTCATTCGTACGATCCATTCTAATTCATTCATACAATCCATTCTAATTCATTCGTACGATCCATTCTAATTCACTCATACGATCCATTCTAATACATTCATACGATCCATTCTAATTCATTTGCATGAATATATCCATTCTAATTCATTCGTACGATCCATTCTAATTCCTTCGTACGATCAATTCTAATTCATTCGTACGATCTATTCTAATTCATTCGTACGATCCATTCTAATTCATTCGTATGATCCATTCTAATTCCTTCGTACGATCCATTCTAATTCATTCGTACGATCCATTCTAATTTATTCGTACAATCTATTCTAATTCATTCGTACGAATGGATACATTCGTGTGAATGAATTAGAATGGATCGTACGAATGAGTAAGAATGGATCGTACGAATGAAATAGAATGGATTGCACGAATGAATTAGAATGGATTTAAATGGATAATGGAGAGAGGAGAGAGGAGAGAGAGAGTGCAAGGAGGGAAAACAGGCGATTCGCGGGAAAAGGCAGTTTCAAAGGACACTTCTTCATCTCTTTCAACAGGGCTGATTCTTTCCTCAAGATCCAACTCTGATAATTCTTCAGATTTTTTCTCGGCTGACAATCTACATAAGGATGATCTGGAGAAGAGGTATCCATCAGCTGTTCTTATTACAAATCAAGTTTGCCCGGGTTTTGTTCAGTTGGCTGAAGATAAAGCTCAAGAAATTCCATCTTCCTCATCCCCAATTCTCTTTGATCTCTATGAGGAAGTCTCAGTGAATCAAGTCAAATATGGATCTGAAGGAGATGCCAGAGTCTCGGAGCTTAAGTTTTCTTCTTCCTCAATTGAGCCGATCCAGCAGTTAGTTAAGGAACCTTCTTCATCTCTTTCACCAGGGCTGATTCTTCCCTCAAAATCCAACTCTGATTTTTCTTCAGAATTTTTCTCGGCTGAAATTCTAAATAAGGATGATCTGGAGAAGAGGTATTCATCATCTGTTCTTGCTACGAATCAAGATTGCCCGGGTTTTGATCAGTTGGCTGAAGATAAAGCTCAAGAAATTCCATCTTTCTCGTCCCCAATTCTCTTTGATCCTTGTGAGGAAGTCTTTGTGAATCAAGTCAAATCTGGATCTGAAGAAGGTGCTAGGGTCTCGGAGCTTAAAGATTCTTCTTCCTCCATTGAGTAGATCCAAAAATCAGTTAAGAAATTGTCTGCCACCTCTCAAGAACCTATAAATCTCTCTACTCTGATCCCTCATTCAACTGGAACCATTTCTTCTTGGAGAGAGTTGTTTGTTTCATCATCTGCTCAATCAGAGCTGAAATTTTCTCAACCTTTTACTCTTGGAGATGATAGATTGGGAGCAGATTTATCTCAACAGGATCTTGATAAGGGGATAAAGCAATGGAGTTACAGTCTTGTGGGTAATCTGATAGGGAAGAGGCCTTATTTTTGCGCATTTCGAATCTATTTGCTGAGGATTTGGAAATGCAAAGGTTCGTTCTCTATGTCCATTTTGGAGAATGGATTACTAATCTTCAAATTCTCTGAATCTATAGATTTTCATCAAATTTTGAATAAAGGTCCATGGGATTATGAAGGGCGCCCTTTGTTTTTAAGGGAATGGAAACCAGGCATGCAGCTTGATATGAAGATGTTTGATTCTTTTCCTCTATGGGTCAGATTTCCAAACTTACCTCTTGAACTCTATTCTTGGGAGAGCTTTTGCAAAATTGGCAGTGTTTTGGGTAAGCCGATTAGAATGGATGAGCTTACTAGAACAAAACAAAGGCTCGGTTTTGCTAGAATTAATATTGAAATTTCAGATTCTGCAAAAATGGTGGACACAATTCCTATTAGTGTCCAAGGAGTTCATTTGTTTGATCAACCAGTTGTCTATGAATGGAAGCCTCCTGTTTGCTCAAACTGCCAAGGTTTTGGACACAAACTCAATGATTGCAATACCATTCAGTTTAAATCAAAAGAGGTAATAAACCAGAAAAAAGTTTGGATCCCAAAATGTTCAGCCACAACAAATCCTTCTCTCAAATTATACAACTCATACAGTATTCTTGAAGAAAATATGGGTTCTGATGGAGAAAAAAAAGAGATTGGGGTTGAAGAGGAAGAAATTTCAAGTTCAGATCCAGAGCAAAAGGAAACAAATGCAAAGGTTATAAAGAAAGGAAAAAGAGAAGTTTTTTTAACTGAAGTTCAGGAAAGCAGAAGAGCTTCAAGAATCAGACTACTTGATTCTAGTAATGCTAATGAATGCCCAATTGCCTTAGCTGAAGTCATTGATACTAAAACGCCAGTATCCTTTCAAATTGGGAACACAGAAGGCGGAACTAAGTCCTTGCCAAAAACTATAGTAGAGACTGCAAAAATAGTCAAGGAATACAGTGCTTACAAAACACAGATTGATTCATTGAAAGGGAAAAATACAGTCAATGGTTCTCATCAAGTTCAACTGGATAAAACAAAAGATCAGAGTGAAGACAATTCAGAAGATCAGATTGATTCTTCACTGACAGGTATCAATGATAAATAGGAGGAGTTTAGTGATAAACTTGAGGATGCTATCAGGAAAAAGGCCAATAATGATTATGTTCTGGCCATAAGCAAAGTTCATATTGCAGGTCCTCTAACAGAGATACAAGCCTACAGAAAAGCCTTAAGAGTTAAAGTCATCAGTGATATAAATAATTGTGGTTATTCTATAGAAGCTGGGAAAAGATCCTTTTATTCTTCTGATGAAAAAGATATTGAGCAAAATGGTGAGAAAATAGAAGAACATGGCAAAACTTTTGCCCAGCCCGTTTTCAGATGAATATTTGTGTGTGGAATGCCAGGGGTCTAAATAGTAGTGATAGATGTGAAGATGCTTGTAAATTGATCAATAAGCATAATATTGGTATTCTTGGATTAGTGGAGACAAAAGTCAAGATTCACAACCTATCTAAGATTCTTTCTAAAATCAAGCCTGATTGGAGCTGTTTGTCTAGTCATAATTCTCATGCATCTGGGAGAATAATTCTTCTTTGGGATCAGACAACTTTTGATGTTATGCTCCTTATGGAAGGTGATCAGATTTTGCACTGTAAGGCTATATGGAAACCAGGTAATAGAGTGATGCTTTTTTCTGTTATCTATGGGCATAATACAGCTATTGATAGATGTAGACTTTGGACAACTATGAAAGATATTAGTTTGCAAGTAAATGAGCCTTGGCTGGTAGCAGGAGATTTCAATTTGATCAGGACAGCAGGGGAGAAAAAAGGAGGTAATGCAGTGCCTAATAGTGCTCTTAGAGAATTTAATGAAGTCCTTGATGATTGTGATCTTGATGATATGGTGTCTCATGGCCACTTTATCACTTGGACAAACAAAGCTGAAAGCTCTCGGATTGCTGCTAAGTTGGACAGAGCTCTGGTAAATCATCAGTGGAATTTTGGTTTCCCAAACAGTATTGCTAGTTTCATTAATCAAGGATCTTCTGATCACACACCTGTGGTTATTAAGATGAATCCTAGTTGGTCTTATGGCTCCTCTCCTTTCAGATATCTAAAAATATGGGAAACAAATGAAAATTTTCTCACAGTTGTAGCAGATTCTTGGAAAAATGAAGTTCAGGGTGATCCTTTTTTCAAATTCTGTCACAAACTCAAAAGGCTTAAGGTAGTTCTAAAAGCCTGGAATAAGAATAGCTTTGGCTACACTCAGTTGAGATGTTTAAAGGCAGAGAGGGAGTTGGATGAAATTCAAAATCGTATGAATTTGGATCCACTAAATGATACAATAGCTTTAGAAGAACGGGAAGCTCTTACTACTCTTAAGAAAGAGAGAGACATCAATGATGACTTACTTAGATTGAAATCCAAAATTCATTGGTTATCCAAAGATGATAAAAACACAAAGTTTTTCCATGCTATTATTCAAGGAAGAAGAGCTAAATCGAAAATCTACTCTATTCTGTCGACTGAGGATCAGTTGATAGAAGATCCTGAGGGTATTGGTGCCGAAGGAATTTCATACTTTACACAGCTGTTCAAAGAAGTTGGCTGTCATAGTTTTAACTGCACTAATATGGGGAAATTATCCAGTGAACAGGCTGATTGGATCAGTAGACCTTTTACTGCAGAAGAAGTATATAATGTTGTTCATACTGCTCCTATGGATAAGGCTCCTAGTGCAGATGGGTTCTCTAGTGAATTTTATAATGGTTGCTGGCCTATTATTAAGGATGATGTTACTGCTTTAATCCATTTCTTTTATGAGCATCCACAGAAAATTACTTACCTTAACCACACTTTGATAGCTTTAATTCCAAAAGGAGAAAGTATCAAAAACTTTGCAAGCTGCAGGCCTATCTCTCTATGTAATTTTTCGTATAAGATTGTCTCTACCATTTTAGCAAATAGAATGAAGATAATACTGCCACAGCTAATTGCAGAAAATCAAGCAGCCTTCCTAAATGGCAGATATATCCAGGATGCAATTATGTTAGCTCATGAGTTGCTTTATAAATTTCATATGAAGATTGGTTCACCTCGAATGTGCATTAAAGTCGACTTAAAGAAAGCTTTTGATACTTACTGTAAATCATAATTTCCTCCTTCAAGCGATGGCAGCTATGAATTTTCCACATAGATGGGTTAATTGGATTAAGGAATGTATTACTTCAGTCAGATTTTCAGTGCTTATTAATAGGGCAGCAAAGGGTTATTTTACAGCTTATAGAGGAATTCGGCAAGGAGATCCTATATCCCCATATTTGTTTACCATTGCTATGAATATTCTCTCTTGTTTACTTATAGAAGCAGAAGAAAACAAAAGAATATTGGTTCCTTCTTTGGGTAGTATCCCTATATCTCATTTGGCTTATGCTGATGATCTTCTGCTTTTTTGTAAGGCTGAATCTCATTCAGCTACAGGGCTAACACAAGTCCTCAAGAACTTCAATCATCAATCAGGTCTGGAGATCAATTATGATAAGTCCAAAGTTTTCTTCAGCCAAAATGTTCAGAATAGACAGTGTTTGCTGAATATTCTTGAATTAAGAGAAGGAACTCTACCAGTTAAGTATCTTGGTCTTCCACTTCTCTCAAAGAGATTAAAGCATACTGATTGCCAAGTTTTAATTGATAAAATCAGGTCTAGAATTGGATCTTGGAATAGGAATTTCCTTTCTCTTGCAGGCAGAGTTGAGTTAATCAAGTCTCTGCTTAATTCTTTGCATTTATACTGGTCTGGGATCTTCAGTTTTCCTAAATCAGTTATTAAAGAGATAGAAGGTATATTCAGCAGATTCCTTTGGGGAGGGCCTTCACTCACTAAAAAAATGGTCCCTATTGCCTGGAAGAAACTGTGTTATCCTAAGAGTGAAGGAGGGCTTGGTTTCAGAAAATTGGAGGAATGGAATGAAGCTGCTTTGGCTAAGCATCTCTGGAGAATTTGCTCTATGGATAAGTCCTTATGGGTTAAATGGGTTACTGCTAAATATTTGAGACATGAAGGTATTTGGGAATGTAAAAGCACTCATAATGCTTCAGGGATTTGGAGAGGGATTCTTCAAATTCGAAATAAATTCAAGCAAAATATTATCAGTGTTGTGGGGAATGGTAATAAGACTAATTTTTGGCTTGATAATTGGCTGCCTCAAGGGAGGCTCATTGATCTTTTTGATAGTAGAGCAGTATATGATTTGGGGTATGGCACAGATGTTACTGTTAGTGAGTTTATAGATAATGGGAAATGGTCCTTCCCTTCACCCTCTTCAGCAGATATTATGAGAATTTTTGATATGATTTCAGATTTTGCTATTTCTTATCCAAGGCTCTCTGATATCAAAATCTGGAAACCTTCTAACAGTGGATCATATACACTCAAATCAGCTTGGGATTCAAATAGACTTAAAGGGCAGGTTTTTTTCGAAGCTAATTGGATTTGGCATCAGCACAGAATTGAGAGGCATGCAGTTTGTTTGTGGAGAGCTGTTTTAAAAAAACTTCTCACCTGTGATAAGCTTCATAGAAGAGGTATGATGGTTCCTTCTTTATGTGTTTTGTGCTTGTCTGATAGGGAGACTCATGACCATCTATTTTTCAATTGCTCTTACTCTAACTGGATTTGGAGATCAGTTCTATCTAGACTGGACATCAAAGCAACCAGAATTGGTAATCTCAGTGCAGAGATTGGCAGATTGAAAGCTAAATTCAAAAGTAAAGGTCAAATTAACACTCTGGCTAAAATAGCTACAGGTTGTGTAGTTAAGATGATCTGGGAGGAGAGATGCAAAAGAATTTTTGCTAAAAATACTACTCACAAGAGAGTCCTGCTGGCTTATATTACTAGAACAGTTTTTTTGAGAATGTCTAGTTGTGATTACTCTAAAGAGGATACTTTGGATAACAAGATTATTTTGGCAAAATGGGGATGTCATCTGAAGCCTAATATTCGAAATATTAACACTGTCACCTGGGATAAGCCTGATAGGGGATGGATGAAGTTGAATACAGATTGAGCTTTGGCAAACAACTCAGCTTCTGTTGGGGGAGTGTTCAGAAAAAGCAATGGTGAAGAATTCAGTGTTTCTATGGTCCATCTAAATATACTGAAATACTAAATATTGAATTAGATGCAGTGCTGAAAGGTCTCTTATATACGGAAGATATGCACATCTCAAAGCTGTGGATTGAATCTGATTCTCTTATTGCAGTGAAATGTATTAGAGATGAATGTGCTATTCCCTGGAATGCTATTCACCAGGTTTTAAGTATCAGAGAGGTCATAAACAAGTACAATGAGCATAAGATCACTCACATTTGGAGAGAGGGTAATCAACCTGCAGACATCTTATCAAAAATGGATCATGGCAATCAGATGGTTCAGATTTACCCACAAGACCTCAAGGAAAATATACGTAAAGCAATTGAAGCTGATTGCAAAGGCAGAAGCTATATGAGATAGTTTGGAAGGGGCTTAGAGGGGCTGTTTTTGCAGATGGAAGAGGAGTTGGATTTGTTTCTAGTTTTCAGTTTGTTTTCCTATATTTTGCTTTCCATTTATCTGTTAGCCTTGATATATAAAAGGCCAGAACTGTAATGTAACTATCCTTTTTTGTTTCTTGGGCGGGGTCCCTAATAAAATCCCCATAGCTTTGATTAAAAAAAAAAGAATTAGAATGGATCGTATGAATGAATTAGCATGGATCATACGAAGGAATTAGAATGGATCGTACGAATGAATTAGAATGGATCGTACGAATGAATTAGAATAGATCGTACGAATGAATTAGAATGGATCGTACGAAGGAATTAGAATGGATCGTACGAATGAATTAGAATGGATCGTGCTAATGAATTAGAATTGATCGAACGAATGAATTAGCATGGATCGTGCTAATGAATTAGAATGGAACGTACGAATGAATTAGAATGGATCGTGTGAAAGAATTAGAATGGATTGTATGAATGAATTAGAATGAATTCGTACGATCCATTCGAATTCATTCGCACGATCCATTCTAATTCATTCATACGATCCATTCTAATTCATTCATACAATCCATTCTAATTCTTTCACACGATCCATTCTAATTCATTCGTAGGATCCATTCTAATTCATTCGTACAATCTATTCTATTCCATTCGTACGATCCATTCTTACTCATTCGTATGATCCATTCTAATTCATTCGGACGAATGTATCCATTCTAGTTTATTCGTACGGTCCATTCTAATTCATTCGTACGATCCATTCTAATTCATTCGTACGATCTATTCTAATTCATTCGTACGATCCATTCTAATTTCATTCATACGATCCATTCTAATTCATTCGCTCGAATGTATCCATTCTAATCCATTCGTACGATCCATTCTAATCCATTCGTACGATCCATTCTAATTCATTCACATGAATGTAACCATTCTAATTCATTCATTTGATCCATTCTAATTCATTTGTACGATCCATTCTAATTCATTCGTACGATCCATTCTAATTCATTCGCACGAATGTATCCATTCTAATTCATTCGTACGATCCATTCTAATTCATTCGTACGATCCATTCTAATTCATTCGTAAGATCCATTCTAATTTATTCGTACGATCCATTCTAATTCATTTGTACGATCCATTCTAATTCATTCGCACGAATGTATTCATTCTAGTTCATTCGTACGATCCATTCTAATTCATTCGTACGATCCATTCTAATTCATTCGCTCGATCCATTCTAATTCATTCGTACGATCAATTCTAATTCATTCGCACGAATGTATCCATTCTAATTCATTCGTACGATCCTGAATTAGAATGGATCGTACAAATGAATTAGAATGGATACCTTTGTGCATATGAATTAGAATGGATCGTACGAATGAATTAGAATTGATCATATTAATGAATTAGAATGGATCGTACGAATGAATTAGAATGGATCGTACGAATGAATTAGAATGGATCTTACGAATGGATTAGAATGGATACATTCGTGCGAATGAATTAGAATGGATCGGACGAATGAATTAGAATGGATCGTACGAATGAATTAGAATGGATCAAATGAATGAATTAGAATGGTTACATTCATGCGAATGAATTAGAATGGATCGTATGAATGGATTAGAATGGATCGTACGAATGGATTAGAATGGATACATTCGAGCGAATGAATTAGAATGGATCGTACGAATCAAATTAGAATGGATCGTATGAATGAATTAGAATAGATCGTACGAATGAATTAGAATGGATCGTACGAATGAATTAGAATGGATCGTGTGAAAGAATTAGAATGGATCGTATGAATGAATTAGAATGGATCGTGCGAATGAATTAGAATGGATCGTACGAATGAATTAGAATGGATCGTGCTAATGAATTAGAATTGATCGAACGAATGAATTAGCATGGATCGTGCATTCGTACGATCCATTCTAATTCATTCTTAAGATCCATTCTAATTCATTCGTACGATCCATTCTAATTCATTCGCACGAATGTATCCATTCTAGTTCATTCGTACCATCCATTCTAATTCATTCGTACGATCCATTCTAATTCATTCATATGATCTATTCTTATTCATTCATATAATCCATTCTAATTCTTTCACACGGTCCATTCTAATTCATTCGTACGATCTATTCTAATTCATTCGCACAATCCATTCTATTTCATTCGTACGATCCATTCTTACTCATTCGTATGATCCATTCTAATTCATTCGCACGAATGTATCCATAATGGATCATACGAATGAGTAAGAATGGATCGTACGAATGAAATAAAATGGATTGTGCGAATGAATTAGAATGGACCGTACGAATGAATTAGAATGGATACATTCGTGCGAATGAATTAGAATGGATCGGACGAATGAATTAGAATGGATCATACGAATGAATTAGAATGGATCGAACGAATGAATTATAATGGATCGTACGAATAAATTAGAATGGATACATTCGTCCGAATGAATTAGAATGGATCATACGAATGAGTAAGATTGGATCGTACAAATGAAATAGAATAGATTGTACGAATGAATTAGAATGGATCGTGCGAATGAATTAGAATGGATCGTACGAATGAATTAGAATGGATCGTGCGAATGAATTAGAATGGATCACATTAATAAATTAGAATTGATCGTACGAATGAATTAGAATGGATACATTTGTGCGAATGAATTAGAATGGATCGTGTGAATCCATTAGACTGGATCGTGCGAATGAATAAGAATGGATCATACGAATGAATTAGAATGGATCGTACGAATTAATTATAATGGATACATTCGTGCGAATGAATTAGAATGGATTGTATGAATGAATTAGAATGGATCGTACGAATGAATTAGAATGGATCATACGAATTAATTAGAATGGATCATACGAATGAATTAGAATGGATCGTACGAATGAATTAGAATGGATCGTACGAATGAACTAGAATGGATCGTACGAATGAACTAGAATGGATACATTTGTGCGAATGAATTAGAATGGATCGTACGAATGAATTAGAATGGATCGTACGATTCATTCTAATTCATTCGAACGATCTATTCTAATACATTCGTACGATTCATGCTAATTCATTCGCACGATCCATTCTAATTCATTCGTACGATCGATTCTTATTCATTCATACGATCCATTCTAATTCATTCGCACAATCCATTCTAATTCATTCGTACAATCCATTCTAATTCATTCGTATGATCCATTCTAACTCATTCGGTGGATCCATTCTAATTCATTCGTACGATCCATTCTAATTCATTCCCACGATCCATTCTAATTTATTCGTACGATCCATTCTAATGCATTCGTACGATCTATTCTAATTCATTCGCACGAATGTAACCATTCTAATTCATTCATACTGTTTGGGGGATTTTTCACTGATCCTTGCGAGCCACCTGCAAGACAAAGAAAAGAGAATGTGAGAACGGCTGGATCCCTTAGGAGCGCAGACCCTCCGACGCTCAAGTCAGTCACGGGTGCACAACGGCGAGCTGTTGTATACCAAAGTGGTAGGGAAAGGGATTTCGAACCTCTACTTTGGAGCCTGGGGTGTGCATTTATAGACATGGGCGACCTATCGGGGTGCGACGCGTGGCAGCTCTTTCCGGCACCTTCTAGGCCCCCACGTTTCAGCCCACAATAGTCTCTGACAGTTCTTGGAACTTGGACCCCTGACATTCTTTGTCGTCTAGCTCGCCTGACGAAGTAGTGGGGGAAAGCAACTGCTGTCCTATCGCTGCCAGGGGAATCTTCTAGAATGTTCAAGTCTGGGAGGTCTCAAACCGACTCCGATGGGCTTCTATGGACTGCAATCGTCCACGTAGCTTCAGTGGGTTCTCGACACCTGGTAATCTTTATGCTGCTCTTACTGAGGGGCGACCTCTTCTAGCAAGGGGTTCGGGTAATCCGCCACCCTCTTCCTATTGCCAAGAGTCGGGCTCCGGGGAGGGCGACCTCTTCGGCAATGAGAGCGGCCTGGCGATCTCACCGAGGGTGATCCACCACCATCTCCTCACTGCCAAGAGTCGGGCTCCAGGGAGAACAACCTCTTCGACAATGAGAGCGGGCTGGCGATCTCATTGGGCGCTCTACTAATGTTCGTTGATACCCTTCTAAGTTTTCTCTACACAAGCTTTGGGGCAGGCTCCTGAGCGAGCTTTGGCGAGCTCCTACTTGGGCGAGCTCCTGAGCGAGCTTTGGCGAGCTCCTGAGCGAGCTTTGGCGAGCTCCTTCGCGTTCTTTGTCTAAGCCATTTACAGAATTTGGGCATGCTCCCGCGAGGTCTGGGAGGGGGCGAGCTGTACTCAGATACAATGTGTCCATCCAACTCTCTGTGGGGGCGAGCTCCTCGCGGGCTAAGGGCGAGCTCCTTGCGGGCTGGGAAGGCGAGCCCCTTGCGAGCTGGAGGGCGAGCTCCTTGCGAGCTGGAAAGGCGAGCTCCTTGCGAGCTGGAAAGGTGAGCTCCTTGCGAGCTGGAGGGCGAGCTCCTTGTGAGCTGGAAAGGGGGCACGCTCGGCTTCCGAGGGTTCCAACTCCCGGACGGGCTGTCCAAGATAAGTGGTTTTTGACTACCCCCAACATTACCCCCTCCTGAGGGAGTGATCGAGGAAACTCGACGCTTGCTCAGGAGTCTTAGCGAGCTCCTATCCCTTGTAATGTGCCTGATATCAATGTCTGCTGCAACAGTTTTCTGGCGGGACGGAGATTGTAGGCATGGGCGGCCTGCGCCGTGAGCTCTGACTGCCAGTATTTCGTAAACGCTGGGCGGGCCGGGAGCTTCAGCCACGAGCGATCTCCTTCCGGTGCGAGCTCGTCACACGCGGTCAGGGTCGGCGTCGGGCGAGCTGCGGGCTCCAGCCGTGGGCAATTTGTGCCGAGAGCTTTGATTCTCAGTATTTTGCAAACGTAGGGCGGGCCGGGAGCGTCAGCCACGAGCGATCTCCTTCCGGTGCGAGCTCGTCCCACGCGGTCAGGGTCGGCATCGGGCAAGCTGCGGGCTCCAACCATGGGCGATTTGCGCCGAAAGCTTTGACTCTCAGTACTTTGCAAACGCAGGGCGGGCCGGGAGCGTCAGCCACGAGCGATCTCCTTCCGGTGCGAGCTCGTCACACGCGGTCAGGGTCGGCGTCGGGCGAGCTGCGGGCTCCAGCCATGGGTGATTTGCGCCGAAAGCTTTGACTGCCAGTATTTCGCAAACGCAGGGCGGGCCGGGAGCGTCAGCCACGAGCGATCTCCTTCCGGTGCGAGCTCGTCACACGCGGTCAGGGTCGGCGTCGGGCAAGCTGCGGGCTCCAGCCGTGGGCGATTTGCGCCGAAAGCTTTGACTGCCAGTATTTCACAAACGCTGGGCGGGCCTGGAGCGTCAGCCACGAGCGATCTCCTTCCGGTGCGAGCTTGTCACACGCGGTCAGGGTCTGCGTCAGGCGAGCTGCGGGCACCAGCCGTGAGCAATCTGGGCGGCATGGTCTTTGGCTCGGCGTCTCATGGGTGAGACCTCGAGGACGATGCTGCTATGTCCAAGGAACGCAGCTCTCCGCTACTGCAAGCGTCGGGTGGGCCGGGAGCACCTTCCACGGGCGGCCTCCTTCTGGTGTGAACTAGCCGCGCACAGTCGGGGTCCACACCGGGCGGGCTGCAGATACCTGTCGCAAGCGACCTCGCGTAGGGTCTCCGGGCGATTTACGAGCCACAGCCACGGGTTGGTCCCGGGCGGGCTGTGAGCCATGGCCACTGGTGCTTCTTCTCTCTGTGTTCTGCTCAAACTGCTTCCCGCTACTGCCACGTGGACAACAAACTGGTGTGGCCTTGTGCCGAAAGTTGTGCCGTGTCTGCCCGTGATGTCACCAGATCGCTCAGCGAGCTAAGCTGCGTGGCATCAGGCCGCGTAAGGTGTCTCCGCCGCGTCTGCCCGTGATGTCACCAGATCGCTCAACGAGCTAAGCTGCGTGGCATCAGGCTGCGTAAGGTGTTTCTGCCGCGTCTGCCCGTGATGTCACCAGGTCGCTCAATGAGCTAAGCTGCGTGGCATCAGGCCGCGTATGGTGTCTCTGCTGCGTCTGCTCGTGATGTCACCAGGTCGCTCAACGAGCTAAGCTGCGTGGCATCAGGCCGCATAAGGTGTCTCTGCCGCGTCTGCCCGTGATGTCACCAGGTCGCTCAACGAGCTAAGCTGCGTGGCATCAGGCCGCGTATGGTGTCTCTGCTGTGTTTGCCCGTGATGTCACCAGGTCGCTCAACGAGCTAAGCTGCGTGGCATCAGGCCGCGTAAGGTGTCTCTGCCGCGTCTGCCCGTGATGTCACCAGGTCGCTCAACGAGCTAAGCTGCGTGGCATCAGGCCGCGTAAGGTATGTCTGCCGCGTCTGCCCGTGATGTCGCCAAGTCGCTCAACGAGCTAAGCTGCGTGGCATCAGGCCGCGTAAGGTGTCTCTGCCGCGTCTGCCCGTGATATCACCAGGTCGCTCAACGAGCTAAGCTGCGTGGCATCAGGCCGCGTAAGGTGTCTCTGCCGCGTCTGCCCGTGATGTCACCAGGTCGCTCAACGAGCTAAGCTGCGTGGCATCAGGCCGCGTATGGTGTTCTCCCCGACGATCGAAGGACCATACCCCGGACGAGGTAGCTAAATCGATAAAAAATAAATGACATCGCAAAAAGATCGATATGCATGAAAAATTCGATATGTGCGAAATAGTGGGGCCCTATAGCTCGACAAAAATACAAAACGATAGAAATCGAACCAAAACAGAGCGTAAGGGCCAAAGGGTGGAAGTCCAACGAGCGATGAAAGAATCAAAAAGCTAGCTACCCCCTGACCGGTTAAGGATCCTCAGAACCTCGGTTTAGGACTGCCCCGGGAAACTCAAGGTCGCCCACTGGCTGCCTCTGAGGATCCCGGTCTTGCTTTAAGTCCGCACAACGGCGGACTACCCCGGGAAGCTCAAGGTCGCCCACTGGCTGCCTCTGAGGATCCCGGTCTTGCTTTAAGTCCGCACAACGGCGGACTGCCCCGGGAAGCTCAAGGTCGCCCACTGGCTGCCTCTGAGGATCCCGGTCTTGCTTTAAGTCCGCGCAACGGTGGACTGTTCTTTGAGGACGCTGCACGTGAGCTGATCGCGTGCGAGCTGTTCGCTGTAGATTTCTATCGAGCACAGATTTGAACTTGTCCAAACACACTATCGCACAAAATGGTTTACAAGAGGGCACCTACGCGCAAGGTAGGAGGCTGCTGCTGCTCGGCCATCCTCCCTCGAAGATCCAGCACCATATCTTCGAGCTTAATGTGTTGTTGGACCAAGGCAAAGAGCTCAATCATGGTGCGGGGATCAGAAATGACTATCGCATCATGAAGCTCACCTCCTTCGGGGAGCGCACTCCGAAAGGCACTCACGGCCGTCCGGTCTCGCCCTGCTGAGTCCTCAAGAGCGAGATAGGCGTTCCAGAATCGCATCGAGAAGCACCGGAGGGTCTCCCTTGCGCCCATGGTAAGACCGAACAGTGATTCGATCTACTTCGGAGGTCGCCGATTGCACCGGTACTGTTCCAGGAACAGCCCGGATAGAGCAGTGAAGTTCGGGACCGAGCCCGGAGGTAACTTATGAAACCAGTCGAGGGCCGAACCCGCCAAGCTGCTCGGGAAGGCGCGGCACAGAACGTGGTCCTGATCCCGAAAGAATAACAACTTTCGGTAGGCCAAGAGGTGGTCCACGGGGTCTTGCGACCCGTTGAACAAAACAAACTTTGGTGGGGTCCAGTGCTGAGGGAAACCTCCCTGATGAACCTCGTTGGTGAAGGGCGAGCTCCCTCCCCGGATGGCGAGCTCTTCTATGAGGTCGACGGGCGTGCTAAGTAGCTGCCAGCGCTCGGGGTGATTTCCCAAAGACAGCTGCGCAGGTACCAAGCAATCATGCACGCTTCCTCGAAACCGGTTCGCAGCCTTGCTACGGTTGTGCTCGGGGGCGACGTCCTCTGACTCGCCCGAGTCCGCACCGAGGCTTCGTCGGCGAGGAGGGGCCATCGGCAGGGTTGACTTGTTGCTGGAGCGCTGGGTGCCGAGTTGCTGCGGCCGCTCGAGCGCGGTCCCTCTCGTCCGGTGCGCCACTGCGTCCTCCACAGGGGGCTCCTGCTGGGATGCCCGCCATGTGGGCGCCATAGTGGGCTGATGCGATGCTGGGACAAGGGGAGGTCGCACAGGGAAAACAACCCCCGCCGACACTCCTGGACGCTGGGACGGGATCACTGACTCTTCCCTCCGCGGGGTGAGCCCGGGGGAGAGTTCAGTGATCCGGCTCGTCGTCGGAACCTGGCGCAGTCGCACTATCTCGACCACCATGGCCCGCTGAGTGGCCAACACCTTCAAAAGCAGATGGCCGTTGAGCGGGACAGGGGGTTGTGATGCTTCAGCGAGCAGCTCGCTTTGTGCAGACTCGGCGTGGGCTTTCACCCATGTCTGCCTCCGCGTGACCGGAGCCATCCGGGTGTCTGGAGAAGCACGGCTTTCAACCGCGTGGTCGTGGGCGTTCTCGCAGGAACCAGTCGATAGATCCCACAGACGGCGCCAAATGTTTGGGGGATTTTTCACTGATCCTTGCGAGCCACCTGCAAGACAAAGAAAAGAGAACGTGAGAACGGCTGGCTCCCTTAGTAGCGCAGACCCTCCGACGCTCAAGTCAGTCACGGGTGCACAACGGCGAGCTGTTGTATACCAAAGTGGTAGGGAAAGGGATTTCGAACCTCTACTTTGGAGCCTGGGGGTGTGCATTTATAGACATGGGCGACCTATCGGGGTGCGACGCGTGGCAGCTCTTTCCGGCACCTTCTAGGCCCCCACGTTTCAGCCCACAATAGTCTCTGACAGTTCTTGGAACTTGGACCCCTGACATTCTTTGTCGTCTAGCTCGCCTGACGAAGTAGTGGGGGACAGCAACTGCTGTCCTATCGCTGCCAGGGGAATCTTCTAGAATGTTCAAGTCTGGGAGGTCTCAAACCGACTCCGATGGGCTTCCGTGGACTGCAATCGTCCACGTAGCTTCAGTGGGTTCTCGACACCTGGTAATCTTTATGCTGCTCTTACTGAGGGGCGACCTCTTCTAGCAAGGGGTTCGGGTAATCCGCCACCCTCTTCCTATTGCCAAGAGTCGGGCTCCGGGGAGGGCGACCTCTTCGGCAATGAGAGCGGCCTGGCGATCTCACCGAGGGTGATCCACCACCATCTCCTCACTGCCAAGAGTCGGGCTCCAGGGAGAACAACCTCTTCGACAATGAGAGCGGGCTGGCGATCTCATTGGGCGCTCTACTAATGTTCGTTGATACCCTTCTAAGTTTTCTCTACACAAGCTTTGGGGCAGGCTCCTGAGCGAGCTTTGGCGAGCTCCTGCTTGGGCGAGCTCCTGAGCGAGCTTTGGCGAGCTCCTGAGCGAGCTTTGGCGAGCTCCTTCGCATTCTTTGTCTAAGCCATTTACAGAATTTGGGCATGCTCCCGCGAGGTCTGGGAGGGGGCGAGCTGTACTCAGATACAATGTGTCCATCCAACTCTCTATGGGGGCGAGCTCCTTGCGGGCTGGGAAGGCGAGCCCCTTGCGAGCTGGAGGGCAAGCTCCTTGCGAGCTGGAAAGGCGAGCTCCTTGCGAGCTGGAGGGCGAGCTCCTTGCGAGCTGGAAAGGCGAGCTCCTTGCGAGCTGGAAAGGGGGCACGCTCGGCTTCCGAGGGTTCCAACTCCCGGACGGGCTGTCCAAGATAAGTGGTTTTTGACTACCCCCAACACATACGATTCATTCTAATTCATTCGTATGAGCTATTCTAATTCATTCGTACGATCCATTCTAATTCATTCGTACGATCCACTGTAATTCATTCATACAATCCATTTAGATTCATTCGCACAAATGTATCCATTCAAATTCATTTGTACGATCCAGTCTAATTCATTCGTACGATCCATTCTAATTCATTCGCACGAATATATCCATTCTAATTCATTCGTACGATCCATTCTAATTCATTCGTACGATCTATTCTAATTCATTCGCACGAATGTATCCATTCTAATTCATTCGTACAATCCATTCTATTTCATTCGTACGATCCATTCTTACTCATTCGTATGATCCATTCTAATTCATTCGTACGATCCATTCTAATTCATTCGTACGATCCATTCTAATTCATTCGCACGATCCATTCTAATTCATTCATACGATCCATTCTAATTCATTCATACGATCCATTCTAATTCATTCCTACAATCCATTCTAATTCATTCGCCCGATCCATTCTAATTCATTCATACGATCCATTCTATTCGAATGGATCATGCGATCCATTCGAATTCATTCGTACGATCCATTCTAATTCATTCATACGATCCACTGTAATTCATTCATACAATCCATTTAGATTCATTCGCACAAATGTATCCATTCAAATTCATTTGTACGATCCAGTCTAATTCATTCGTACGATCCATTCTAATTCATTCGCACGAATATATCCATTCTAATTCATTCGTAGGATCCATTCTAATTCATTCGTACGATCTATTCTAATTCATTCGCACGAATGTATCCATTCTAATTCATTCGTACAATCCATTCTATTTCATTCGTACGATCCATTCTTACTCATTCGTATGATCCATTCTAATTCATTCGTACGATCCATTCTAATTCATTCGTACGATCCATTCTAATTCATTCGCACGATCCATTCTAATTCATTCATACGATCCATTCTAATTCATTCATACGATCCATTCTAATTCATTCCTACAATCCATTCTAATTCATTCGCCCGATCCATTCTAATTCATTCATACGATCCATTCTATTCGAATGGATCATGCGATCCATTCGAATTCATTCGTACGATCCATTCTAATTCATTCATACGATCCATTCTAATTCATTCATACAATGCATTCTAATTCTTTCACATGATCCATTCTAATTCATTCGTACGATCCATTCTAATTCATTCATACAATCCATTCTATTTCATTTGTACGATCCATTCTTACTCATTCGTATGATCCATTCTAATTCATTCGTACGATCCATTCTAATTTATTTGTACGATCCATTCTAATTCATTCGTACAATCCATTCTATTTCATTCGTACGATCCATTCTTACTCATTCGTATGATCCATTCTAATTCATTCGCACGAATGTATCCATTCTAATTCATTCATACAATCCATTCTAATTCATTCCGTACGATCCATTCTAATTCATTCGTACGATCGTACGAATGAATTAGAATGGATCGTACGAATGAATTAGAATAGATTGTGTGAATGAATTAGAATGGATCGTACGAATGAATTAGAATGGATCATACGAATGAATTAGAATGGATCATACGAATGAGTAAGAATGGATCATACGAATGAATTAGAATGGATAGTACGAATGAATTAGAATCGATCGTACGATTAAATTAGAATGGATACATTCGTCTGAATGAATTAGAATGGATCATACGAATGAGTAAGAATGGATCGTACGAATGAAATAGAATAGATTGTACGAATGAATTAGAATGGATCCTACGAATGAATTAGAATTGATCGTGTGAAAGAATTAGAATGGATTGTATGAATGAATTAGAATGGATCGTATGAATGAATTAGAATGGATCGTGTGAATGAATTCGAATGGATCGTACGAATTCATCCTAATTCATTCATACAATCCATTCTAATTCTTTCACACGATCCATTCTAATTTATTCGTACGTTCCATTCTAATTCATGAGCACGATCCATGCTAATTTATTCGTTCGATCAATTCTAATTCATTAGCACGATCCATTCTAATTCATTCGTACGATCCATTCTAATTCATTCGCACGATCCATTCTAATTCATTCATAGGATCCATTCTAATTCATTCATACGATCTATTCTAATTCTTTCGCACGAATGTATCCATTCTAATTCATTCGCACGAATGTATCCATTCTAATTCATTCGTACGATCCATTCTAATTCATTCGCACGATCCATTCTAATTCAATCATATGATCCATTCTAATTCATTCATACAATCCATTATAATTCTTTCACACGATCCATTCTAATTCATTCGTACGATCCATTCTAATTCATTCGTACAATCCATTCTATTTCATTCGTACGATCCATTCTTACTCATTCGTATGATCCATTCTAATTCATTCGTATGATCCGTTCTAATTTATTCGTATGATCCATTCTAATTCATTCGTACGATCCATTCTAATTCATTTGTACGATCTATTCTAATTCATTCGTACGATCCATTCTAATTCATTCGTACGATCCATTCTAATTCATTCGTAAGATCCATTCTAATTCATTCGTACGATCCATTCTAATTCATTCGTACGATCCATTCTAATTCATTCATACGATCCATTCTAATTCATTCGCACGAATGTATCCATTCTAATTCCTTTATATGATCCATTCTAATTCATTCGCACTATCCATTCTAATTAGAACGAATAAATTAGAATGGATCATACGATCCATTCTAATTCATTCACACGATCCATTCTAATTTATTCGTTCGATCCATTCTAATTCATTCACACGATCCATTCTAATTTATTCGTTCTAATCCATTCTAATTCATTCGCACGATCCATTCTAATTCATTCGTACGATCCATTCTAATTCTTTCACACGATCCATTCTAATTCATTCGTCTGATCCATTCTAATTCATTCACATGATCCATTCAAATTCATTCGTACGATCCATTCTAATTCATTCATACAATCCATTCTAATTCATTCGTACGATCCATTCTAATTCACTCATACGATCCATTCTAATACATTCATACGATCCATTCTAATTCATTTGCACGAATATATCCATTCTAATTCATTCGTACGATCCATTCTAATTCCTTCGTACGATCCATTCTAATTCATTAGTACGATCTATTCTAATTCATTCGTACGATCCATTCTAATTCATTCGTACGATCCATTCTAATTCCTTCGTACGATCCATTCTAATTCATTCGTACGATCCATTCTAATTCATTCGTACAATCAATTCTAATTCATTCGTACGAATGGATACATTCGTGTGAATGAATTAGAATGGATCGTACGAATGAGTAAGAATGGATCGTACGAATGAAATAGAATGGATTGCAAGAATGAATTAGAATGGATTGTACGAATGAATTAGAATGGATCGTACGAAAGAATTAGAATGGATTGCATGAATGAATTAGAATGGATCGTACGAAGGAATTAGAATGGATCATACGAATGAATTAGAATGGATCGTACGAATGAATTAGAATAGATCGTACGAATGAATTAGAATGGATCGTACGAATGAATTAGAATGGATCGTGTGAAAGAATTAGAATGGATCGTACGAATGAATTAGAATGGATCGTGCGAATGAATTAGAATAGATTGCGCGAATGAATTAGAATGGATCATGCGAATGAATTAGAATGGATCGTACGAATGAATTAGAATGGATCGTACGAATGAATTAGAATAGATTGCGCGAATGAATTAGAATGGATTGTACGACTGAATTAGAATGGATTGTACGAAGGAATTAGAATGGATCGTACGAATGAATTAGAATGGATCGTACGAATGAACTAGAATGGATCGTACGAAGGAATTAGAATGGATCGTACGAATGAACTAGAATGGATTGTACGAGTGAATTAGAATGGATCTTACGAATGAATTAGAATGGATCGTACGAATGAATTAGAATGGATCGTACGAATGAATTAGAATGAATACATTCGTGCGAATGAATTAGAATGGATCGGACGAATGAATTAAAATTGATCGTACGAATGAATTAGAATGGATCGTACGAATGAATTAGAATGGATCGTACGAATAAATTAGAATGGATACATTCATCCGAATGAATTAGAATGGATCATACGAATGAGTAAGAATGGATCGTATGAATGAAATAGAATAGATTGTACGAATGAATTAGAATGGATTCGTACGAATGAATTAGAATAGATTGTATGAATGAATTAGAATGGATCGTACGAATGAATTAGAATGGATCGTACGAAGGAATTAGAATGGATCGTACGAATGAATTAGAATGGATCGTACGAATGAATTAGAATAGATCGTACTAATGAATTAGAATGGATCGTACGAATGAATTAGAATGGATATATTCGTGCAAATGAATTAGAATGGATCGTATGAATGTATTAGAATGGATCGTATGAGTGAATTAGAATGGATCGTACGAATGAATTAGAATGGATCGTATGAATAAATTAGAATGAATACATTCGTGTGAATGAATTAGAATGGATCGTATGAATGAATTAGAGTACATTTTGTGAATGAATTAGAACTGATCGTACGAATGAATTAGAATGGATACATTCGTGCGAATGAATTCGAATAGATTGTATGAATGAATTAGAATGGATCCTATGAATGAATTAGAATGGATCGTACGAATGAATTAGAATGGATACATTCGTGCGAATGAAATAGAATGGATCATACGAATGAGTAAGAATGGATCGTCATTCTAGTTCATTCGTATGATCCATTCTAATTCATTTGTATCCATTCTATTTCATTCGCACGATCCATTCTAATTCATTCGCGCAATCTATTCTAATTCATTCGTACGATCCATTCTAATTCATTCATACAATCGATTCTAATTTATTCGCACGAATGTATCCATTCTAATTCATTTGCACGATCCATTCTAATTCATTCCTATGATCTATTCTATTTCATTCGTACGATCCATTCTAATTCATTTGTACGATCCATTCTAATTCATTCGTATATTCCATTCTAATTCATTAGCACGATCCATGCTAATGAATTAGAATGGATCGTACGATCCAATCTAATTCATTTATACGATCCATTCTTACTCATTCGTATGATCCATTCTAATTCAATCGTACGATCCATTCTAATTCATTCGTACGATCTATTCTAATTCCTTCGTACGATCCATTCTAATTCATTCCTACGATCCATTCTAATTCATTCGTACGATCCATTCTAATTCCTTCGTACGATTCATTCTAAGTCATTCGTACGATCCATTCTAATTCATTCGAGCAATCTATTCTAATTCATTCGTACGATCCATTCTAATTCATTCGTACGATCCATTCTAATTCATTCATACAATCCATTCTAATTTATTCGCACGAATGTATCCATTCTAATTCATTCGTACGATCCATTCTAATTCATTAATATGATCCATTCTAATTCATTCATACGATCCATTCTAATTCATTCGTAGGATCCATTCTAATTCATTCGTACAATCAATTCTATTTCATTCGTACGATCCATTCTTACTCATTCGTACGATCCATTCTAATTCATTCGTACGATCCATTCTAATTCATTCGTACGATCCATTCTAATTCATTCGTACGATCAATTCTAATTCATTCGTACGATCCATTCTAATTCATTCGTACGATCCATTCTTACTCATTCGTATGATCCATTCTAATTCATTCGTACGACCCATTCTAATTCATTCGTACGATCGATTCTAATTCATTCGCACTATCCATTCTAATTCATTCGTACGATCCATTCTAATTCATTCGTATGATCTATTCTAATTTATTCGTTCAAATATATCCATTCTAATTCATTCGTACGATCCATTCTAATTCATTCGTATGGTCCATTCTAATTCATTCGCACAATCCATTCTATTTCATTTGTACGATCCATTCTTACTCATTCATATGATCCATTATGGATACATTCGTGCGAATGAATTAGAATGGATCATACAATGAGTAAGAATGGATCGTACGAATGAAATAGAATGGATTGTGCGAATGAATTAGAATGGATCGTACGAATGAATTAGAATGGATCGTGTGAAAGAATTAGAATGGTTCGTGCTAATGAATTAGAATGGATCGTACGAATGGATTAGAATGGATACATTCGAGCGAATGAATTAGAATGGATCGTACGAATGAATTAGAATGGATCATACGAATGAGTAAGAATGGATCGTACGAATGAATTAGAATGGATCGTACGAATGAATTAGAATGGATCGTACGAATAAATTAGAATGGATACATTCGTCCGAATGAATTAGAATGGATCATACGAATGAGTAAGAATGGATCGTACAAATGAAATAGAATAGATCGTACGAATGAATTAGAATGGAATATACGAATGAATTAGAATGGATCGTATGAATGAATTAGAATAGATTGTATGAATGAATTAGAATGGATCGTACGAATGAATTAGAATGGATCGTGCGAATGAATTCGAATGGATCGTATGATCCATTCTAATTCATTCATACAATCCATTCTAATTCATTCGCACGAATGTATCCATTCTAATCCATTTGTACGATCCATTCTAATTCATTCGTACGATCCATTCTAATTCATTCGTACAAATGTATCCATTCTAATTCATTCGTACGATCCATTCTTATTCATTCGTACGATCCATTCTAATTCATTCGTATGATCCATTCTAATTAATTCGTATGATCCATTCTAATTCATTCGTACGATCCATTCTAATTCATTCATACGATCCATTCTAATTCATTCGTACGATCCATTCTAATTCATTCGTATGATCCATTCTAATTAATTCGTATGATCCATTCTAATTCTTTCGTACGATCCATTCTAATTCATTTGTATGATCCATTCTAATTCATTCGCACGATCCATTCTATTTCATTCGTACGATCCATTCTTACTCATTAGTACGATCCATTCTAATTCATTCGCTCAAATATATCCATTCTAATTCATTCGTACGAATCCATTCTAATTCATTCGTACAATCCATTCTATTTCATTCGTACGATCCATTCTTACTCATTCGTATGATCCATTCTAATTCATTTGCACGAATGTATCCATTCTAAATCATTCGTACGATCCATTCTAATTCATTCGTACGATCCATTCTAAATCATTCGTACAATCCATTCTATTTCATTCGTACGATCAATTCTAATTCATTCTAATTCATTCTATTTCATTCGTACGATCCGTTCTAATTCACTCATACGATCCATTCTAATTCATTCATATGATCCATTCTAATTCATTTGCACGAATATATCCATTCTAATTCCTTCGTACGATCCATTCTAATTCCTTCGTACGATCCATTCTATTTCATTCGTATGATCCATTCTAATTCCTTCGTACGATCCATTCTAATTCCTTCGTATCCATTCTAATTCACTCATACGATCCATTCTAATTCATTCATACGATCTATTCTAATTCATTCATACAATCCATTCTAATTCTTTCACACGATCCATTCTAATTCATTGGTACGATCCATTCTAATTCATTCGCACAATCCATTCTATTTTATTAGTACGATCCATTCTTACTCATTGGTACGATCCATTCTAATTCATTCGCACGGATGTATCCATTCTAATTCATTCGTACGAATCCATTCTAATTCATTCGTACAATCTATTCTATTCCATTCTAATTCATTAGCACGATCCATTCTGATTCATTCGTACGATCCATTCTAATTCATTCGTACGATCCATTCTTACTCATTCGTACGATCCATTCTAATTCATTCGTCCGATCCATTCTAATTCATTCGCACGAATGTATCCATTCTAATTCATTCGTTCGATCAATTCTAATTCATTTGCACGATCCATTCTAATTCATTCGTACGATCCATTCTAATTCATTCGCACGATCAATTCTAATTCATTCATAGGATCCATTCTAATTCATTCGTACGATCCATTCTAATTCATTCGTATGATCCATTCTAATTCATTCGCACAATCCATTCTATTTCATTCGTACGATCCATTCTTACTCATTGGTACGATCCATTCTAATTCATTCGCACGAATGTATCCATTCTAATTCATTCGTACGAATCCATTCTAATTCATTCATACAATCTATTCTATTTCATTCGTACGATCCATTCTTACTCATTCGTATGATCCATTCTAATTCATTCGGACGAATGTATCCATTCTAATTTATTCGTTCGATCCATTCTAATTCATTCGTACGATCCATTCTAATTCATTCGTACGATCCATTCTAATTCAATCGTCCGATCCATTCTAATTCATTCGAACGAATGTATCCATTCTAATTCATTCGTACGATCCATTCTAATTCATTCGTATGATCCATTCTAATTCATTCGTAAGATCCATTCTAATTCATTCGTATGATCCATTCTAATTCAATCTCACGAATGTATCCATTCTAATTCATTCGTACAATCCATTTTATTTCATTCGTACGATCCATTCTTACTCATTCGTATGATCCATTCTAATTCATTCGTATGATCCATTCTAATTCATTCGTACGATCCATTCTAATTCATTCGTACGATCCATTCTAATTCATTCGCACGATCCATTCTAATTCATTCATACGATCCATTCTAATTCATTCATACGATCCATTCTAATTCATTCCTACAATCCATTCTAATTCATTCGCCCGATCCATTCTATTTCATTCATACGATCCATTCTATTCGAATGGATCATGCGATCCATTCGAATTCATTCGCACGATCCATTCTAATTCATTCATACGATCCATTCTAATTCATTCATACAATGTATTCTAATTCTTTCACACGATCCATTCTAATTCATTAGTACGATCCATTCTAATTCATTCGTACAATCCATTCTATTTCATTTGTACGATCCATTCTTACTCATTCGTATGATCCATTCTAATTCATTCGTACGATCCATTCTAATTCATTTGTACGATCCATTCTAATTCATTCGTACAATCTATTCTATTTCATTCGTACGATCCATTCTTACTCATTCGTATGATCCATTCTAATTCATTCGCACGAATGTATCCATTCTAATTCATTCATACAATCCATTCTAATTCATTCCGTACGATCCATTCTAATTCATTCGTACGATCGTACGAATGAATTAGAATGGATCGTATGAATTAATTAGAATAGATTGTGCGAATGAATTAGAATGGATCGTACGAATGAATTAGAATGGATCGTACGAATGAATTAGAATGGATCATACGAATGAGTAAGAATGGATCGTACGAATGAATTAGAATGGATCGTACGAATGAATTAGAATGGATCGCACGAATAAATTAGAATGGATACATTCGTCCGAATGAATTAGAATGGATCATACGAATGAGTAAGAATGGATCGTACAAATGAAATAGAATAGATCGTACGAATGAATTAGAATGGAATATACGAATGAATTAGAATGGATCGTACGAATGAATTAGAATAGATTGTATGAATGAATTAGAATGGATCGTACGAATGAATTAGAATGGATCGTGCGAATGAATTCGAATGGATCGTACGATCCATTCTAATTCATTCGCACAATCCATTCTAATTCATTCGCACGAATGTATCCATTCTAATCCATTCGTACGATCCATTCTAATTCATTCGTACGATCCATTCTAATTCATTCGCACAAATGTATCCATTCTAATTCATTCGTACGATCCATTCTAATTCATTCGTACGATCCATTCTAATTCATTCGTATGATCCATTCTAATTAATTCGTATGATCCATTCTAATTTATTCGTACGATCCATTCTAATTCATTCGTACGATCCATTATAATTCATTCGTACGATACATTCTAATTCATTCGTATGATCCATTCTAATTAATTCGTATGATCCATTCTAATTCTTTCGTACGATCCATTCTAATTCATTTGTACGATCCATTCTAATTCATTCGCACGATCCATTCTATTTCATTCGTACGATCCATTCTTACTCATTAGTACGATCCATTCTAATTCATTCGCTCGAATATATCCATTCTAATTCATTCGTACGAATCCATTCTAATTCATTCGTACAATCCATTCTATTTCATTCGTACGATCCATTCTTACTCATTCGTATGATCCATTCTAATTCATTTGCACGAATGTATCCATTCTAAATCATTCGTACGATCCATTCTAATTCATTCGTACGATCCATTCTAAATCATTCGTACAATCCATTCTATTTCATTCGTACGATCAATTCTAATTCATTCTATTTCATTCGTACGATCCGTTCTAATTCACTCATACGATCCATTCTAATTCATTCATACGATCCATTCTAATTCATTTGCACGAATATATCCATTCTAATTCCTTCGTACGATCCATTCTAATTCCTTCGTACGATCCATTCTAATTCCTTCGTATCCATTCTAATTCACTCATACGATCCATTCTAATTCATTCATACGATCTATTCTAATTCATTCATACAATCCATTCTAATTCTTTCACACGATCCATTCTAATTCATTCGTACGATCCATTCTAATTCATTCGCACAATCCATTCTATTTCATTCGTACGATCCATTCTTACTCATTGGTACGATCTATTCTAATTCATTCGCACGGATGTATCCATTCTAATTCATTCGTACGAATCCATTCTAATTCATTCGTACAATCTATTATATTCCATTCTAATTCATTAGCACGATCCATTCTAATTCATTCGTACGATCCATTCTAATTCATTCGTACGATCCATTCTTACTCATTCGTACGATCCATTCTAAGTCATTCGTCCGATCCATTCTAATTCATTCGCACGAATGTATCCATTCTAATTCATTCGTTCGATCAATTCTAATTCATTAGCATGATCCATTCTAATTCATTCGTACGATCTATTCTAATTCATTCGCACGATCAATTCTAATTCATTCATAGGATCCATTCTAATTCATTCGTACGATCCATTCTAATTCATTCGTATGATCCATTCTAATTCATTCGCATAATCCATTCTATTTCATTCGTACGATCCATTCTTACTCATTGGTATGATCCATTCTAATTCATTCGCACGAATGTATCCATTCTAATACATTCGTACGAATCCATTCTAATTCATTCATACAATCTATTCTATTTCATTCGTACGATCCATTCTTACTCATTCGTATGATCCAGTCTAATTCATTCGGACGAATGTATCCATTCTAATTTATTCGTACGATCCATTCTAATTCATTCGTACGATCCATTCTAATTCATTCGTACGATCCATTCTAATTCATTCGTCCGATCCATTCTAATTCATTCGAACGAATGTATCCATTCTAATTCATTCGTACGATCCATTCTAATTCATTCGTACGATCCATTCTAATTCATTCGTAAGATCCATTCTAATTTATTCGTACGATCCATTCTAATTCATTCGTACGATCCATTCTAATTCATTCGCACGAATGTATCCATTCTAATTCATTCGTACAATCCATTCTATTTCATTCGTACGATCCATTCTTACTCATTCGTATGATCCATTCTAATTCATTCGTATGATCCATTCTAATTCATTCGTACGATCCATTCTAATTCATTCATACGATCCATTCTAATTCATTCGCACGATCCATTCTAATTCATTCATACGATCCATTCTAATTCATTCATACGATCCATTCTAATTCATTCCTACAATCCATTCTAATTCATTCGCCTGATCCATTCTAATTCATTCATACGATCCATTCTATTCGAATGGATCATGCGATCCATTTGAATTCATTCGCACGATCCATTCTAATTCATTCATACGATCCATTCTAATTCATTCATACAATGTATTCTAATTCTTTCACACGATCCATTCTAATTCATTCGTACAATCCATTCTAATTCATTCGTACAATCCATTCTATTTCATTTGTACGATCCATTCTTACTCATTCGTATGATCCATTCTAATTCATTCGTACGATCCATTCTAATTCATTTGTACGATCCATTCTAATTCATTCGTACAATCCATTCTATTTCATTCGTACGATCCATTCTTACTCATTCGTATGATCCATTCTAATTCATTCGCACGAATGTATCCATTCTAATTCATTCATACAATCCATTCTAATTCATTCCGTACGATCCATTCTAATTCATTCGTACGATCGTACGAATGAATTAGAATGGATCGTACGAATGAATTAGAATAGATTGTGCGAATGAATTAGAATGGATCATACGAATGAATTAGAATGGATCGTACGAATGAATTAGAATGGATCATACGAATGAGTAAGAATGGATCGTACGAATGAATTAGAATGGATCGTACGAATGAATTAGAATGGATCGTACGAATAAATTAGAATGGATACATTCGTCTGAATGAATTAGAATGGATCATACGAATGAGTAAGAATGGATCGTACAAATGAAATAGAATAGATCGTACAAACGAATTAGAATGGAATATACGAATGAATTAGAATGGATTGAACGAATGTATTAGAATAGATTGTATGAATGAATTAGAATGGATCGTACGAATGAATTAGAATGAATCGTGCGAATGAATTCGAATGGATCGTACGATCCATTCTAATTCATTCATACAATCCATTCTAATTCATTCGCACGAATGTATCCATTCTAATCCATTCGTACGATCCATTCTAATTCATTCGTACGATCCATTCTAATTCATTCGCACAAATGTATCCATTCTAATTCATTCGTACGATCCATTCTAATTCATTCGTATGATCCATTCTAATTCATTCGTATGATCCATTCTAATTAACTCGTATGATCCATTCTAATTAATTCGTATGATCCATTCTAATTCATTCGTACGATCCATTCTAATTCATTCGTACGATCCATTCTAATTCATTCGTACGATCCATTCTAATTCATTCGTATGATCCATTCTAATTAATTCGTATGATCCATTCTAATTCTTTCGTACGATCCATTCTAATTCATTTGTACGATCCATTCTAATTCATTCGCACGATCCATTCTATTTCATTCGTACGATCCATTCTTACTCATTAGTACGATCCATTCTAATTCATTCGCTCGAATATATCCATTCTAATTCATTCGTACGAATCCATTCTAATTCATTCGTACAATCCATTATATTTCATTCGTACGATCCATTCTTACTCATTCGTATGATCCATTCTAATTCATTTGCACGAATGTATCCATTCTAAATCATTCGTACGATCCATTCTAAATCATTCGCACAATCCATTCTATTTCATTCGTACGATCAATTCTAATTCATTCTAATTTATTCTATTTCATTCGTACGATTCGTTCTAATTCACTCATACGATCCATTCTAATTCATTCATACGATCCATTCTAATTCATTTGCACGAATATATCCATTCTAATTCCTTCGTACGATCCATTCTAATTCCTTCGTACGATCCATTCTATTTCATTCGTATGATCCATTCTAATTCCTTCGTACGATCCATTCTAATTCCTTCGTATCCATTCTAATTCACTCATACGATCCATTCTAATTCATTCATACGATCTATTCTAATTCATTCATACAATCCATTCTAATTCTTTCACACGATCCATTCTAATTCATTCGTACGATCCATTCTAATTCATTCGCACAATCCATTCTATTTCATTCGTACGATCCATTCTTACTCATTGGTACGATCCATTCTAATTCATTCGCACGGATGTATCCATTCTAATTCATTCGTACGAATCCATTCTAATTCATTCGTACAATCTATTCTATTCCATTCTAATTCATTAGCATGATCAATTCTAATTCATTCGTACGATCCATTCTAATTCATTCGTACGATCCATTCTTACTCATTCGTACGATCCATTCTAATTCATTCGTCCGATCCATTCTAATTCATTCGCACGAATGTATCCATTCTAATTCATTCGTTCGATCAATTCTAATTCATTAGCACGATCCTTTCTAATTCATTCGTACGATCCATTCTAATTCATTCGCACGATCAATTCTAATTCATTCATAGGATCCATTCTAATTCATTCGTACGATCCATTCTAATTCATTCGTATGATCCATTCTAATTCATTCGCACAATCCATTCTATTTCATTCGTACGATCCATTCTTACTCATTGGTACGATCCATTCTAATTCATTCGCACGAATGTATCCATTCTAATTCATTCGTACGAATCCATTCTAATTCATTCATACAATCTATTCTATTTCATTCGTCCGATCCATTCTAATTCATTCGCACGAATGTATCCATTCTAATTCCTTCGTTCGATCAATTCTAATTCATTAGCACGATCCATTCTAATTCATTCGTACGATCCATTCTAATTCATTCGCACGATCAATTCTAATTCATTCATAGGATCCATTCTAATTCATTCGTACGATCCATTCTAATTCATTCGTATGATCCATTCTAATTCATTCGCACAATCCATTCTATTTCATTCGTACGATCCATTCTTACTCATTGGTACGATCCATTCTAATTCATTCGCACGAATGTATCCATTCTAATTCATTCGTACAATCCATTCTAATTCATTCATACAATCCATTCTAATTCATTCCGTACGATCCATTCTAATTCATTCGTACGATCGTACGAATGAATTAGAATGGATCGTACGAATGAATTAGAATAGATTGTGTGAATGAATTAGAATGGATCGTACGAATGAATTAGAATGGATCGTACGAATGAATTAGAATGGATCATACGAATGAGTAAGAATGGATCGTACGAATGAATTAGAATGGATCTTGCGAATGAATTAGAATGGATCGTACGAATAAATTAGAATGGATACATTCGTCCGAATGAATTAGAACGGATCATACGAATGAGTAAGAATGGATCGTACGAATGAAATTGAATAGATTGTACGAATGAATTAGAATGGATCCTACGAATGAATTAGAATGGTTCGTGTGAAAGAATTAGAATGGATTGTATGAATGAATTAGAATGGATCGTATGAATGAATTAGAATGGATCGTGCGAATGAATTTGAATGGATCGTACGAATTCATTCTAATTCATTCATACAATCCATTCTAATTCTTTCACACGATCCATTCTAATTCATTCGTACGTTCCATTCTAATTCATTAGCACGATCCATGCTAATTTATTCGTTCGATCAATTCTAATTTATTAGCACGGTCCATTCTAATTCATTCGCACGATCCATTCTAATTCATTCGCACTATCCATTCTAATTCATTCATAGGATCCATTCTAATTCATTCATACGATCTATTCTAATTCTTTCGCACGAATGTATCCATTCTAATTCATTCGCACGAATGTATCTATCCTAATTCATTCGTACGATCCATTCTAATTCATTCGTACGATCCATTCGAATTCATTCGCACGATCCATTCTAATTCATTCATATGATCCATTCTAATTCATTCATACAATCCATTCTAATTCTTTCACAAGATCCATTCTAATTCATTCGTACGATCCATTCTAATTCATTCGTACAATCCATTCTATTTCATTCGTACGATCCATTCTTACTCATTCGTATGATCCATTCTAATTCATTCGTATGATCCATTCTAATTCATTCGTACGATCCATTCTAATTCATTCGTACGATCCATTCTAATTCATTCAGATGAATGTATCCATTCTAATTCATTTGCACGATCCATTCTAATTCATTCCTATGATCTATTCTAATTCATTCGTACGATCCATTCTAATTCATTCTAATTCATTCGTACGATCCATTCTAACTCATTCATACGATCCATTCTAATTCATATGCACAAAGGTATCAATTCTAATCCATTCGTAGGATCCATTCTAATCCATTCGTACGATCCATTCTAATTCATTCGTACGATCCATTCTAATTCATTCGCTCGAATGTATCCATTCTAATCCATTCGTACGATCCATTCTAATCCATTCGTACGATCCATTCTAATTCATTCGCATGAATGTAACCATTCTAATGAATTCGTACGATCCATTCTAATTCATTCGTCCGATCCATTCTAATTCATTCGTCCGATCCATTCTAATTCATTCGCACGAATGTATCCATTCTAATTCATTCGTACGATCCATTCTAATTCATTCGTACGATCCATTCTAATTCATTCATAAGATCCATTCTAATTCATTTGTACGATCCATTCTAATTCATTCTAATTCATTCGTACGATCGTACGAATGAATTAGAATGGATCGTACGAATGAATTAGAATGGATCGTACGAATGAACTAGAATGGATACATTCGTGCGAATGAATTAGAATGGATCGTACGAATGAATTAGAATGGATCGTACGATTGAATTAGAATGGATCTTACGAATGAATTAGAATGGATCGTACGAATGAATTAGAATGGATCGTACGAATGAATTAGAATTGATACATTCGTGCGAATGAATTAGAATGGATCGGACGAATGAATTAGAATGGATCGTACGAATGAATTAGAATGGATCAAATGAATGAATTAGAATTGATCGTACGAATGAATTAGAATGCATCGTACGAAAGAATTAGAATGGATATATTCGTGCGAATGAATTAGAATGGATCGTACGAATGAATTAGACTGGATCGTACGAATGAATTTGAATGGATACATTTGTGCGAATGAATCTAAATGGATTGTATGAATGAATTACAATGGATCGTACGAATGAATTAGAATGGATCGTACGAATGAATTAGAATAGCTCATACGAATGAATTAGAATGAATCGTATGAATGAATTAGAATGGTTACATTCGTGTGAATGAATTAGAATAGATTGTACGAATGAATTAGAATGGATCGTACGAATAAATTAGAATGGATCGTGGGAATGAATTAGAATGGATCGTACGAATGAATTAGAATGGATCCACCGAATGAGTTAGAATGGATCATACGAATGAATTAGAATGGATTGTACGAATGAATTAGAATGGATTGTGCGAATGAATTAGAATGGATCGTATGAATGAATAAGAATGGATCGTACGAATGAATTAGAATGGATCGTGCGAATGAATTAGCATGAATCGTACGAATGTATTAGAATGGATCGTACGAATGAATTAGAATGAATCGTACGATCCATTCTAATTCATTCGTACGATCCATTCTAATTCATTCGCACGAATGTATCCATTCTAGTTCATTCGTACGATCCATTCTAATTCATTCGTACGATCCATTCTAATTCATTCGTACGATCCATTATAATTCATTCGTACGATCCATTCTAATTCATTCATTTGATCCATTCTAATTCATTCGTACGATCCATTCTAATTCATTCGTACGATCCATTCTAATTCATTCGTAAGATCCATTCTAATTCATTCGTACGATCAATTCTAATTCATTCGTACGATCCATTCTAATTCATTCGCACGAATGTATCCATTCTAGAATGAATTAGAATGGATCGTACGAATGAATTAGAATGGATCGTGCGAATGAATTAGAATGGATCGTACGAATGAATTAGAATGGATCGTACGAATGAACTAGAATGGATACATTCGTGCGAATGAATTAGAATGGATCGTACGAATGAATTAGAATGGATCGTACGAATGAATTAGAATGTATCGTACGAATGAATTAGAATGGATCGTACGAATGGATTAGAATGGATCATACGAATGAATTAGAATGGATCGTGCGAATGAATTAGAATGGATCGAACGAATGAATTAGAATGGATATATTCGAGCGAATGAATTAGAATAGATCGTAGGAATGAATTAGAATGGATCATACGAATGAATTACAATGGATCGTACGAATGAATTAGAATGGATCGTACGAATGAATTAGAATGGATCGTGTGAAAGAATTAGAATGGATTGTATGAATGAATTAGATTAGATCGTATGAATGAATTAGAATGGATATATTCGTGCGAATGAATTAGAATGGATCGTACGAATGAATTAGAATGGATCGTACGATTCACTCTAATTCATTCGTACGATCCATTCTAATACATTCGTACGATTCATGCTAATTCATTCGCACGATCCATTCTAATTCATTCGTACGATCCATTCTTATTCATTCATACGATCCATTCTAATTCATTCGTACAATCCATTCTAATTTATTCGTACAATTCATTCTAATTCATTCGTATGATCCATTCTAACTCATTCGGTGGATCCATTCTAATTCATTCGTACGATCCATTCTAATTCATTCCCACGATCCATTCTAATTTATTCGTACGATCCATTCTAATTCATTCGTACGATCTATTCTAATTCATTCGCACGAATGTAACCATTCTAATTCATTCATACGATTCATTCTAATTCATTCGTATGAGCTATTCTAATTCATTCGTACGATCCATTCTAATTCATTCGTACGATCCATTGTAATTCATTCATACAATCCATTTAGATTCATTCGCACAAATGTATGCATTCAAATTCATTCGTACGATCCAGTCTAATTCATTCGTACGATCCATTCAAATTCATTCGCACGAATATATCCATTCTAATTCTTTTGTACGATGCATTCTAATTCATTCGTACGATCCATTCTAATTCATTCGTACGATCCATTCTAATTCATTCGTACGATCAATTCTAATTCATTCGCACGAATGTATCCATTCTAATTCGTTCGTACAATCCATTCTATTTCATTCGTACGAACCATTCTAATTCATTCGTATGATCCATTCTAATTCATTCGTACGATCCATTCTAATTCATTCGCACGATCCATTCTAATTCATTCATATGATTCATTCTAATTCATTCAAACAATCCATTCTAATTCTTTCACACGATCCATTCTAATTAATTCGTATGATCCATTCTAATTCATTTGTACAATCCATTCTATTTCATTCGTACGATCCATTCTTACTCATTCGTATGATCCATTCTAATTCATTCGTATGATCCATTCTAATTCATTCGTACGATCCATTCTAATTCATTCGAACGATCCATTCTAATTCATTCGTACGATCCATTCTAATTCATTCGCACGATCTATTCTAATTCATTCATAGGATCCATTCTAATTCATTCATACGATCAATTCTAATTCTTTCGCACGAATGTATCCATTTTAATTCATTCCCACGAATGTATCAATTCTAATTCATTCATACGATCCATTCTAATTCATTCGTACGATCCATTCTAATTCATTCGTACGATCCATTCAAATTCATTCGCACGATCCATTCTAATTCATTCGTACAATCCATTCTATTTCATTCATACGATCCATTCTTACTCATTCGTATGATCCATTCTAATTCATTCGCACGAATGTATCCATTCTAATCCATTCGTATGATCCATTCTAATCCATTCGTACGATCCATTCTAATTCATTCGCATGAATGTAACCATTCTAGTTCATTCATTTGATCCATTCTAATTCATTCGTACGATCCATTCTAATTCATTCGTCCGATCAATTTTAATTCATTCGCACGAATGTATCCATTCTAAACCATTAATACGATCCATTCTAATTCATTCGTATGATCCATTCTAATTCATTCGTACGATCCATTCTAATTCATTCGTAAGATCCATTCTAATTCATTCGCACGAATGTATCCATTCTAGTTCATTCGTACGATCCATTCTAATTCATTCGCACGATCCATTCTAAATAATATGCACAAAGGTATCCATTCTAATCCATTCGTATGATCCAGTCTAATTCATTCATACAATCCATTCCAATTCTTTCACACGATCCATTCTATTTCATTCGTACGATCCATTCTAATTCATTCGTACGATCCATTCTAATTCATTCTAATTCATTCGTACGATCCATTCTAATTCATTTGTCCGATCCTACGAATGAATTAGAATAGATCGTGTGAAAGAATTTGAATGGATTGTATGAATAAATTAGAATGAATTCGTACGATCCATTCGAATTCATTCGCACGATCCATTCTAATTCATTCATACGATCCATTTTAATTCATTCATACAATCCATTCTAATTCTTTCACACGATCCATTCTAATTCATTCGTAGGATCCATTCTAATTCATTCGTACAATCTATTCTATTTTATTCGTACGATCCATTCTTACTCATTCATATGATCCATTCTAATTCATTCGGACGAATGTATCCATTCTAATTTATTCGTACGATCCATTCTAATTCATTCGTACGATCCATTCTAATTCTTTCACACGATCCATTCTAATTCATTCGTAGGATCCATTCTAATTCATTCGTACAATCTATTCTATTTCATTCGTACGATCCATTCTAATTCATTCACACGATCCATTCTAATTCATTCGTACGATCCATTCTAATTCATTCGCGAATGTATCCATTCTAATTCATTCGTACGATCCATTCTAATCCATTCGTACGATCCATTCTAATCCATTCGTACGATCTATTCTAATTCATTAGCACGATCCATGCTAATTCATTCGTTCGATCAATTCTAATTCATTAGCACGATCCATTCTAATTCATTTGTACGATCCATTCTAATTCATTCGCACGATCCATTCTAATTCATTCATAGGATCCATTCTAATTCATTCATACGATCTATTCTAATTCTTTCGCACGAATGTATCCATTCTAATTCATTCGCACGAATGTATCCATTCTAATTCATTCGTACGATCCATTCTAATTCATTCGTACGATCCATTCTAATTCATTCGTACGATCCATTCTAATTCATTCGCACGATCCATTTTAATTCATTCATATGATTCATTCTAATTCATTCAAACAATCCATTCTAATTCTTTCACACGATCCATTCTAATTCATTCGTATGATCCATTCTAATTCATTCGTACAATCCATTCTATTTCATTCGTACGATCCATTCTTACTCATTCGTATGATCCATTCTAATTCATTCGCACGAATGTATCCATAATGGATCATACGAATGAGTAAGAATGGATCGTACTAATGAAATAGAATGGATTGTGTGAATGAATTAGAATGGACCGTACGAATGAATTAGACGTACGAATGAATTAGAATGGATACATTCGTGCGAATAAATTAGAATGGATCATACGAATGAGTAAGAATGGATCGTCATTCTAATTCATTCGTATGCTCCATTCTAATTCATTTGTATCCATTCTATTTCATTCGCACGATCCATTCTAATTCATTCGCGCAATCTATTCTAATTCATTCGTACGATCCATTCTAATTCATTCGTACGATCCATTCTATTTCATTCATACAATCCATTCTAATTTATTCGCATGAATGTATCCATTCTAATTCATTCGTACGATCCATTATAATTCATTCGCACAATCTATTCTAATTCATTTATACGATCCATTCAAATTCATTCGCACGAATGTATCCATTCTAATTCATTCATACGATCCATTCTACTTCATTCGTACTATCCGTTCTAATTCACTCATACGATCCATTCTAATTCATTCATACGATCCATTCTAATTCAGTTGCATGAATATATCCATTCTAATTCATTCGTACGATCCTGAATTAGAATGGATCGTACGAATGAATTAGAATGGATACCTTTGTGCATATGAATTAGAATGGATCGTACGAATGAATTAGAATGGATCGTACGAATGAATTAGAATGGATCGTACGGATGAATTAGAATGGATCATACGAATGAATTAGAATGGATCATACGAATGAGTAAGAATGGATCGTACGAATGAAATAGAATGGATTGTACGAATAAATTAGAATGGATACATTCGTGCGAATGAATTAGAATGGATAGTACGAATGAATTAGAATGGATCGTGCGAATGAATTAGAATAGATTGTATGAATGAATTACAATGGATCGTACGAATGAATTAGAATGGATCGTACGAATGAATTATAATGGATCGTACGAATGAAATAGAATGGATTGTACGAATGAATTAGAATGGATCGTGCGAATGAATTTGAATGGATCGTACGAATGAATTAGAATGGATCGTGCTAATGAATTAGAATTGATCGTACGAATGAAATAGAATGGATTGTACGAATGATTTAGAATGGATCGTACGAATGAATTAGAATGGATCGTACGAATGATTTAGAATGGATACATTCGTGCGAATGAATTAGAATGGATCATACGAATGCGTAAGAATGGATCGTACGAATGAAATAGAATGGATTGTACGAATGAATTAGAATGGATTCGTACGAATGAATTAGAATGGATACATTCGTGCGAATGAATTAGAATGGATCGTACCAATGAGTAAGAATGGATCGTACGAATGAAATAGAATGGATTATGCGAATGAATTAGAATGGATCGTACGAATGAATTAGAATGGATCGTGTGAAAGAATTAGAATGGATTGTATGAATGAATTAGAATAGATCGTATGAATGAATTAGAATGGATCGTACGAATGAATTAGAATGGATCGTATGAATGATATAGAATGGATACATTCGTGCGAATGAATTAGAATGGATCGTACGAATGAATTAGAATGGATCGTACGAATAAATTAGAATGGATCTTACGAATGAATTAGAATGGATCGTACGAATGAATTAGAATGGATCGTACGAATGAACTAGAATGGATACATTCGTGCGAATGAATTAGAATGGATCGTACGAATGAATTAGAATGGATCGTACGAATGAATTAGAATGGATCTTACGAATGAATTAGAATGGATCGTACGAATGAATTAGAATGGATCGTACGAATGAACTAGAATGGATACATTCGTGCGAATGAATTAGAATGGATCGTACGAATGAATTAGAATGGATCGTACGAATGAATTAGAATGGATCTTACGAATGAATTAGAATGGATCGTACGAATGAATTAGAATGGATCGTACGAATGAATTAGAATGGATACATTCATGATCGTACGAATGAATTAGAATGGATCATACGAATAAATTAGAATGGATCGTGGGAATGAATTAGAATGGATCGTACGAATGAATTAGATTGGATCCACCGAATGAGTTAGAATGGATCATACGAATGAATTAGAATGGATTGTACGAATGAATTAGAATGGATTGTGCGAATGAATTAGAATATATCGTACGAATGAATTAGACTGGATCGTACGAATGAATTAGAATGGATCAAATGAATGAATTAGAATGGTTACATTCATGCGAATGAATTAGAATGGATCGTACGAATGGATTAGAATGGATCGTACGAATGGATTAGAATGGATACATTCGTGCGAATGAATTAGAATGGATCGTATGAATGAATTAGAATAGATTGTGCGAATGAATTAGAGTGGATCGTACGAATGAATTAGAATGGATACATTCGTGCGAATAAATTAGAATGGATTGTATGAATGAATTAGAATGGATCGTACGAATGAATTAGAATGGATCATACGAATGAATTAGAATAGATTGCGCGAATGATTTAGAATGGATCGTACGAATGAATTAGAATGGTTCGTACGAAGGAATTAGAATGGATCGTACGAATGAATTAGAATGGATCGTACGAAGGAATTAGAATGGATCGTACGAATGAATTAGAATGGATCGTACGATTGAATTAGAATGGATCATACGAATGAGTAAGAATGGATCGTATGAATGAATTAGATTGGATCGTAAGATCCATTCTAATTCATTAGCATGGATCGTGCTAATGAATTAGAATGGAATATACGAATGAATTAGAATGGATCGTAGAATGGATCGCACGAATGAATCAGAATGAATTAGAATGGATCGTACGAATGAATTAGAATAGATCATAGGAATGAATTAGAATGGATCGTGCAAATGAACTAGAATGGATACATTCGTGCGAATGAATTAGAATGGATCGTGCGAATGAATTAGAATGGATCGTACGAATGAATTAGAATGGATATATTTGAACGAATAAATTAGAATGGATCATACGAATGAATTAGAATGGATCGTACGAATGAATTAGAATGGATAGTGCGAATGAATTCGAATCGATCGTACGAATGAATTAGAATGGATCGTACGAATGAATTTGAATGGATCATACGAATGAGTAAGAATGGATCGTATGATCCATTCTAATACATTCGTACGATTCATGCTAATTCATTCGCATAATCCATTCTAATTCATTCGTACGATCCATTCTTATTCATTCATACGATCCATTCTAATTCATTCGCACAATCCATTCTAATTCATTCGTACAATCCATTCTAATTCATTCGTATGATCCATTCTAACTCATTCGGTGGATCCATTCTAATTCATTCGTACGATCCATTCTAATTCATTCCCACGATCCATTCTAATTTATTCGTACGATCCATTCTAATTCATTCGTACGATCTAATCTAATTCATTCGCACGAATGTAACCATTCTAATTCATTCATACGATTCATTCTAATTCATTCGTATGAGCTATTCTAATTCATTCGTACGATCCATTCTAATTCATTCGTACGATCCATTGTAATTCATTCATACAATCCATTTAGATTCATTCGCACAAATGTATCCATTCAAATTCATTCGTACGATCCATTCTAATTCATTCGTACGATCCGTTCTAATTCATTCATACGATAATGAATTTGAATGGTTACATTCATGCGAATGAATTAGAATGGATCGTACGAATTGATTAGAATGGATCGTACGAATGGATTAGAATGGATACATTCGAGCGTACGATCCATTCTAATTCATTCGTCCGATCCATTCTAATTCATTCGCACGAATGTATCCATTCTAATTCATTCGTACGATCTATTCTAATTCATTCTTACGATCCATTCTAATTCTTTCGTAAGATCCATTCTAATTCATTCGTACGATCTATTCTAATTCATTCGTACGATCTATTCTAATTCATTCGCACGAATGTATCCATTCTAGTTCATTCGTACGATCGATTCTAATTCATTCGTACGATCCGTTCTAATTCATTCGCACGATCCATTCTAATTCATTCGTACGATCCATTCTAATTCATTCGCACAAAAATATCCATTCTAATTCATTCGTACGATCCATTCTAATTAATTCGCACGATCCATTCTAATTCATTCGTACGATCCATTCTAATTCTTTCACACGATCCATTCTAATTCATTCGTACGATCCATTCTAATTCATTCGCACGATCCATTCTAATTCATTCGTACGATCCATTCTAATTCATTCATACGATCCATTCTAATTCATTCGTACGATCCATTCTAATTCATTCGCACAAATGTATCCATTCAAATTCATTCGTACGATCCATTCTAATTCATTCGCACGATCCATTCTAATTCATTCGTACGATCCATTCTAATTCATTCGTACGATCCATTCTAATTAATTCGTATGATCCATTCTAATTCATTCGTACGATCTATTCTAATTCATTCATACAATCCATTCTAATTCATTCGCACGAATGTATCCATTCTAATTAATTCGTACGATCCATTTTAATTCATTCGTATGATCTTTTCTTATTCATTCGCACGATCCAGTCTAATTGATTCGCACGATCCATTCTAATTCATTCGCACGAATGTATCCATTCTAATTTATTCGTACGATCCATTCTAATTCATTAATATGATCCATTCTAATTCATTCGTACGATCCATTCTAATTCATATGCACAAAGGTATCCATTCTAATTCATTCGCACGAAAGAATTAGAAAGGATTGTATGAAAGAAAAGATCGTATGAATGAATTAGAATGGATCGTACCGAATGAATTAGAATGGATTGTATGAATGAATTAGAATGGATCGTACGAATGAGTAAGAATGGATCGTACGAATGAATTAGAATGGATCATACGAATGAATTAGAATGGATCGTACGAATTAATTAGAATGGATCATACAAATGAAATAGAATGGATCGTACGAAGGAATTAGAATGGATCGTACGAAGGAATTAGAATGGATCGTACGAAGGAATTAGAATGGATCGTACGAATGAATTAGAATGGATATATTCGTGCAAATGAATTAGAATGGATCGTACGAATGAATTAGAATGAAGTAGAATGGATCGTATGAATGAATTAGAATGGATCGTACGAATGAAGTAGAATGGATCGTATGAATGAATTAGAATGGATACATTCGTGCGAATGAATTAGAATGGATCGTATGAATGAATTAGAATAGATCGTACGAATGATTTAGAATGGATCGTGCGAATGAATTAGAATGGATCGTACGAATGAATTAGAATGGATCGTACGAATAAACTAGAACGGATACATTCGTGCGAATGAATTAGAATGGATCATACGAATGAATTAGAATGGATCGTACGAATGAATTAGAATGGATCTTACGAATGAATTAGAATGGATCGTACGAATGAATTAGAATGGATCGTACGAATGAATTAGAATGGATACATTCGTGCGAATGAATTAGAATGGATCAGATGAATGAATTAGAATGGATCGTACGAATGAATTAGAATGGATCAAATGAATGAATTAGAATGGATCATACGAATAAATTAGAATGGATACATTCGTCCGAATGAATTAGAATTGATCGTACGAATGAATAAGAATGGATCGTACGAATGAATTAGAATGGATACATTCGTACGAATGAATTAGAATGGATCGTACGAATGAATTAGAATGGATCGTACGGAATGAATTAGAATGGATATATTTGAACGAATAAATTAGAATGGATCATACGAATGAATTAGAATGGATCGTACGAATGAATTAGAATGGATAGTGCGAATGAATTAGAATCGATCGTACGAATGAATTAGAATGGATCGTACGAATGAATTAGAATGGATCATACGAATGAGTAAGAATGGATCATACGAATGAATTAGAATGGATCGTACGAATGAATTAGAATGGATCGTACGAATAAATTAGAATGGATACATTCGTCCGAATAAATTAGAATGGATCATATGAATGAGTAAGAATGGATCGTACGAATGAAATAGAATAGATTGTACGAATGAATTAGAATGGATCCTACGAATGAATTAGAATGGATCGTGTGAAAGAATTAGAATGGATTGTATGAATGAATTAGAATGGATCGTATGAATGAATTAGAATGGATCGTACGAATGGATTAGAATGGATCGTATGAATGAATTAGAATGGATCGTACGAATGAACTAGAATGGATACATTCGTGCGAATGAATTAGAATAGATCGTACGAATCAATTAGAATGGATCGTACGAATGAATTAGAATGGATCTGACGAATGAATTAGAATGGATCGTACGAATGAATTAGAATGGATCGTACGAATGAATTAGAATAGATCGTACGAATGAATTAGAATGGATCGTACGAAGGAATTAGAATGGATCGTACGAATGAATTAGACGTACGAATGAATTAGAATGGATACATTCGTGCGAATAAATTAGAATGGATCATACGAATGAGTAAGAAAGAATCGTCATTCTAATTCATTCGTATGATCCATTCTAATTCATTTGTATCCATTCTATTTTATTCGCACGATCCATTCTAATTCATTCGCGCAATCTATTCTAATTCATTCGTACGATCCATTCTAATTCATTCGTACGAATCCATTCTAATTCATTCATACAATCCATTCTAATTTATTCGCACGAATGTATCCATTCTAATTCATTCGTACGATCCATTATAATTCATTCGCACAATCTATTCTAATTCATTCATACGATCCATTCTAATTCATTCGTACGAATGTATCCATTCTAATTCATTCATACGATCCATTCTACTTCATTCGTACTATCCGTTCTAATTCACTCATACGATCCATTCTAATTCATTCATACCATCCATTCTAATTCATTTGCACGAATATATCCATTCTAATTCATTCGTACGATCCTGAATTAGAATGGATCGTACGAATGAATTAGAATGGATACCTTTGTGCATATGAATTAGAATGGATCGTACGAATGAATTAGAATGGATCGTACGAATGAATTAGAATGGATATATTCGTGCAAATGAATTAGAATGGATCGTACGAATGAATTAGAATGGATCATACGAATTAATTAGAATGGATCATACGAATGAATTAGAATGGATCGTACGATATCCATTCTAATTCATTCGTACGATCCATTCTAATTCATTCGTACGATCCATTCTAATTCATTCGTAAGATCCATTCTAATTTATTCGTACGATCCATTCTAATTCATTCGTACGATCCATTCTAAATCATTCGCACGAATGTATCCATTCAAGTTCATTCGTACGATCCATTCTAATTCATTCATACGATCCATTCTAATTCATTCACACGATCCATTCTAATTCATTCGTACGATCCATTCTAATTCATTCATACGATCCATTCTAATTCATTCGTACGATCCATTCTAATTCATTCGCACAAATATATCCATTCTAATTCATTCGTACGATCCATTCTAATTCATTCGCACGATCCATTCTAATTCATTCGTATGATCCATTCTAATTCTTTCACACGATCCATTCTAATTCATTCGTACGATCCATTCTAATTCATTCGCACGATCCATTCTAATTCATTCGTACGATCCATTCTAATTCATTCATACGATCCATTCCAATTCATTCGTACGATCCATTCTAATTCATTCGCACAAATGTATCCATTCTAATTCATTCGTACGATCCATTCTAATTCATTCGCACGATCCATTCTAATTCATTTGTACGATCCATTCTAATTCATTCGTACGATCCATTCTAATTCATTCGTACGATCCATTCTAATTAATTCGTATGATCCATTCTAATTCATTCGTACAATCCATTCTAATTCATTCGTACGATCCATTCTAATTCATTCGCACGAATGTATCCATTCTAATTAATTCGTACGATCCATTCTAATTCATTCGTATGATCTATTCTTATTCATTCGCACGATCCAGTCTAATTGATTCGCACGATCCATTCTAATTCATTCGCACGAATGTATCTATTCAAATTCATTCGTACGATCCATTCTAATTCATTAATATGATCCATTCTAATTCATTCGTACGATCCATTCTAATTCATATGCACAAAGGTATCCATTCTAATTCATTCGTACTAAAGAATTAGAATGGATTGTATGAAAGAATAGATCGTATGAATGAATTAGAATGGATCGTACGGAATGAATTAGAATGGATTGTATGAATGAATTAGAATGGATCGTACGAATGAGTAAGAATGGATCGTACGAATGAATTAGAATGGATCATACGAACGAATTAGAATGGATCGTACGAATTAATTTGAATGGATCATACGAATGAAATAGAATGGATCGTACGAAGGAATTAGAATGGATCGTACGAAGGAATTAGAATGGATCGTACGAATGAATTAGAATGGAAAAATTCATGCAAATGAATTAGAATGGATCGTATGAATGAATTAGAATGGATCGTATGAGTGAATTAGAACGGATAGTACGAATGAAGTAGAATGGATCGTATGAATGAATTAGAATGGATACATTCGTGCGAATGAATTAGAATGGATCGTATGAATGAATTAGAATGGATCGTACGAATGAATTAGAATGGATCGTGCGAATGAATTAGAATGGATCGTACGAATGAATTAGAATGGATCGTACGAATGAACTAGAATGGATACATTCGTGCGAATGAGTTAGAACGGATCATACGAATGAATTAGAATGGATCGTACGAATGAATTAGAATGGATCTTACGAATGAATTAGAATGGATTGTACGAATGAATTAGATTGGATCGTACGAATGAATTAGAATGGATACATTCGTGCGAATGAATTAGAATGGATCGTACGAATGAATTAGAATGGATCAAATGAATGAATTAGAATGGATCGTACGAATAAATTAGAATGGATACATTCATCCGAATGAATTAGAATGGATCGTACGAATGAATTAGAATGGATCGTACGAATGAATTAGAATGGATCGTACGAATGAATTAGAATGGATACATCCGTACGAATGAATTAGAATGGATCATACGAATGAATTAGAATGGATCGTACGGAATGAATTACAATGGATATATTTGAACGAATAAATTAGAATGGATCATACGAATGAATTAGAATGGATCGTACAAATGAATTAGAATGGATAGTGCGAATGAATTAGAATCGATCATACGTATGAATTAGAATGGATCGTACGAATAAATTAGAATGGATCATACGAATGAGTAAGAATGGATCGTACGAATGAATTAGAATGGATCGTACGAATGAATTAGAATGGATCGTACGAATAAATTAGAATGGATACATTCGTCCGAATGAATTAGAATGGATCATACGAATGAGTAAGAATGGATCGTACGAATAAAATAGAATAGATTGTACGAATGAATTAGAATGGATCCTACGAATGAATTAGAATGGATCGTGTGAAAGAATTAGAATGGATTGTATGAATGAATTAGAATGGATCGTATGAATGAATTAGAATGGATCGTATGAATGGATTAGAATGGATCGTACGAATAAATTAGAATGGATCGTACGAATGAACTAGAATGGATACATTCGTGCGAATGAATTAGAATGGATCGTACGAATGAATTAGAATGGATCGTACGAATGAATTAGAATGGATCTTACGAATGAATTAGAATGGATCATACGAATGAATTAGAATAGATCGTACGAATGAACAAGAATGGATACATTCGTGCGAATGAATTAGAATGGATCGTACGAATGAATTAGAATGGATCGTACGAATGAATTAGAATGGATCTTACGAATGAATTAGAATGGATCGTACGAATGAATTAGAATGGATCGTACGAATGAATTAGAATGGATCGTACGAATGAATTAGAATAGATCGTACGAATGAATTAGAATGGATCGTACGAAGGAATTAGAATGGATCGTACGAATGAATTAGAATGGATCGTATGAATGAATTAGAATGGATACATTCGTGCGAATGAATTAGAATGGATAGTACGAATGAATTAGAATGGATCGTACGAATGAATTAGAATGGATCGTGTGAAAGAATTAGAATGGATTGTATGAATGAATTAGAATGGATCGTATGAATGAATTAGAATGGATACATTCGTGCGAATGAATTAGAATGGATCGTACGAATGAATTAGAATGGATCGTACGAATGAATTAGAATGGATCGTACGAATGAATTAGAATGGATCGTATGAAAGAACTAGAATGGATCGTATGAATGGATTAGAATGGATCGTACGAATGGATTAGAATGGATACATTCGAGCGAATGAATTAGAATGGATCGTACGAATGAATTAGAATGGATCGTACGAATGGATTAGAATGGATCCTACGAATGGATTAGAATGGATACCTTTGTGCATATGAATTAGAATGGATTGTACGAATGAATTAGAATGGATCATATGAATGAATTAGAATGGATCGTGTGAAAGAATTAGAATGGATTGTACGAATGAATTAGAATAGATCGTATGAATGAATTAGAATGGATCGTACGAATGGATTAGAATGGATCATACGAATGAATTAGAATGGATCGTACGAATGAATTAGAATGGATACATTCGTGCGAATGAATTAGAATGGATACATTCGTGTGAAAGAATTACAATAGATCGTATGAATGAATTAGAATGGATCCTATGAATGAATTAGAATGGATCGTACGAATGGATTAGAATAGATCGTACGAATGAATTAGAATGGATCGTACGAATGGATTAGAATGGATCGTACGAATGGATTAGAATGGATACATTCGAGCGAATGAATTAGAATGGATCATACGAATGAATTAGAATGGATCGTACGAATAAATTAGAATGGATACATTCGTCCGAATGAATTAGAATGGATCATACGAATGAGTAAGAATGGATCGTACGAATGAAATAGAATAGATTGTACGAATGAATTAGAATGGATCCTACGAATGAATTTGAATGGATCGTGTGAAAGAATTAGAATGGATTGTATGAATGAATTAGAATGGATCGTATGAATGAATTAGAATGGATCGTGCGAATGAATTCGAATGGATCGTATGAATTCATTCTAATTCATTCTTACAATCCATTCTAATTCTTTCACACGATCCATTCTAATTCATTCGTACATTCCATTCTAATTCATTAGCACAATCCATGCTAATTCATTCGTTCGATCAATTCTAATTCATTAGCACGATCCATTCTAATTCATTCGTACGATCTATTCAAATTCATTCGCACGATCCATTCTAATTCATTCATACAATCCATTCTATTTCATTCGTACGATCCATTCTTACTCATTCGTATGATCCATTCTAATTCATTCGCACGAATGTATCCATTCTAATCCATTCGTACGATCCATTCTAATCCATTCGTATGATCCATTCTAATTCATTCGCATGAATGTAACCATTCTAATTCATTCATTTGATCCATTCTAATTCATTCGTACGATCCATTCTAATTCATTCGTCCGATCCATTCTAATTCATTCGCACGAATGTATCCATTCTAAACCATTCATACGATCCAATCTAATTTATTCGTACGATCCATTCTAATTCATTCGTAAGATCCATTCTAATTCATTCATACGATCCATTCTAATTCATTCGTACGATCCATTCTAATTCATTTGCGCGAATGTATCCATTCTAGTTCATTCGTACGATCCATTCTAATTCATTCGTACGATCCATTCTAATTCATTCGCACGATCCATTCTAATTCATTCGTACGATCCATTCTAATTCATTCATACGAATGAATTAGAATGGATAAATTCGTGCGAATGAATTAGAATGGATTGTACCAATGAATAAGAATGGATCGTACGAATGAAATAGAATGGATTGTGCGAATGAATTAGAATGGATCGTACGAATGAATTAGAATGGATCGTGTGAAAGAATTAGAATGGATTGTATGAATGAATTAGAATAGATCGTATGAATGAATTAGAATGGATCGTATGAGTGAATTAGAATGGATACGAAGGAATTAGAATGGATCGTACGAAGGAATTAGAATGGATCATACGAATGAAATAGAATGGATCGTACGAAGGAATAAGAATGGATCGTACGAAGGAATAAGAATGGATCGTACGAAGGAATTAGAATGGATCGTACGAATGAATTAGAATGGATATATTCGTGCAAATGAATTAGAATGGATCGTATGAATGAATTAGAATGGATCATTCGTATGATCCATTCTAACTCATTCGGTGGATCCATTCTAATTCATTCGTATGATCCATTCTAATTCATTCCCATGATCCATTCTAATTTATTCGTACGATCCATTCTAATTCATTCGTACGATCTATTCTAATTCATTCGCACGAATGTAACCATTCTAATTCATTCATACGATCCATTCTAATTCACTCATACGATCCATTCTAATACATTCATACGATCCATTCTAATTCATTTGCACGAATATATCCATTCTAATTCATTCGTACGATCCATTCTAATTCCTTCGTACGATCCATTCTAATTCATTCGTACGATCTATTCTAATTCATTCGTACGATCCATTCTAATTCATTCGTACGATCCATTCTAATTCCTTCGTACGATCCATTCTCATTCATTCATACAATCCATTCTAATTCTTTCACACGATCCATTCTAATTCATTCGTACGATCCATTCTAATTCATTCGTGCAATCTATTCTATTTCATTCGTACGATCTATTCTTACTCATTCGTATGATCCATTCTAATTCATTCAGACGAATGTATCCATTCTAATTTATTCGTACAATCCATTCTAATTCATTCGTACGATCCATTCTTACTCATTCGTACGATCCATTCTAATTCCTTCGTACGATCCATTCTAATTTCTTCGTACGATCCATTCTAATTCATTCGCACGATCCATTCTAATTCTTTCATACAATCCATTCTAATTCTTTCGTGCGAATGAATTAGAATGGATACCTTTGTGCATATGAATTAGTATGGATCGTACGAATGAATTAGAATGGATCATATTAATGAATTAGAATGGATTGTATGAATGAATTAGAATGGATACATTCGTGCGAATGAATTAGAATGGATCGTGCGAATCAATTAGACTGGATCGTGCGAATGAATAAGAATAGATCATACGAATGAATTAGAATGGATCGTACGAATGAATTAGAATGGATCATACGAATTAATTAGAATAGATCATACGAATGAATTAGAATGGATCGTACGAATGAATTAGAATGGATCGTACGAATGAATTAGAATGGATCGTGCGAATGAATTAGAATGGATCGTACGAATGAATTAGAATGGATACATTTGTGCGAATGATTTAGAATGGATCGTACGAATGAATTAGAATGGATCGTATGAATGAATTAGAATGGATCGTACGAATGAATTAGAATGGATCGTGCGAATGAATTAGAATGGATCGTACGAATGAATTAGAGTGGATCGTGTGAAAGAATTAGAATGGATCGTACGAATGAATTAGAATGGATCGTGCGAATGAATTAGAATTGATCGTACGAATGAATTAGAATGGATACATTTGTGCGAATGAATTAGAATGGATCGTACGAATAAATTAGAATGGATCGTATGAATAAATTAGAATGGATCGTACGAATGAATTAGAATGGATCGTGCGAATGAATTAGAATGGATCGTACGAATGAATTAGAATGGGTCGTACGAATGAACTAGAATGGATACATTCGTGCGAATGAATTAGAATGGATCGTACGAATGAATTAGAGTGGATCGTACGAATGAATTAGAATGGATCTTACGAATGAATTAGAATGGATCGTACGAATGAATTAGAATGGATCATATGAATAAACTAGAATGGATCGTACGAATGAATTAGAATGCAAACATTCGTGCGAATGAATTAGAATGGATCGGACGAATGAATTAGAATGGATCGTACGCTCGAATGTATCCATTCTAATCCATTCGTACGATCCATTCTAATCCATTCGTACTATCCATTCTAATTCATTCGCATGAATGTAACCATTCTAATTCATTCATTTGATTCATTCTAATTCATTCCTACGTACGATCCATTCTAATTCATTCGTACGATCAATTCTAATTCATTCGCACGAATGTATCCATTCTAATTCATTCGTACGATCTATTCTAATTCATTCATAGGATCCATTCTAATTCATTCATAAAATCCATTCTAATTCATTCGCACGAATGTATCCATTCTAATTCATTCGTACGATCAGTTCTAATTCATTCACAAAAACTATTCTAATTCATTCATACGATCCATTCTAATTCATTCGCACGAATGTATCCATTCTAATTCATTCGTACAATCCATTCTATTTCATTCGTACGATCCATTCTTACTCATTCGTATGATCCATTCTAATTCATTCGTATGATCCATTCTAATTCATTCGTACGATCCATTCTAATTCATTCGTACGATCCATTCTAATTCATTCGCACGATCCATTCTAATTCATTCATATGATCCATTCTAATTCATTCATACAATCCATTCTAATTCTTTCACACGATCCATTCTAATTCATTCGTACGATCCATTCTAATTCATTCGTACAATCCATTCTATTTCATTCGTACGATCCATTCTTACTCATTCGTATGATCCATTCTAATTCATTCGTATGATCCATTCTAATTCATTCGTACGATCCATTCTAATTCATTCGTACGATCCATTCTAATTCATTCGTACGATCCATTCTAATTCATTCGCGCGATCCATTCTAATTCATTCATACGATCCATTCTAATTCATTCATACGATCTATTCTAATTCTTTCGCATGAATGTATCCATTCTAATTCATTCACACGAATGTATCCAATCTAATTCATTCGTACGATCCATTCTAATTCATTCGTATGATCCATTCTAATTCATTCGTACGATCCATTCTAATTCATTCGTACGATCCATTCAAATTCATTCGCACGATCCATTCTAATTCATTCGCACAATCCATTCTATTTCATTCGTACGATCCATTCTTACTCATTCGTATGATCCATTCTAATTCATTCGCACGTATGTATCCATTCTAATCCATTCGTACGATCCATTCTAATTCATTCGCATGAATGTAACCATTCTAATTCATTCATTTGATCCATTCTAATTCATTCGTATGATCCATTCTAATTCATTCGTCCGATCCATTCTAATTCATTCGCACGAATGTATCCATTCTAAACCATTCATACGATCCATTCTAATTTATTCGTACGATCCATTCTAATTCACTCGTAAGATTCATTCTAATTCATTCGTAAGATCCATTCTAATTCATTCGTACGATCCATTCTAATTCATTCGTAAGATCCATTCTAATTCATTCGCACGATCCGTTCTTACTCATTCGTATGATCCATTCTAATTCATTCGGACGAATGTATCCATTCTAATTTATTCGTACGATCCATTCTAATTCATTCGTACGATCCATTCTAATTCATTCGTAAGATCCATTCTAATTCATTCGTACGATCCATTCTAATTCATTTGTACGATCTATTCTAATTCATTCGTACGATCCATTCTAATTCATTCATACGATCTATTCTAATTCATTCATTCGTACGATCCATTCTAATACATTCGTACGATTCATGCTAATTCATTCGCACGATCCATTCTAATTCATTCGTAAGATCCATTCTAATTCATTCATACAATCCATTCTAATTCATTCGTACGATCCATTCTAATTCATTCGCACGATCCATTCTAATACATTCATACGATCCATTCTAATTCATTTGCACGTGTGAATGAATTAGAATGGATCGTATGAATGAATTAGAATGGATACATTCGTGCGAATGAATTAGAATGGATCGTATGAATGAATTATAATGGATCGTACGAATGAAAGAATTAGAATGGATTGTATGAATGAATTAGAATAGATCGTATGAATGAATTAGAATGGATCATACGAATGAATTAGAATGGATCGTACTAATGAACTAGAATGGATACATTCGTGCGAATGAATTAGAATGGATCATACGAAGGAATTAGAATGGATCGTACGAATGAATTAGAATGGATCGTACGAATGAATTAGAATGGATCGTACGAAGGAATTAGAATGGATCGGACGAATGAATTAGAATGGATATATTTGTGCAAATGAATTAGAATGGATCGTATGAATGTATTAGAATGGACCGTACGAATGAATTAGAATGGATTCGTACGAATGAATTAGAATGGATACATTCGTGCGAATGAATTAGAATGGATCGTACCAATGAGTAAGAATGGATCGTACGAATGAATTTGAATGGATCGTGTGAAAGAATTAGAATAGATTGTATGAATGAATTAGAATGAATTCGTTCGATCAATTCTAATTCATTAGCACGATCTATTCTAATTCATTCGTATGATCCATTCTAATTCCTTCGTACGATCCATTCTAATTCCTTCGTATCCATTCTAATTCACTCATACGATCCATTCTAATTCATTCATACGATCTATTCTAATTCATTCATACAATCCATTCTAATTCTTTCACACGATCCATTCTAATTCATTCGTACGATCCATTCTAATTCATTCGCACAATCCATTCTAATTCATTCGCAGAATGTATCCATTCTAAATCATTCGTACAATCCATTCTATTTCATTCGTACGATCCATTCTTACTCATTGTATGAATGAATTAGAATGGATCCTACGAATGAATTAGAATGGATCGTGTGAAAGAATTAGTATGGATCGTACGAATGAATTAGAATGGATACAATCGTGCGAATGAATTAGAATGGATACATTCGTGCGAAAGAATTAGAATAGATCGTATGAATGAATTAGAATGGATCCTATGAATGAATTAGAATGGATCGTGCGAATGAATTAGAATGGAACGTACGAATGAATTAGGATGGATCGTGCTAATGAATTAGAATAGATCATATGAATGGATCATACGAATGGAATGGATACATTCGTGCGAATGAATTAGAATGGATCGTACGAATGAATTAGAATGGATCATACGAATGAGTAAGAATGGATCGTACGAATGAATTAGAATGGATCGTACGAATGAATTAGAATGGATCGTACGAATAAATTAGAATGGATACATTCGTCCGAATGAATTATAATGGATCATACGAATGCATTCTAATTCCTTCATAAGATCCATTCTAATTCCTTCGTACGATCCATTCTATTTCATTCGTATGATCCATTCTAATTTCTTCGTACGATCCATTCTAATTCCTTCGTATCCATTCTAATTCACTCATACGATCCATTCTAATCCATTCGTACGATCCATTCTAATTCATTCGCATGAATGTAACCATTCTAATTCATTCATTTGATCCATTCTAATTCATTCGTACGATCCATTCTAATTCATTCGTACGATCTATTCTAATTCATTCGTACGATCCATTCTAATTCATTCGCACGATCCATTCTAATTCATTCATAGGATCCATTCTAATTCATTCATACGATCTATTCTAATTCTTTCGCACGAATGTATCCATTCTAATTCATTCGCACGAATGTATCCATTCTAATTCATTCGTACGATCCATTCTAATTCATTCGTACGATCCATTCTAATTCATTCGTACGATCCATTATAATTCATTCATACGATCTATTCTAATTCATTCATACAATCCATTCTAATTCTTTCACACGATCCATTCTAATTCATTCGTACGATCCATTCTAATTCATTCGCACAATCCATTCTATTTCATTCGTACGATCCATTCTTACTCATTGGTACGATCCATTCTAATTCACTCGCACGAATGTATCCATTCTAATTCATTCGTACGAATCCATTCTAATTCATTCGTACAATCTATTCTATTTCATTCGTACGATCCATTCTTACTCATTCGTATGATCCATTCTAATTCATTCGGTCGAATGTATCCATTCTAATTTATTCGTACGATCCATTCTAATTCATTCGTACGATCCATTCTAATTCATTCGTACGATCCATTCTAATTCATTCGTCCGATCCATTCTAATTCATTCGCACGAATGTATCCATTCTAATTCATTCGTACGATCCATTCTAATTCATTCGTACGATCCATTCTAATTCATTCGTACGATCCATTCTAATTCATTCGCACGAATGTATCCATTCTAGTTCATTCGTACTATCCATTCTAATTCATTCGTACGATCCATTCTAATTCATTCGCACGATCCATTCTAATTCATTCGTACGATCCATTCTAATTCATTCATACGATCCATTCTAATTCATTCGTACGATCCATTCTAATTCATTCGCACGAATGTATCCATTCTAATTCATTCGTACGATCCATTCTAATTCATTCGTACGATCCATTCTAATTCATTCGCACGAATGTATCCATTCTAATTCATTCGTACGATCCATTCTAATTCATTCGTACGATCCATTCTAATTAATTCGTACGATCCATTCTAATTCATTCGTTTGATCCATTCTAATTCATTCGTACGATCCATTCTTACTTATTCGTACGATCCATTCTAATTCCTTCGTACGATCCATTCTAATTCCTTCGTACGATCCATTCTAATTCATTCGCACGATCCATTCTAATTCTTTCATACAATCCATTCTAATTCTTTAGTGCGAATGAATTAGAATGGATACCTTTGTGCATATGAATTAGAATGGATCGTACGAATGAATTAGAATGGATCATATTAATGAATTAGAATGGATCGTACGAATGAATTAGAATGGATATATTCGTGCGAATGAATTAGAATGGATCGTGCGAATCAATTAGACTGGATCGTGCGAATGAATAAGAATAGATCATACGAATGAATTAGAATGGATCATACGAATTAATTAGAATGGATACATTCGTGCTAATGAATTAGAATGGATTGTATGAATGAATTAGAATGGATCGTACGAAGGAATTAGAATGGATCATACGAATTAATTAGAATGGATCATACGAATGAATTAGAATGGATCGTACGAATGAATTAGAATGGATCGTACGAATGAATTAGAATGGATCGTGCGAATGAATTAGAATGGATCGTACGAATGAATTAGAATGGATACATTTGTGCGAATGAATTAGAATGGATCGTACGAATGAATTAGAATGGATCGTATGAATGAATTAGAATGGATCGTACGAATGAATTAGAATGGATCGTGCGAATGAATTAGAATGGATCGTACGAATGAATTAGAATGGATCGTGTGAAAGAATTAGAATGGATCGTACGAATGAATTAGAATGGATCGTGCGAATGAATTAGAATGGATCGTACGAATGAATTAGAATGGATACATTTGTGCGAATGAATTAGAATGGATCGTACGAATGAATTAGAATGGATCGTATGAATGGATTAGAATGGATCGTACGCATGAATTAGAATGGATCGTACGAATGAATTAGAATGGATCGTACGAATGAACTAGAATGGATACATTCGTGCGAATGAATTAGAATGGATCGTATAAATGAATTAGAATAGATCGTACGAATGAATTAGAATGGATACATTCGTGCGAATGAATTAGAATGGATCGGACGAATGAATTAGAATGGATCGTACGAATGAATTAGAATGGATCGTACGAATAAATTAGAATGGATATATTCGTCCGAATGAATTAGAATGGATCATACGATTGAGTAAGAATGGATCGTACGAATGAAATAGAATAGATTGTACGAATGAATTAGAATGGATTCGTACGAATGAATTAGAATGGATACATTCGTGCGAATGAATTAGAATGGATCGTACCAATGAGTAAGAATGGATCGTACGAATGAAATAGAATGGATTGTGCAAATGAATTAGAATGGATCGTACGAATGAATTAGAATGGATCGTGTGAAAGAATTAGAATGGATTGTATGAATGAATTAGAATAGATCGTATGAATGAATTAGAATGGATCGTACGAATGAATTAGAATGGATCGTACGAATGAGTAAGAATGGATCGTACGAATGAAATAGAATGGATTGCACGAATGAATTAGAATGGATCGTACGAATGAATTAGAATGGATAGTATGAAAGAATTAGAATGGATTGTATGAATGAATTAGAATGGATCGTACGAATGAATTAGAATGGATAGTATGAAAGAATTAGAATGGATCGTACGAATGAATTAGAATGGATCGTATGAATGTATTAGAATGGATCGTATGAGTGAATTAGAATGGATCGTACGAATGAATTAGAATGGATCGTATGAATGAATTAGAATGGATCGTGCGAAAGAATTAGAATGCATTGTATGAATGAATTAGAATGGATCGTATGAATGAATTAGAATGGATCGTGCGAATGAATTCGAATGGATCGCATGGTCCATTCGAATAGAATGGATCGTATGAATGAATTAGAATGGATTGGGCGAATGAATTAGAATGGATTGTAGGAATGAATTAGAATGGATCGTATGAATGAATTAGAATGGATCGTATAAATGAATTAGAATGGATCGTGCAAATGAATTAGAATGGATCGTACGAATGAATTAGAATGGATCGTACGAATGAATTAGAATGGATCATACGAATGAATTAGAATGGATCATACGAATGAGTAAAAATGGATCGTATGAATGAAATAGAATGGATTGAACGAATGAATTAGAATGGATACATTCATGCGTATCAATTATAATGGATCGGACGATTGAATTAGAATAGATCGTACGATTCATTCTAATTCATTCGTACGATCCATTCTAATACATTCGTACGATTCATGCTAATTCATTCGCACGATCCATTCTAATTCATTCGTACGATCCATTCTTATTCATTCATACGATCCATTCTAATTCATTCGCACAATCCATTCTAATTCATTCGTATGATCCATTCTAACTCATTCGGTGGATCCTTTCTAATTCATTCATACAATCCATTCTAATTCATTCCCACGATCCATTCTAATTTATTCGTACGATCTACTCTAATTCATTCGTACGATCTATTCTAATTCATTCGCACGAATGTAACCATTCTAATTCATTCATACGATTCATTCTAATTCATTCGTATGAGCTATTCTAATTCATTCGTACGATCCATTCTAATTCATTCGTACGATCCATTATAATTCATTCATACAATCCATTTAGATTCATTCGCACAAATGTATCCATTCAAATTCATTCGTACGATCCAGTCTAATTCATTCGTACGATCCATTCTAATTCCTTCGTACGATCCATTCTAATTCATTCGTACGATCTATTCTAATTCATTCGTACGATCTATTCTAATTCATTCGTACGATCTATTCTAATTCCTTTGTACGATCCATTCTAATTCATTCTTACGATCCATTCTAATTCATTCGTACAATCTATTCTAGTTCGTTCGTACGAATGGATACATTCGTGTGAATGAATTAGAATGGATCGTACGAATGAGTAAGAATGGATCGTACGAATGAAATAGAATGGATTGCACGAATGAATTAGAATGGATCGTACGAATGAATTAGAATGGATCGTGTGAAAGAATTAGAATGAATTGTATGAATGAATTAGAATGGATCGTACGAATGAATTAGAATGGATCGTACGAACGAATTAGAATGGATCGTACAAATGAATTAGAATGGATCGTACGAATGAATTAGAATAGATCGTACGAATGAATTAGAATGGATCGTACGAAGGAATTAGAATGGATCGTACGAATGAAATAGAATGGATATATTCGTGCAAATGAATTAGAATGGATCGTACGAATGTATTAGAATGGTTCGTATGAGTGAATTAGAATGGATCGTACGAATGAATTAGAATGGATCGTATGAATGAATTAGAATGGATACATTCGTGTGAATGAATTAGAATGGATCGTATGAATGAATTAGAATAGATTTTGTGAATGAATTAGAACTGATCGTACGAATTAATTAGAATGGATACATTCGTGCGAATGAATTAGAATGGATTGTATGAATGAATTAGAATGGATCGTACGAATGAACTAGAATGGATACATTCGTGCGAATGAATTATAATGGGTCGTACGAATGAATTAGAATGGATCGTACGAATGAATTAGAATGGATCGTACGAATGAATTAGAATGGATACATTCGTGGGAATGAATTAGAATGGATCGGACGAATGAATTAGAATGGATCGTACGAATGAATTAGAATGGATCGTACGAATGAATTAGAATGGATCGTACGAATAAATTAGAATGGATACATTCGTCCGAATGAATTTGAATGGATCATACGAATGAGTAAGAATGGATCGTACGAATGAAATAGAATAGATTGTACGAATGAATTAGAATGGATCCTACGAATGAATTAGAATGGATCGTGTGAAAGAATTAGAATGGATCGTATAAATGAATTAGAATGGATCGTATGAATGAATTAGAATGGATCGTGCGAATGAATTCGAATGGATCGTACGAATTCATTCTAATTCATTCATACAGTCCATTCTAATTCTTTCACACGATCCATTCTAATTCATTCGTACGTTCCATTCTAATTCATTAGCACGATCCATGCTAATTCATTCGTTCGATCAATTCTAATTCATTAGCACGATCCATTCTAATTCATTCGTACGATCCATTCTAATTCATTCGCACGATCCATTCTACTTCATTCATAGGACCCATTCTAATTCATTCATACGATCTATTCTAATTCTTTCGCACGAATGTATCCATTCTAATTCATTCGCACGAATTTATCCATTCTAATTCATTCGTACGATCCATTCTAATTCATTCGTACGATCCATTCTAATTCATTCGTACGATCCATTCTAATTCATTCATACGATCTAATTCTAATTCATTCATACAATCTATTCTAATTCTTTCACACGATCCATTCTAATTCATTCGTACGATCCATTCTAATTCATTCGCACAATCCATTCTATTTCATTCGTACGATCCATTCTTACTCATTGGTACGATCCATTCTAATTCATTCGCACGAATGTATCCATTCTAATTCATTCGTACGAATCCATTCTAATTCATTCGTACAATCCATTCTATTTCATTCGTATGATCCATCCTTACTCATTCGTATGATCCATTCTAATTCATTCGCACGAATGTATCCATTCTAAATCATTCGTACGATCCATTCTAATTCATTCGTACGATCCATTCTAAATCATTCGTACAATCCATTCTATTTCATTCGTACGATCAATTCTAATTCATTAGCACGATCCATTCTAATTCATTCGTACGATCCATTCAAATTCATTCGCACGATCCATTCTAATTCATTCGTACAATCTATTCTATTTCATTCGTACGATCCATTCTTACTCATTCGTATGATCCATTCTAATTCATTCGCACGAATGTATCCATTCTAATCCATTTGTACGATCCATTCTAATCCATTCGTACGATCCATTCTAATTCATTCGCATGAATGTAACCATTCTAATTCATTCATTTGATCCATTCTAATTCATTCGTACGATCCATTCTAATTCATTCATCCGATCCATTCTAATTCATTCGCACGAATGTATCCATTCTAAACCATTCATACGATCCATTCTAATTTATTCGTATGATCCATTCTAATCCATTCGTAAGATCCATTCTAATTCATTCGTACGATCCATTCTAATTCATTCGTACGATCCATTCTAATTCATTCGCTCGAATGTATCCATTCTAGTTCATTCGTACGATCCATTCTAATTCATTCGTACGATCCATTCTAATTCATTCGCACGATCCATTCTAATTCATTCGTACGATCCATTCTAATTCATTCACACGAATGTATCCATTCTAATTCATTCGTACATACGATCCATTCTAATTCATTCGCACGAATGTATCCATTCTAATTCATTTGTATAATCCATTCTATTTCATTGGTACGATCCATTCTTACTCTTTCGTATGATCCATTCTAATTCATTCGCACGAATGTATCCATTCTAATTCATTCGTACGATCCATTCTAATTCATTCGCACTATCCATTCTAATTCATTCGTACGATCCATTCTAATTCATTCGTATGATCCATTCTAATTTATTCGTTCAAATATATCCATTCTAATTCGTTCGTACGATCCATTCTAATTCATTCACAAGATCCATTCTAATTCATTCGCACGAATGTATCCATTCTAATTCATTTGCACAATGCATTCTAATTCATTCCTATGATCTATTCTAATTCATTCGTACGATCCATTCTAATTCATTCGCTCGAATGTATCCATTCTAATTCATTCGTACGATCCATTCTAATTCGTTCATATGATCCATTCTAATTCGTTCGTACGATCCATTCTAATTTGTTCGTACGATCCATTCTAATTCATTCGTATGATCCATTCTAATTTATTCCTACGATCTATTCTAATTCATTCGCTCGAATATATCCATTCTAATTCATTCGTTCGATCCATTCTAATTCATTCGCACGATCCATTCTAATTCATTCGTATGATCCATTCTAATCCATTCGTACGATCCATTCTAATTCATTCGTACGATACATTCTAATTCATTCGTACGATCCATTCTAATTCATTCGCACGAATGTATCAATTCTAGTTCATTCGTACGATCCATTCTAATTCATTCGTACGATCCATTCTAATTCATTCGCACGATCCATTCTAATTCCTTCGTACGATCCATTCTAATTCATTCGTACGATCCATTCTAATTCATTCGTACGATCTATTCTAGTTCATTCGTACGATCCATTCTAATTCCTTCGTACGATCCATTCTAATTCATTCGTACGATCCATTCTAATTCATTCGTACAATCCATTCTAATTCATTCGTACGAATGGATACATTCGTGTGAATGAATTAGAATGGATCGTGCGAATGAATTAGAATAGGTACCTTTGTGCAAATGATTTAGAATGGATCGTATGAATGAATTAGAATGGATCGTATGAGTGAATTAGAACGGATAGTACGAATGGATCGTATGAATGAATTAGAATGGATCGTGTGAAAGAATTAGAATGGATTGTATGAATGAATTAGAATGGATCGTACGAATGAATTAGAATGGATCGTATGAAGGAATTGGAATGGATCGTACTAATGAATTAGAATGGATCGTACGAATGAATTAGAATAGATCGTACGAAGGAATTAGAATGGATCGTACGAAGGAATTAGAATGGATCGTACGAATGAATTAGAATGGATATATTCGTGCAAATGAATTAGAATGGATCGTATGAATGTATTAGAATGGATCGTATGAGTGAATTAGAATGGATTGTACGAATGAATTAGAATGGATCGTATGAATGAATTAGAATGGATCGTGCGAAAGAATTAGAATGCATTGTATAAATGAATTAGAATGGATCGTATGAATGAATTAGAATGGATCGTGTGAATGAATTCGAATGGATCGCATGATCCATTCGAACAGAATGGATCGTATGAATAAATTAGAATGGATCGGGCGAATGAATTTGAATGGATTGTAGGAATGAATTAGAATGGATCGTATGAATGAATTAGAATGGATCGTATGAATGAATTAGAATGGATCGTGCGAATGAATTAGAATGGATCGTACGAATGAATTAGAATGGATCGTACGAATGAATTAGAATGGATCATACGAATGAATTAGAATGGATCATACGAATGAGTAAAAATGGATCGTACGAATGAAATAGAATAGATTGTACGAATGAATTAGAATGGATACATTCATGCGAAGGAATTAGAATGGATCGGACGATTGAATTAGAATGGATCGTACGATTCATTCTAATTCATTCGTATGATCCATTCTAATACATTCGTACGATTCATGCTAATTCATTCGCACGATCCATTCTAATTCATTCGTACGATCCATTCTAATTCATTCGTACGATCCATTGTAATTCATTCATACAATCCATTTAGATTCATTCGCACAAATGTATCCATTCAAATTCATTCGTACGATCCAGTCTAATTCATTTGTACGATCCATTCTAATTCCTTCGTACGATCCATTCTAATTCATTCGTACGATCTATTCTAATTCATTCGTACGATCCATTCTAATTTATTCGTACGATCCATTCTAATTCATTCGTACAATCCATTCTAATTCATTCGTACGATCCATTCTAATTCATTCGTACAATCTATTCTAATTCATTCGTACGAATGGATACATTCGTGTGAATGAATTAGAATGGATCGTACGAATGAGTAAGAATGGATCATATGAATGAAATAGAATGGATTGCACGAATGAATTAAAATGGATCGTACGAATGAATTAGAATGGATCGTGTGAAAGAATTAGAATGGTTCGTATGAATGAATTAGAATGGATCGTACGAATGAATTAGAATGGATCGTACAAAGGAATTAGAATGGATCGTACGAATGAATTAGAATGGATCGTACGAATGAATTAGAATAGATCGTACGAATGAATTAGAATGGATCGTACGAAGGAATTAGAATGGATCGTGCGAATGAATTAGAATGGATTGTGCGAATGAATTAGAATGGATCGTACGAATGAATTAGAATGGATCGTACGAATGAATTAGAATGGATCGTACAAAGGATCGTACGAATGAATTAGAATGGATCGTACGAATGAATTAGAATAGATCGTACGAATGATTTAGAATGGATCGTACGAAGGAATTAGAATGGATCGTGCGAATGAATTAGAATGGATTGTGCGAATGAATTAGAATGGATCGTACGAATGAATTAGAATGGATCGTGTGAAAGAATTAGAATGGATTGTATGAATGAATTAGAATAGATCGTATGAATGAATTAGAATGGATCGTACTAATGAATTAGAATGGATCGTACGAATGAACTAGAATGGATATATTTGTGCGAATGAATTAGAATGGATCGTACGAATGAATTAGAATGGATCGTACGAATGAATTAGAATGGATCTTACGAATGAATTAGAATGGATCGTACGAATGCACGATCCATGCTAATTCATTCATTCGATCAATTCTAATTCATTAGCACGATCCATTCTAATTCATTCGTACGATCCATTCTAATTCATTCGCACGATCCATTCTAATTCATTCGTACGATCCATTCTAATTCTTTCACACGATCCATTCTAATTCATTCGTACGATCCATTCTAATTCATTCGTACGATCTATTCTAATTCATTCGTACGATCCATTCTAATTCATTCGTACGATCCATTCTAATTCCTTCGTACGATCCATTCTAATTCATTCATACAATCTATTCTAATTCATTCATACAATCCATTCTAATTCTTTCACACGATCCATTCTAATTCATTCGTACGATCCATTCGAATTCATTCGCACAATCCATTATAATTCATTCGCACGAATGTATCCATTCTAAATCATTCGTACAGTCCATTCTATTTCATTCGTACAATCCATTCTTACTCATTGTACGAATGAATTAGAATGGATCCTACGAATGAATTAGAATGGATCGTGTGAAAGAATTAGAATGGATTGTATGAATGAATTAGAATGGATCGTATGAATGAATTAGAATGGATCGTACGAATGAATTAGAATGGATACATTCGTGCGAATGAATTAGAATTGATCGTACGAATGAATTAGAATCGATCGTGCGAATGAATTAGAATGGATCGTACGAATGAATTAGAATGGATCGTACGAATGAACTAGAATGGATACATTCATGCGAATGAATTAGAATGGATCGTACGAATGAATTAGAATTGATCGTACGAATGAATTAGAATGGATCTTACGAATGAATTAGAATGGATCGTACGAATGAATTAGAATGGATCATACGAATGAATTAGAATGGATACATTCGTACGAATGAATCAGAATGGATCGTACAAATGAATTAGAATGGATCGTACGAATGAATTTGAATGGATACATTTGTGCGAATGAATCTAAATGGATTGTATGAATGAATTACAATGGATCATACGAATGAATTAGAATGGATCGTACGAATGAATTAGAATAGCTCATACGAATGAATTAGAATGAATCGTATGAATGAATTAGAATGGATACATTCTTGCGAATGAATTAGAATGGATCGTACAAATGAATTAGAATGGATATATTCATGCAAATGAATTAGAATGGATCGTATGAATGTATTAGAATGGATCGTATGAGTGAATTAGAATGGATCGTGCGAATAAATTAGAATGGATTGTATGAATGAATTAGAATGGATCGTGCGAATGAATTAGAATGGATCGTACGAATGAATTAGAATGGATCCTATGAATGAATTAGAATGGATCGTGCGAATGAATTAGAACGGATCGTACGAATGAATTATAATGGATCGTGCTAATGAATTAGAATTAATCGAACGAATGAATTAGAATGGATATATTCGTGCGAATGAATTAGAATGGATCGGACGAATGAATTAGAATGGATCGTACGAATGAGTAAGAATGGATCGTACGAATGAAATAGAATAGATCGTACGAATGAATTAGAATGGATCGTACGAAGGAATTAGAATGGATCGTACGAATGAATTAGAATGGATCGTACGAATGAATTAGAATGGATCGTACGAATGGATCCTACGAATGGATTAGAATGGATACCTTTGTGCATATGAATTAGAATGGATCGTATGAATGAATTAGAATGGATCGTAGAATGGATCGTACGAATGAATTAGAATGAATTAGAATGGATCGTACGAATGAATTAGAATAGATCATCGGAATGAATTAGAATGGATCGTGTTGGATGTAAATCCCTGGTAGAGGCCCGCAGCGGAAGCAAAGTGAAGGTCCGAGGACCGTGAGCGGTGTGCGTTACATATCAAAATTTTCATCGAAACGATCTATATATGCGTGTATGAATCTAGTATGGCAACTACGCGAACCCCTAACGACGATCTGACGCAAAAGAACAATCTAGCATGTATGCATGTTCTAATTATGTTAGATCTACTTGTTAGAGATCATACCTGCGTGCGGAATCTTTCACCGCGACAAATTTCTTCTTTGTCGATGGAGACGGGCTACGGATCTATTCGACATAGCTTCGGTGTGACGGCCATAACTTTCTGCTTCGAACTCCGATTGGGCTGAAATTTGTACTGCAGGTAGCCATCTTCGAGACGCAACTTTTGAAGCAAGTTTCACGTTGTTTGGACTTCTGTAGCTCCCGGAATCACAGAAACAACGCTGATTTTCTGTGCAGATTCTGGACAGCAAAAGGTTGCGGGAGACGCCTTCTAGTTCACCCGATCTCACACGATGCACGGCACCTCGTCGATGGATCTCTGAGTGCCTCCATACGACGAGCCTTCTCCTTCTACGAAACACCACGTAAGGAAGATGAGTCGTCATCCAATGGCGCAAGCGAGGGAGAGAGAGACGAGAGAGGAGATGCGAAGAGATGAGAGGGGCTTCGGTTTCCCCATGGCTTGCATGGCCGGCCCTAGGGCTTGCCCATGCTACTAATTTCGTGCACCCTCTCTTTCCTTCTCATATATAGGGCCGGCCTATCCATATGGATAAGGACAGTATGGATAAGGATGATTGATTCAAGCCTTATCCCTATATATCTCTTCTTTATCTCTATCATTTCCTTGTTTTCGAAAACGGTCAAAACCAGCCCGTTTTCTGCGCCTCATAACCGGCCCCTTCATCGGAGGCAACAACCTCCCGAAACTAATGGGGCCGGCCTTGACCAGTCTCTCAACACTTAGGGCCGGCCCCCTTAGTGCATAGTGGCGCATGGTATGACCAAAACGCCCTTATGCCACTAGTTGGCCGTTCCTCGTGTACGAGACTTTGCAAGGCACACATAAGTGAAGTGCACCAGTGATTTCACTATTCTCTGAGGTTCCCGTAGGGTGCCCCTAGTGAAGTCAACTAGTCAACTCGCAACATGTCCCGGTGCATCGCACCCATGTGGCAAAGTCCACTTATGGCAAGGAATTGCTACATGCGTCTCTGCACTAACCTAGGGTTTCCCCTTAGTGCACACACGTAGCTACGCATCTACCGTGCACTAGTGCGAAGCACTCACGGAGCGTATGCTTGGACTTCTCGCTTCCTCTAACTACGTTCTGTGTTTCGAGGAGATGGTATAAGAACCATACATAATGTCGATAAGGTGGAACCTTCAGGGACCAGGGTTCATGGCTTCCAACTCAGACTCGATCGACACACTACCCGAGTGTACCATCGATCCTCTGAGTCCGAGTTAACCTGCGTAGCCACCCAGAGTGCGACGCAGGCTGCACTCCAATTCCCCCGGACTTACTATGTTCTCCCTCATACCCCTGCTCTCCGCTTAGTATGGTAAACTCGCTGTCCCTCCACTGGTGCCATGACGCAACTCGAGCGGTGGAGAATACCGTCAGACTCGAGTGCTCATATGACTCGATTCCTTCCAGGTTGACCACGTACATCGTACCTCCGATAACTCTGCCGAGTAACCGGATCCGTCACCAGTCGAACTGATGACCACCTGGCCAGGGTTTAATACGACGTAGGTCAGACCAAGGAACGCACCTCCCGTTAGAGGTGTGGATAGCCTGCAGGAGTGACATGCTGATGCAACGCCAGCCGGGTAACCCAGTACACCGTGGTTTTGGATCACAGTATCCGGATCCTCACACATTGGTGCGCCAAAGCACCACACAACTGGTTAGTCCACCAGACATTGTTCCTCAGGGTTTAGGACCGTTTTACCCTAAGCAGAAACACGGTTTAGTGCACCGATGTCTGCTCATCGATCTGTGCACCGTGTTGGTTCCGTTCGGCTATAGACACTGTGCCTGGTAATGATCGTGGTGGAGACACCCACGCTCTGTCATCCCAACAGCTTATCCTGATAGGGCGACCAACCCTAATCAGAGCTGCGAACGTATTTAGGTTACATGGGACCAGTCCCTTGAGTCTCCCACTCAAGAGGATTACCATGTAGCCATGGCTCTCTGTTCTGTTATCAGAACACGTACTAAGGTACGTACCAATATGCATTCCTATACTATCAACCATACATAGCTAAACTATAGGTTTTACGAGCTGTAGACCTCACCAATTCTAACAATCTCCCACTAGGTCTAACGAGGAATAACGGTGTTGAGCTCTGTAGCTTCTACATGCTGCCCAAAAGCCTTTGCAGGAATTCCCTAAAGGAATTGGCAACATTGTCTATAGATTCCACCTCAGTACCGCTACTTGCATTTCCTCCTATAACTGTCAGATCAAGTGGAGTTTGTACTTGATGGGTTTCCCCTCACGGTGGTGCCTAGTCTCCTTGGACCTTGCTTACCGCTCTTCTGTTGTAACAACAGATAACTGAGCCTCTGGTACGCGTCCCAAGTTCTCTAAGAACTTCCTAAGCCTTACCACCTGATATACTACTTCGCACGCAACAACGTGCTAAGCCTCTGTGGTAGAGTCTGTGATGCACTTGCTTCACACTCTACCAACTACCGCTTCTAATCCCAAGATAAAAATAATCCCTGAAATCGATTTTCTAGAATGCACATCTGACACCAAAGTCAGATCCTGTGTGTCCAATCGATATCAGGACCTGTGAAGTGCAAACTAACTCATAATCCTTACTTAATGAGGATTTCTGAGTATACCCTTCACATCGGTCCAGAGATCTGGACCCGGGTTCAACTGAAACCGACCCATCATTCCTGCTGCGCAATAGATATCTAGCCTCGTAAAACGAATCTGGCTAGAATCTTATCTTCATGCGTAGCCTGTGACAGCAAGAGAACCTTGCTCTGGTTATCTAGAGTTACCTTGATTCCCAGAGCATAACTCGCCTCACTAGGGTCTTTCACATCGAATTTGTGATGACTACAAACCTTTACCGTAAACAATATTCCTACGTCATTTTCAATCAGTAGAATATCGTTAACGTAAAGTACTAAATATACCCTTGTAGCTATTTCACCTTTCCTGTACCATCTTGGTTTATCCTCATTCTGATCAAATCCGTATGAGCGGATTCCCTTGATCAAAATAGATATTCCAACTTGGATGCTTGCATCAGTCCATAAATGGACCGTTGCAACTTGCATTCCATATCTTCCTAACCTACTGACACAAAGCCTGGGGCTACTCATCCATATGTCCTTTCCAAATTCCCGTTAGGAAGATCTCCCAACTATAATAGGCTGTGATGGATTAAGAGGATCCGAAATAGACTTAGGCATAGCTACCAATGAGATGGTTTTGACATAGTCAATCCCTTCTCCTTTGGCAACTAATCTAGCTACTTAAGTCTTAATCGGGTGCTCTTCTTATACACCTCCTACACCCCGAAGGGTGATAGTGCTATAAGTGTCAAGACTGTTCCAAGGAACATTGATGCAAATTTGCCTCCATGGTCTTTTGTCAGTCAGAGCTGTCGGAAGCTCCCACTACTTCTTCATAGCTCTAGGGATCATCCTCCTGAAACTCTGGATTAACTATCAAAGTTTCTCCATAGTATCTTTCAGGAGCTCTGATGGTCCCACAACGACGAGGTGGTGGTGGTACAAAGGAAGCTCCCACTACTTCTTCGTAGCTCTAGGGATCATCCTCCTGAAACTCTGGATTAACTATCGAAGTTTCTCCATAGTATCTTTCAGGAGCTCTGATGGTCCCACAACGATGAGGTGGTGGTGGTACAAAGTGAATCATTTCTACAGTACCTGGTATACTAGTTTCTGTATCATCTACTCCCACTACGTTTTCAGATGCGCACTCTCTACCAGTACCCAGTAGTTCACCCAGAACTACCTTACTGATAAACTTATGGTCTATAATATAATCCTGGTCTAGGTAGATGGTGTTCGTAGAAACGATTACCTTCCAAACCTCAAGATCATAGAACAGTCCACCTTATGCCTCCTAAGGGTAACCTATAAACAGATATACCTGGAACTATATCTCCATCTCATCCCTCTTGTCCTTTTGCACAAGTGCAGGACAACCCTATATCTCGAGACACTATAGTGTCAGCTTTCGCTTAGACCATAGCTCTCTATAGGTCTGAGGTGCTGATCTAGATGAGAGATAGTTTCAGATAAAAGCTACTATTTTAAGGTACATCCCCACCAAAAAGGTAGGTAGTACACTTGGCAATATTCATCATACTACGGACCATGTCAAACAGGGTCCGATTCCTTCTCTCGAAGACTTCATTCTGATGTTTCATCCTAGGAGCATTTAACTGGGAGATATTCCCATGCTCATTCAGGATCCTATGGAACCCATCTGATAGGTTCTCATTCCCTCGATTAAATCGAAGAGACTCCTATCGTCTGGACGCTCTTGGAACCATAGACGTCAAAATTAACTAACCCCCATACCTTTTGTGGCCCTTTTAGTTATTATGCCTTCCAGATTATACTCAGAGGTTAGAAGGATCTCCGATAAATCTGTGAACAGAAACTCGGCCTTCTGTTATCTCTGAATTTATCTAAAGTAGAATATCTAAATCAGAGGGGTCACAAATGGGATAGCTTCTCCGAAGGATTTAGATGAATTTTAATTAGACGCTGCAGCTATCATGAAATCTATTTCTGAATTAGGATTAAATACAAAGAGATTTTTCTGATCTATTCCTTTAATAATGAAGCTATCTATTCAGTTTAAGATACACACCAACGGTGCTGTCTAAAACTAAAAACTTCATTTACCAAGGAGGAAACAGAACTACATCTCTAAAGATCAAAATCCGTGTTTCAGAAAAAAACTAAGACAATCATATCTAACAGCTTCCGCAGCGGCTTATGGCATCAGTACCTATGTTAGGATTACTTCACTATAAAGTAGCCTTCTGCATTCCTTGAATCTCTGTAGACCCGAAGTCTATATTCTAAAAAGCATAAGAACTGCTACTAGATAGCGACTTAAATCCTAACATCCTGAGGCCATACTCAATCTTCAAATACCCCCTACACTCGCCAAAGCGGAAACACTTCCGTCCTTAGTGTTACCAGACTTAGGAGTCCATACTAGTTTCTGCACTAGAATAGATTTCGATCTCTTATAAGTTACTCCCTTAGGTTCTTCTAAAGAAGACCTAGGTTAAGCACTAAAGGCATTGCCTTTAATCCTGATCCCATCCTTTGTCTCTTTGAAATCTCCTTAGAAGTTCTGCGTTTATCATCTCTAACTTGTTAAAGCTAAAGTCTCTGATAACGCCTTCGAAGGTTCCAGACAAGGATGCAAGATAGACGTCTTCCACCACCTCGTCATCCGGTACTATGTCTTTGGAATCTAGTTCGATCTGGAACTCAAAGATGTGTTCCTGAACAAGCATACCCTCAGACATCTCGGTACCGACAAGTACCTTAGTGGAAAAGCGATGAGTCGACTGACTTCGCCTTCCAGACATCTAATGCAAGTAAAACTTAATTAGAGAAGACCCGGCATATCTCTGACTCGCTTCTAAAGAGTTGTCCGCAAGTCTGCTATAACATAGCACTTGCACATCTCCTTAGACTCTCGCCAGTCTTCATATGCCCTAGTTAGTGCCCTAGTGATATCTGGACCCATTAGGTCTAATACAGGGATACTTAGATTACATGCCAATGTACGTTTTTACTACCCTATGCATAAGCTAAAGAAAGTGCTTCGGCTCTACGTAGTTAGAGACCCGATAACTGGTTCTCTTATGGGATAACGGATAGGGGAACTATATTGTTGAATGAAAACGAATGCAAAATAACTTATTTTATAGAATTTTAAAATAAGCTAATTATATCCAAATGTCAGCGCTACCCTCACAGCGAAGACACCTCTATGGATTAATTAACCATGTATGTAAGATCTCGGAATAGGCTGCACCTGTCCGAGGGGGCAGTGTGCAGGTCATCCGCTTACACGGGTCTTTCCCTTGACCCTATCCAAATCTGCCAACTAAGGGCTTTGATGAACCATGGTTATCTTTTGGCCAGTACCACGTGATCACCATTGTCTTCGCAACGAATACCTCACGTGTACTTCGGATGCTTAACCACGAGCCTAGGCAATTACGGAACGAAAGTTCTAACGGCCCCCACGAGGGTGAGTAAAGCCTGAACCCTTAGCGCCGTAACCGCCATATCCCGAGGGAGATCACTAAGTAACTTGGCATGGAAAAACACAGCTCTCACCCGAGGGGGTTGTTGAGTTATGCCCTCCCACCCGAGCACGAAGTGATTGGCCGTGGAGGCCAGGGGATCTCTAAAAGTCCTCTCTTGCATCCCTTATTAAATTTGAGGGTTATTTAATGCAAGTATGAGTGTACACTAAGGTCACGACAACCTATACACTATACCCTGGTCATATCGTGCTCCCACTAGCGTTTCAAGCCTTTTGCGAAGCATTAATCGATCTCGGAAATATCATAGTCCCTGCCTCGAGTGGATTTCTCCACTCAAGGGTCACATTACATATCCCAAGAACATCGATGCTTTGCAAACTTGGCTATAACGCTAATGCCCTGGAGCCTAGCCTAAGGTCAGACTGACAGGAAAGGTCTTCCACTACCATGGCGCCTCGCTTATAAATTTGACGAATGATGTCATAGTAGAATTCCAACTCATTCTAGGTTTCGATGCTTGCCAAATAGGCACACCCGACTAATCGGGTGTTGACCTAATGGGGGCATAACCAAATGTGAGGAATTCATGCTATCATCAAGGGTCAATTAAATAATAGGCGTCACTAGTGGAATCCTATCCTAATAAAGTCGCTAGGACCCGAGTGGAAAGGGCATCCCTCTAACATAGATAATCAAATTATCGCATCGGGGTTCTCTACAGAATTATAAAGAACTACTGAAAGAAACAAGCACACAACTGAATCAAGTTCAGGGTCCGACCCCTGAACCTGACTGGCACAACGCAGGCTCTCTGTCTCCTTCGCAAGGTTCCTCGATCCGGTGCAAGCCTCTGTATACGATCTCTTGACGCTTTCTGCCCTTTTTTTCGTCATCGTGTACGCTTCGCCGGATCGCTATCGTCCTCCAAGATTCCGCTCATCTTCCCGGTGGTGGATCTCCACGGTAAGTCCTCCTCTTCAATCTGTAACCGAAAAAGATCTAGTACGCTTCGAGCAAGTGCTCGCTCGTACATAATTTCCTAGAAAGAAAAGGAAAACAAACCTAGCAAAAGCCTGGGAATCAAGGGTGGTAAATCTTCACCTCTTGCCCGACTATGGCTCTAAAATCTATCCACACACAGAAGAAAAAACATCCAGACAAAATCGCTAACACGGGGTCCGACCCCCGGTAGCAAGCAATCACATATCCAGAATAATTTTTAGAAGCGGCGCCCTGCAAGAACAATTTATAGAACATACAAAAATATACTATGCATGATCTACTCGTAGAACCCCGATGGCGGCACATACTATTCATGCACGCACATGACGGTTTCATAAAAAAAACATGAAACGCACACCACTAGCGGGCTCTGATACCAATTGTTGGATGTAAATCCCTGGTAGAGGCCCGCAGCGGAAGCAAAGTGAAGGTCCGAGGACCGTGAGCGGTGTGCGTTACATATCAAAATTTTCATCGAAACGATCTACATATGCGTGTATGAATCTAGTATGGCAACTACGCGAACCCCTAACGACGATCTAACGCAAAAGAACAATCTAGCATGTATGCATGTTCTAATTATGTTAGATCTACTTGTTAGAGATCATACCTGCGTGCGGAATCTTTCACCGCGACAAATTTCTTCTTTGTCGATGGAGACGGGCTACGGATCTGCTCAACATAGCTTCGGTGCGACGGCCATAACTTTCTGTTCCGAACTCCTATTGGGCTGAAATTTGTACTGCAGGTAGCCATCTTCGAGACGCAACTTTTGAAGCAAGTTTCACGTTGTTTGGACTTCTGTAGCTCCCGGAATCACAGAAACAACGCTGATTTTCTGTGCAGATTCTGGACAGCAAAAGGTTGCGGGAGACGCCTTCTAGTTCACCCGATCTCACACGATGCACGGCACCTCGTCGATGGATCTCTGAGTGCCTCCATACGACGAGCCTTCTCCTTCTACGAAACACCACGTGAGGAAGACGAGTCGTCATCCAATGGCGCAAGCGAGGGAGAGAGAGACGAGAGAGGAGATGCGAAGAGATGAGAGGGGCTTCGGTTTCCCCATGGCTTGCATGGCCGGCCCTAGGGCTTGCCCATGCTACTAATTTCGTGCACCCTCTCTTTCCTTCTCATATATAGGGCCGGCCTATCCATATGGATAAGGACAGTATGGATAAGGATGATTGATTCAAGCCTTATCCCTATATATCTCTTCTTTATCTCTATCATTTCCTTGTTTTCGAAAACGGTCAAAACCAGCCCGTTTTCTGCGCCTCATAACCGGCCCCTTCATCGGAGGCAACAACCTCCCGAAACTAATGGGGCCGGCCTTGACCAGTCTCTCAACACTTAGGGCCGGCCCCCTTAGTGCATAGTGGCGCATGGTATGACCAAAACGCCCTTATGCCACTAGTTGGCCGTTCCTCGTGTACGAGACTTTGCAAGGCACACATAAGTGAAGTGCACCAGTGATTTCACTATTCTCTGAGGTTCCCGTAGGGTGCCCCTAGTGAAGTCAACTAGTCAACTCGCAACATGTCCCGGTGCATCGCACCCATGTGGCAAAGTCCACTTATGGCAAGGAATTGCTACATGCGTCTCTGCACTAACCTAGGGTTTCCCCTTAGTGCACACACGTAGCTACGCATCTACCGTGCACTAGTGCGAAGCACTCACGGAGCGTATGCTTGGACTTCTCGCTTCCTCTAACTACGTTCTGTGTTTTGAGGAGATGGTATAAGAACCATACATAATGTCGATAAGGTGGAACCTTCAGGGACCAGGGTTCATGGCTTCCAACTCAGACTCGATCGACACACTACCCGAGTGTACCATCGATCCTCTGAGTCCGAGTTAACCTGCGTAGCCACCCAGAGTGCGACGCAGGCTGCACTCCAATTCCCCCGGACTTACTATATTCTCCCTCATACCCCTGCTCTCCGCTTAGTATGGTAAACTCGCTGTCCCTCCACTGGTGCCATGACGCAACTCGAGCGGTGGAGAATACCGTCAGACTCGAGTGCTCATATGACTCGATTCCTTCCAGGTTGACCATGTACATCGTACCTCCGATAACTCTGCCGAGTAACCGGATCCGTCACCAGTCGAACTGATGACCACCTGGCCAGGGTTTAATACGACGTAGGTCAGACCAAGGAACGCACCTCCCGTTAGAGGTGTGGATAGCCTGCAGGAGTGACATGCTGATGCAACGCCAGCCGGGTAACCCAGTACACCGTGGTTTTGGATCACAGTATCCGGATCCTCACACATTGGTGCGCCAAAACACCACACAACTGGTTAGTCCACCAGACATGGTTCCTCAGGGTTTAGGACCGTTTTACCCTAAGCAGAAACACGGTTTAGTGCACCGATGTCTGCTCATCGATCTGTGCACCGTGTTGGTTCCGTTCGGCCACAGACACTGTGCCTGGTAATGACCGTGGTGGAGACACCCACGCTCTGTCATCCCAACAGCTTATCCTGATAGGGCGACCAACCCTAATCAGAGCTGCGAACGTATTTAGGTTAAATGGGACCAGTCCCTTGAGTCTCCCACTCAAGAGGATTACCATGTAGCCATGGCTCTCTGTTCTGTTATCAGAACACGTACTAAGGTACGTACCAATATGCATTCCTATACTATCAACCATACATAGCTAAACTATAGGTTTTACGAGCTGTAGACCTCACCAATTCTAACAGATCGTGTAAATGAATTAGAATGGATATATTCGTGCGAATGAATTAGAATGGATCGGACGAATGAATTAGAATTGATCGTACGAATGAGTAAGAATGGATCGTACGAATGAATGGATCGTACGAATGAAATAGAATGGATTGTACGAATGAATTAGAATGGATCGTACAAATGAATTAGAATGGATCGTACGAATGAATTAGAATGGATCATACGAATAAATTAGAATGGATCGTGTGAAAGAATTAGAATGGATTGTATGAATGAATTAGAATAGATCGTATGAATGAATTAGAATGGATCGTACGAATGAATTAGAATGTATCGTGCGAATGAACTAGAATGGATACATTCGTGCGAATGAATTAGAATGGATCGTACAAATGAATTAGAATGGATCTTACAAATGAATTAGAATGGATCGTACGAATGCACGATCCATGCTAATTCATTTGTTCGATCAATTCTAATTCATTAGCACGATCCATTCTAATTCATTCGTACGATCCATTCTAATTCTTTCACACGATCCATTCTAATTCATTCGTACGATCCATTCTAATTCATTCATACAATCCATTCTAATTCTTTCACACGATCCATTCTAATTCATTCGTACATTCCATTCTAATTCATTAGCACGATCCATGCTAATTCATTCGTTCGATCAATTATAATTCATTAGCACGATCCATTCTAATTCATTCGTACGATCCATTCTAATTCATTCGTACGATCCATTCTAATTCATTCGTACGATCCATTCTAATTCATTCATACGATCTATTCTAATTCATTCATACAATCCATTCTAATTCTTTCACACGATCCATTCTAATTCATTCGTACGATCCATTCTAATTCATTCGCACAAACCATTCTATTTCATTTGTACGATCCATTCTTACTCATTGGTACGATCCATTCTAATTCATTCGCACGAATGTATCCATTCTAATTCATTCGCACGAATGTATCCATTCTAATCCATTCGTACGATCCATTCTAATCCATTCGTACGATCCATTCTAATTCATTCGCATGAATGTAACCATTCTAATTCATTCATTTGATCCATTCTAATTCATTCGTACGATCCATTCTAATTCATTCGTACGATCCATTCTAATTCATTCGTACGATCCATTCTAATTCATTCATACGATCTAATTCTAATTAATTAATACAATCCATTCTAATTCTTTCACACGATCCATTCTAATTCATTCGTACGATCCATTCTAATTCATTCGCACAAACCATTCTATTTCATTTGTACGATCCATTCTTACTCATTGGTACGATCCATTCTAATTCATTCGCACGAATGTATCCATTCTAATTCATTCGCACGAATGTATCCATTCTAATCCATTCGTACGATCCATTCTAATCCATTCGTACGATCCATTCTAATTCATTCGCATGAATGTAACCATTCTAATTCATTCATTTGATCCATTCTAATTCATTCGTACGATCCATTCTAATTCATTCGTCCGATCCATTCTAATTCATTCGCACGAATGTATCCATTCTAAACCATTCATACGATCCATTCTAATTTATTCGTACGATCCATTCTAATTCATTCGTAAGATCCATTCTAATTCATTCGTACGATCCATTCTAATTCATTCGCACGAATGTATCCATTCTAGTTCATTCATACGATCCATTCTAATTCATTCGTACGATCCATTCTAATTCATTCGCACGATCCATTCTAATTCATTCGTACGATCCATTCTAATTCATTCGCACGAATGTATCCATTCTAATTCATTCGTACATACGATCCATTCTAATTCATTCGTACGATCCATTCTAATTCATTCGCACGATCTATTCTTATTCATTCGCACAATCCATTCTAATTTATTTGCACAAATGTATCCATTCTAATTCATTCGTACGATCCATTCTAATTCATATGCACAAAGGTATCCATTCTAATTCATTCGTACGATCCATTCTAATTCAGGATCGTACGAATTAATTAGAATGGATACATTCGTGCGAATGAATTAGAATTGATCATACGAATGAGTAAGATTGGATCGGACGAATGAATTAGAATGGATCGTACGAATGAATTAGAATGGACCAAATGAGTGAATGAATTAGAATAGATCGTGTGAATGAATTAGAATGGGTCGAACGAATGGATCGTACGAATGAATTAGAATGGATCGTACGAATGAATTAGAATGGATCTTACGAATGAATTAGAATGGATCGTACGAATGAATTAGAATGGATCGTACGAATGAATTAGAATGGATACATTCGTGCGAATGAATTAGAATGGATCGGACGAATGAATTAGAATGGATCATACGAATGAATTAGAATGGATCGTACGAATGAATTAGAATGGATCGTACGAATAAATTAGAATGGATACATTCGTTCGAATGAATTAGAATGGATCATACGAATGAGTAAGAATGGATCGTACGAATGAAATAGAATAGATTGTACGAATGAATTAGAATGGATCCTACGAATGAATTAGAATGGATCGTGTGAAAGAATTAGAATGGATTGTATGAATGAATTAGAATGGATCGTATGAATGAATTAGAATGGATCGTACGAATGAATTAGAATGGATACATTCGTGCGAATGAATTACAATTGATCGTACGAATGAATTAGAATGGATCGTGCGAATGAATTAGAATAGATCGTACGAATAAATTAGAATGGATCGTACGAATGAACTAGAATGGATACATTCGTGCGAATGAATTAGAATGGATCGTACGAATGAATTAGAATGGATCGTACGAATGAATTAGAATGGATCTTACGAATGAATTAGAATGTATCGTACGAATGAATTAGAATGGATCGTACGAATGAATTAGAATGGATACATTCGTACGAATGAATTAGAATGGATTGTACGAATGAATTAGAATGGATCGTACAGAATGAATTAGAATGGAAATATTTGAACGAATAAACTAGAATGGATCATACGAATGAATTAGAATGGATCGTACGAATGAATTAGAATGGATAGTGCGAATGAATTAGAATCGATCGTACGAATGAATTAGAATGGGTCGTACGAATGAATTAGAATGGATCATACGAATGAATAAGAATGCATCGTACGAATGAATTAGAATGGATTGTACGAATGAATTAGAATGGATCGTACGAATAAATTAGAATGGATACATTCGTCCGAATGAATTAGAATGGATCATACGAATGAGTAAGAATGGATCGTACGAATGAAATAGAATAGATTGTACGAATGAATTAGAATGGATCCTACGAATGAATTAGAATGGATCGTGTGAAAGAATTAGAATGGATTGTATGAATGAATTAGAATTGATCGTATGAATGAATTAGAATGGGTCGTACGAATGGATTAGAATGGATCGTACGAATGAATTAGAATGGATCGTATGAATGAACTAGAATGGATACATTCGTGCGAATGAATTAGAATGGATCGTGTGAAAGAATTAGAATGGATTGTGCGAATGAATTAGAATGGATCGGACGAATGAATTAGAATGGATCGAACGAATGAATTATAATGGATCGTACGAATGAATTAGAATGGATCGTACGAATAAATTAGAATGGATACATTCATCCGAATGAATTAGAATGGATCATACGAATGAGTAAGAATGGATCGTACGAATGAAATAGAATAGATTGTACGAATGAATTACAATGGATCCTACAAATGAATTAGAATAGATAGTGTGAAAGAATTAGAATGGATTGTATGAATGAATTAGAATGAATTCGTACGATCCATTCGAATTCATTCGCACGATCCATTCTAATTCATTCATACGATCCATTCTAATTCATTCATACAATCCATTCTAATTCTTTCACACGATCCATTCTAATTCATTCGTAGGATCCATTCTAATTCATTCGTACAATCTATTCTATTTCATTCGTACGATCCATTCTTACTCATTCGTATAATCCATTCTAATTCATTCGGACGAATGTATCCATTCTAATTTATTCGTACGATCCATTCTAATTCATTCGTACGATCCATTCTAATTCATTCGTCCGATCCATTCTAATTTATTTGCACGAATGTATCCATTCTAATTCATTTGTACGATCCATTCTAATTCATTCGCACAATCTATTCTAATTCATTCATGCGATCCATTCTAATTCATTCGCACGAATGTATCCATTCTAATTCATTCATACGATCCATTCTACTTCATTCGTACTATCCGTTCTAATTCACTCATACGATCCATTCTAATTCATTCATACGATCCATTCTAATTCATTTGCACGAATATATCCATTCTAATTCATTCGTACGATCCATTCTAATTCCTTCGTACGATCCATTCTAATTCCTTCGTACGATCCATTCTAATTCCTTCGTATGATCCATTCTAATTCCTTCGTACGATCCATTCTAATTCCTTTGTATCCATTCTAATTCACTCATACGATCCATTCTAATTCATTCGTACGATCCATTGTAATTCATTCATACAATCCATTCTAATTCATTCGCACGAATGTATCCATTCTAGTTCATTCGTACGATCCATTCTAATTCATTCGTACGATCCATTCGAATTCATTCGCACGATCCATTCTAATTCATTCGTACGATCCATTCTAATTCATTCATACGATCCATTCTAATTCATTCGTACGATCCATTCTAATTCATTCGCACAAATGTATCCATTCTAATTCCTTCGTACGATCCATTCTAATTCATTCATACAATCCATTCTAATTCTTTCACACGATCTATTCTAATTCATTCGTACGATCCATTCAAATTCATTCGTGCAATCCATTCTATTTCATTCGTACGATCCATTCTTACTCATTCGTACGATCCATTCTAATTCATTCACACGAATGTATCCATTCGTACGAATGAATTAGAATAGATTGTACGAATGAATTAGAATGGATCGTACGAATGAATTAGAATGGATCGTACGAAGGAATTAGAATGGATCGTACGAATGAATTAGAATAGATCGTACGAATGAATTAGAATGGATCGTATGAAGGAATTAGAATGGATCGTACGAATGAATTAGAATGGATATATTCGTGCAAATGAATTAGAATGGATCGTATGAATGGATTAGAATGGATCGTATGAGTGAATTAGAATGGATCGCACGAATGAATTAGAATGGATTGTATGAATGAATTAGAATGGATCGTACGAATGAATTAGAATGGATCGTATGAATGAATTAGAATTGATCGTACGAATGAATTAGAATGGATCGTGCGAATGAATTAGAATGGATCGTACGAATGAATTAGAATGGATTGTACGAATGAACTAGAATGGATACATTCATGCGAATGAATTAGAATGGATCGTACGAATGAATTAAAATGGATCGTACGAATGGATTAGAATGGATCATACGAATGAATTAGAATGGATCGTGCGAATGAATTAGAATGGATCGAACGAATGAATTAGAATAGATATATTCGAGCGAATGAATTAGAATAGATCGTAGGAATGAATTAGAATGGATCATACGAATGAATTAGAATGGATCGTACGAACGAATTAGAATGGATCGTACGAACGAATTAGAATGGATCGTATGAATGAATTAGAATGGATACATTCGTGTGAATGAATTAGAATGGATCGTTTGAAGGAATTAGAATAGATTTTGTGAATGAATTAGAACTGATCGTACGAATGAATTAGAATGGATACATTCGTGCGAATGAATTAGAATGGATTGTATGAATGAATTAGAATGGATCGTACGAATGAACTAGAATGGACACATTCGTGCGTATGAATTAGAATGGATCGTACGAATGAATTAGAATGGATCTTACGAATGAATTAGAATGGATCTTATGAATGAATTAGAATGGTTCGTACGAATGAATTAGAATGGATCGTACGAATGAATTAGAATGGATACATTCGTGCGAATGAATTAGAATGGATCGGACGAATGAATTAGAATGGATCGTACGAATGAATTAGAATGGATCGTACGAATGAATTAGAATGGATCGTACGAATAAATTATAATGGATACATTCGTCCAAATGAATTAGAATGGATCATACGAATGAGTAAGAATGGATCGTACGAATGAAATAGAATAGATTGTACGAATAAATTAGAATGGATCCTACGAATGAATTAGAATGGATCGTGTGAAAGATTTAGAATGGATTGTATGAATGAATTAGAATGGATCGTATGAATGAATTAGAATGGATCGTGCGAATGAATTCGAATGGATCGTACGAATTCATTCTAATTCATTCATACAATCCATTCTAATTCTTTCACACGATCCATTCTAATTCATTCGTACGTTCCATTCTAATTCATTAGCACGATCCATGCTAATTCATTCGTTCGATCAATTCTAATTCATTAGCACGATCCATTCTAATTCATTCGTACGATCCATTCTAATTCATTCGCACGATCCATTCTAATTCATTCATAGGATCCATTCTAATTCATTCATACAATCCATTCTAATTCTTTCACACGATCCATTCTAATTCATTCGTAGGATCCATTCTAATTCATTCGTACAATCTATTCTATTTCATTCGTACGATCCATTCTTACTCATTCATATGATCCATTCTAATTCATTCGGACGAATGTATCCATTCTAATTTATTCGTACGATCCATTCTAATTCATTCGTACGATCCATTCTATTTCATTCGTACGATCCATTCTTACTCATTCGTACGATCCATTCGAATTCATTCGCACGATCCATTCTAATTCATTCATACGATCTATTCTAATTCATTCATACAATCCATTCTAATTCTTTCACACGATCCATTCTAATTCATTCGTAGGATCCATTCTAATTCATTCGTACAATCTATTCTATTTCATTCGTACGATCCATTCTTACTCATTCGTATGATCCATTCTAATTCATTCGGACGAATGTATCCATTCTAATTTATTCGTACGATCCATTCTAATTCATTCGTACGATCCATTCTAATTCATTCGTACGATCCATTCCTACTCATTCGTATGATCCATTCTAATTCATTCGTACGATCCATTCTAATTCATTCGTACGATCCATTCTAATTCATTCGCACAATCTATTCTAATTCATTCGTACGATCCATTCTAATTCATTCGTACGATCGTACGAATGAATTAGAATGGATCGTACGGAATGAATTAGAATGGATTGTATGAATGAATTAGAATGGATACATTCGTGCGAATGAATTAGATTGGATCATACGAATGAGTAAGAATGGATCGTACGAATGAAATAGAATGGATTGTACGAATGAATTAGAATGGATCGTACAAATGAATTAGAATGGATCGTACGAATGAATTAGAATGGATCATACGAATGAGTAAGAATGGATCGTACAAATGAAATAGAATGGATTGTACGAATGAATTAGAATGGATCGTACGAATGAGTTAGAATGGATCGTGTGAAAGAATTAGAATGCATTGTATGAATGAATTAGAATGGATCGTATGAATGAATTAGAATGGATCGTGAGAATGAATTCGAATGGATCGCATGATCCATTCGAATAGAATGGATCGTATGAATGAATTAGAATGGATCGGGCGAATAAATTAGAATGGATCGTATGAATGAATTAGAATGGATCGTATGAATGAATTAGAATGGATCGTGCGAATGAATTAGAATGGATCGTACGAATGAATTAGAATGGATCGTACGAATGAATTAGAATGGATCATACTAATGAATTAGAATGGATCATACGAATGTGTAAGAATGGATCGTACGAATGAAATAGAATGGATTGTACGAATGAATTAGAATGGATACATTCGTGCGAATGAATTAGAATGGATCGTACGAATGAATTAGAATGGATCGTAAGAATGAATTAGAATGGATCGTACGAATGATATAGAATGCATCGGACGAAAGAATTAGAATGGATATATTCGTGCGAATGAATTAGAATGGATCGTACGAATGAATTAGACTGGATCGTACGAATGAATTTGAATGGATACATTTGTGCGAATGAATCAAAATGGATTGTATGAATGAATTACAATGGATCTTACGAATGAATTAGAATGGATCGTACGAATGAATTAGAATAGCTCATACGAATGAATTAGAATGAATCGTATGAATGAATTAGAATGGTTTTATTCATGCGAATGAATTAGAATAGATCGTTTGAATGAATTAGAATGGATCGTACGAATAAATTAGAATGGATCATGGGAATGAATTAGAATGGATCGTACGAATAAATTAGAATGGATCCACCGAATGAGTTAGAATGGATCATACGAATGAATTAGAATGGATTGTACGAATGAATTAGAATGAATTGTGCGAATGAATTAGAATGGATCGTATGAATGAATAAGAATGGATCGTACGAACGAATTAGAATGGATCGTGCGAATGAATTAGCATGAATCGTACGAATGTATTAGAATGGATCGTACGAATGAATTAGAATGAATCGTACGATCCATTCTAATTCATTCGTACGATCCATTCTAATTAATTCGTACGATCCATTCTAATTCATTCGTATGATCCATTCTAATTAATTCGTATGATCCATTCTAATTCATTCGTACGATCCATTCTAATTCATTCATACAATCCATTCTAATTCATTCGCATGAATGTATTCATTCTAATTAATTCGTACGATCCATTCTAATTCATTCGTATGATCCATTCTTATTCATTCGCACGATCAGTCTAATGGATTCGCACGATCCATTCTAATTTATTCGCACGAATGTATCCATTCTAATTCATTCGTACGATCCATTCTAATTCATTAATATGATCCATTCTAATTCATTCGCACGATCCATTCTAATTCATTCGTACGATCCATTTTAATTCATTCGTACGATCCATTCTAATTCATTCGCACGATCCATTCTAATTCATTCGTACAATCTATTCTATTTCATTTGTACGATCCATTCTTACTCATTCGTATGATCCATTCTAATTCATTCGGACGAATGTATTCATTTTAATTTATTCGTACGATATATTCTAAATCATTCGTACGATCCATTCTAATTCATTCGTACGATCCATTCTAATTCATTTGTCCGATCCATTCTAATTCATTTGCACGATTGTATCCATTCTAATTCATTCGTACGGTCCATTCTAATTCATTCGCACAATCCATTCTATTTCATTCGTACGATCCATTCTTACTCATTCGTATGATCCATTATGGATACATTCGTGCGAATGAATTAGAATGGATCATACGAATGAGTAAGAATGGATCGTACGAATGAAATAGAATGGATTGTGCGAATGAATTAGAATGGATCGTACGAATGAATTAGAATGGATCGTGTGAAAGAATTAGAATGGATTGTATGAAAGAATTAGAATAGATCATATGAATGAATTAGAATGGATCGTACGAATGAATTAGAATGGATCGTACGAATAAACTAGAATGGATACATTCGTGCGAATGAATTAGAATGGATCGTACGAATGAATTAGAATGGATCTTACGAATGAATTAGAATGGATCATACGAATGCACGATCCATGCTAATTCATTCGTTCGATCAATTCTAATTCATTAGCACGATCCATTCTAATTCATTCGTACGATCCATTCTAATTCATTCGCACGATCCATTCTAATTCATTCGTACGATCCATTCTAATTCTTTCACACGATCCATTCTAATTCATTCGTACGATCCATTCTAATTTATTCGTACGATCTATTCTAATTAATTCATACGATCCATTCTAATTTCATTCGTACGATCCATTCTAATTCATTCGCTCGAATGTATCCATTCTAATCCATTCGTACGATCAATTCTAATCCATTCGTTCGATACATTCTAATTCATTCGCATGAATGTAACCATTCTAATTGATTCATTTGATCCATTCTAATTCATTCGTACGATCCATTCTAATTCATTCGTCCGATCCATTCTAATTCATTCGCACGAATGTATCCATTCTAATCCATTCGTAAGATCCATTCTAATTTATTCGTACGATCCATTCTAATTCATTCGTCCGATCCATTCTAATTCATTCGCACGAATGTATCCATTCTAATTCATTCGTACGATCCATTCTAATTCATTCGTACGATCCATTCTAATTCATTCGTAAGATCCATTCTAATTCATTCGTACGATCCATTCTAATTCATTCGTACGATCCATTCTAATTCATTCGCATGAATGTATCCATTCTAGTTCATTCGTACGATCCATTCTAATTCATTCGTCCGATCTATTCTAATTCATTCGCACGAATGTATCCATTCTAATTCATTCGTACGATCCATTCTTATTCATTCGTACGATCCATTCTAATTCATTCGTAAGATCCATTCTAATTCATTCGTACGATCCATTCTAATTCATTCGTATGATCCATTCTAATTCATTCGCACGAATATATCTATTCTAGTTCATTCGTACGATCCATTCTAATTCATTCGCACGATCCATTCTAATTCATTCGTACGATCCATTCTAATTCATTCGCACGAATGTATCTATTCTAGTTCATTCGTACGATCCATTCTAATTCATTTGTACGATCCATTCTAATTCTTTCAAACGATCCATTCTAATTCATTCATACAATCCATTCTAATTCATTCGCACGATCCATTCTAATTCACTCATACGATCCATTCTAATACATTCATACGATCCATTCTAATTCATTTGCACGAATATATCCATTCTAATTCATTCTTACGATCCATTCTAATTCCTTTGTACAATCCATTCTAATTCATTCGTACGATCCATTCTAATTCATTCATACGATCCATTCTAATTCATTCGTACGATCCATTCTAATTCATTAGCACAAATGTATCCATTCTAATTCATTCGTACGATCCATTCTAATTCATTCATACGATCCATTCTAATTCATTCGTAAGATCCATTCTAATTCATTCGTACGATCCATTCTAATTCATTTGTACGATCCATTCTAATTCATTCGCGAATGTATCCATTCTAATTCATTCGTACGATCCATTCTAATTCATTCGTACGATCCATTCTAATTCATTCGTACGATCCATTCTAATTCATTCATACGATCTATTCTAATTCATTCATACAATCCATTCTAATTCTTTCACACGATCCATTCTAATTCATTCGTACGATCCATTCTAATTCATTCGCACAATCCATTCTATTTCATTCGTACGATCCATTCTTACTCATTCGTATGATCCATTCTAATTCATTCGCACGAATGTATCCATAATGGATCATACTAATGAGTAAGAATGGATCGTACGAATGAAATAGAATGGATTGTGCGAATGAATTAGAATGGACCGTACGAATGAATTAGACGTACGAATGAATTAGAATGGATATATTCGTGCTAATAAATTAGAATGGATCATACGAATGAGTAAGAATGGATCGTGCGAATGAATTAGAATGGATCGTGCGAATGAATTAGAATGGATCGTACGAATGAATTAGAATGGATCGTATGAATGAGTAAGAATGGATCGTACGAATGAAATAGAATGGATTGTACGAATGAATTAGAATGGATTCGTACGAATGAATTAGAATAGATACATTCGTGCGAATGAATTAGAATGGATCATACGAAATGAGTAAGATTGGATCGTACGAATTAAATAGAATAGATTGTACGAATGAATTAGAATGGATCCTACGAATGAATTAGAATGGATCGTGTGAAAGAATTAGAATGGATTGTATGAATTAATTAGAATGGATCGTACGAATGAATTAGAATAGATCGTACGAATGAATTAGAATGGATACATTCGTGCGAATGAATGAGAATTGATCGTACGAATGAATTAGAATGGATATATTCGTACAAATGAATTAGAATGGATTGTATGAATGAATTAGAATGGATCGTATGAGTGAATTAGAATGGATCGTACGAATGAAATAAAATGAATTAGAATGAATTAGAATTGATCGTACGAATGAAATAGAATGGATTGTACGAATGATTTAGAATGGATCGTACGAATGAATTAGAATGGATCGTACGAATGATTTAGGATGGATACGTTCGTGCGAATGAATTAGAATGGATCATACGAATGAGTAAGAATGGATCGTACGAATGAAATAGAATGGATTGTACGAATGAATTAGAATGGATTCGTACGAATGAATTAGAATGGATACATTCGTGCGAATGAATTAGAATGGATCGTACCAATGAGTAAGAATGGATCGTATGAATGAAATAGAATGGATTGTGCGAATGAATTAGAATGGATCGTACGAATGAATTAGAATGGATCATACGAATTAATTAGAATGGATCGTACGAATGAATTAGAATGGATCGTACGAATGAATTAGAATGGATCATACGAATTAATTAGAATGGATCGTACGAATGAATTAGAATGGATCGTACGAATGAATTAGAATGGATCGTACGAATGAATTAGAATGGATACATTTGTGCGAATGAACTTAGAATGGATCGTACGAATGGATTAGAATGGATCGTACGAATGGATTAGAATGGATACATTCGTGCAAATGAATTAGAATGGATTGTATGAATGAATTAGAATGGATCGTACGATCCATTCGAATTCATTCGCACGATCCATTCTAATTCATTCGTACGATCCATTCTAATTCATTCATACGATCCATTCTAATTCATTCGTACGATCCATTCTAATTCATTCATATATTCCATTCTAATTCATTCGTACGATCTATTCTATTTCATTCGTACGATCCATTCTTACTCATTCGTATGATCCATTCTAATTCGTTCGGACGAATGTATCCATTCTAATTTATTCGTACGATCCATTCTAATTCATTCGTACGATCCATTCTAATTCATTCGTACGATCCATTCTAATTCATTCGTAGGATCCATTCTTACTCATTCGTATGATCCATTCTAATTCATTCGTACGATCCATTCTAATTCATTTGCTCGAATGTATCCATTCTAATCCATTCGTACGATCTATTCTAATTCATTCGTACGATCCATTCTAATGCATTCGCACGATCCATTCTAATTCATTCGTACGATCCATTCTAATTCATTCGTACGATCCATTCTAATCCATTCGTAAGATCCATTCTAATTAATTCGTATGATCCATTCTAATTCATTCGTACGATCCATTCTAATTCATTTGCACGAATATAATTCATTCGTACGATCCATTCTAATTCATTCGCACGAATGTAACCATTCTAATTCATTTGTACGATCCATTCTAATTAATTCGTATGATCCATTCTAATTCATTCGTACGATCCATTATAATTCATTCATACAATCCATTTAGATTCATTCGCACAAATATATCCATTCAAATTCATTCGTACGATCCATTCTACGATCCATTCTAATTCATTCGTATATTCCATTCTAATTAATTAGCATGATCCATGCTAATGAATTAGAATGGATCGTACGATCCAATCTAATTCATTCATACGATCCATTCTTACTCATTCGTATGATCCATTCTAATTCAATCGTACGATCCATTCTAATTCATTCGTACGATCCATTCTAATTCCTTCGTATGATCCATTCTAATTCATTCGTACGATCCATTCTTACTCATTGGTACGATCCATTCTAATTCAGTCGCACGAATGTATCCATTCTAATTCATTCGTACGAATCCATTCTAATTCATTCGTACAATCTATTCTATTTCATTCGTACGATCCATTCTAATCCATTCTAATCCATTCTAATTCATTCGTACGATCCATTCTTACTCATTCGTACGATCCATTCTAATTCATTCATTCGATCCATTCTAATTCATTCGCACGATCCATTCTCATTCATTCGTATGATCCATTCTAATCCATTCGTACGATCCATTCTAATTCATTCGTACGATCCATTCTAATTCATTCGTCTGATCCATTCTAATTCATTCGCACGAATGTATCCATTCTAATTCATTCGTATGATCCATTCTAATTCATTCGTACGATCTATTCTAATTCATTCGTACGATCCATTCTAATTCATTCGCACGAATGTATCCATTCTAGTTCATTCGTACTATCCATTCTAATTCATTCGTACGATCCATTCTAATTCATTCGCACAATCCATTCTAATTCATTCGTACGATCAATTCTAATTCATTCGTGCAATCCATTCTATTTCATTCGTACGATCCATTCTTACTCATTCGTACGATCCATTCTAATTCATTCACACGAATGTATCCATTCGTACGAATGAATTAGAATAGATTGTACGAATGAATTAGAATGGATCGTACGAAGGAATTAGAATGGATCGTACGAATGAATTAGAATGGATCGTACGAATGAATTAGAATGGATCGTACGAAGGAATTAAAATGGATCGTACGAATGAATTAGAATGGATCGTACGATTGAATTAGAATGGATCATACGAATGAGTAAGAATGGATCGTATGAATGAATTAGATTGGATCGTACGATCCATTCTAATTCATTAGCATGGATCGTGCTAATGAATTAGAATGGAATATACGAATGAATTAGAATGGATCGTAGAATGGATCGTACGAATGAATTAGAATGAATTAGAATGGATCGTACGAATGAATTAGAATAGATCATAGGAATGAATTAGAATGGATCGTGCAAATGAATTAGAATGGATACATTCGTGCGAATGAATTAGAATGGATCGTGCGAGTGAATTAGAATGGATCGTACGAATGAATTAGAATGGATATATTTGAACGAATAAATTAGAATGGATCATACGAATGAATTAGAATGGATCGTACGAATGAATTAGAATGGATAGTGCGAATGAATTAGAATCGTTCGTACGAATGAATTAGAATGGATCGTACGAATGAATTAGAATGGATCATACGAATGAGTAAGAATGGATCATACGAATGCAATAGAATGGATCGTACGAATGAATTAGAATGGATCGTACGAATAAATTAGAATGGATACATTCGTCCGAATGAATTAGAATGGATCATACGAATGAGTAATAATGGATCGTACGAATGAAATAGAATAGATTGTACGAATGAATTAGAATGGATCCTACGAATGAATTAGAATGGATCGTGTGAAAGAATTAGAATGGATTGTATGAATGAATTAGAATGGATCGTATGAATGAATTAGAATGGATCGTGCGAATGAATTCGAATGGATCGTACGAATTCATTCTAATTCATTCATACAATCCATTCTAATTCTTTCACACGATCCATTCTAATTCATTCGTACGTTCCATTCTAATTCATTAGCACGATCCATGCTAATTCAATCGTTCGATCAATTCTAATTCATTAGCACGATCCATTCTAATTCATTCGTACGATCCATTCTAATTCATTCGCACGATCCATTCTAATTCAGTCATAGGATCCATTCTAATTCATTCTTACGATCTATTCTAATTCTTTCGCACGAATGTATCCATTCTAATTCATTCGCACGAATGTATCCATTCTAATTCATTCGTACAATCTATTCTAATTCATTCGTACGATCCATTCTAATTCGTTCGTACGATCCATTCTAATTCATTCATACGATCTATTCTAATTCATTCATACAATCCATTCTAATTCTTTCACACGATCCATTCTAATTCATTCGTACGATCCATTCTAATTCATTCGCACAATCTATTCTATTTCATTCATACGATCCATTCTTACTCATTTGTATGATCCATTCTAATTCATTCGCACGAATGTATCCATAATGGATCATACAAATGAGTAAGAATGGATCGTACATATGAAATAGAATAGATTGTGCGAATGAATTAGAATGGACCGTACGAATGAATTAGACGTACGAATGAATTAGAATGGATACATTCGTGCGAATAAATTAGAATGGATCATACGAATGAGTAAGAATGGATCGTCATTCTAATTCATTCGTATGATCCATTCTAATTCATTTGTATCCATTCTATTTCATTCGCACGATCCATTCTAATTCATTCGCGCCATCCATTCTAATTCATTCGTACGATCCATTCTAATTCATTTGTATGATCCATTCTAATTCATTCATACAATCCATTCTAATTTATTCACACGAATGTATCCATTCTAATTCATTCTTACGATCCATTCTAATTCATTCGCACAATCTATTCTAATTCATTCATACGATCCATTCTAATTCATTCGCACGAATGTATCCATTCTAATTCATTTATACGATCCATTCTAAATTCATTCATACGATCCATTCTAATTCATTCATACGATCCATTCTAATTCATTCGAACGAATATATCAATTCTAATTCTTTCGTACGATGCATTCTAATTCATTCGTACGATCCATTCTAATTCATTCATTTGATCCATTCTAATTCATTCGTACGATCCATTCTAATTCATTCGTCTGATCCATTCTAATTCATTCGCACGAATGTATCCATTCTAATTCTTTCGTACGATCCATTATAATTCATTCTCACGATCCATTCTAATTCATTCGTACGATCCATTCTAATTCATTCATACGATCTATTCTAATTCATTCATACAATCCATTCTAATTCTTTCACACGATCCATTCTAATTCATTCGTACGATCCATTCTAATTCATTCGCACAATCCATTCTATTTCATTCGTACGATCCATTCTTACTCATTGGTACGATCCATTCTAATTCATTAGCACGATCCATTCTAATTCATTTGTACGATCCATTCTAATTCATTCGCACGATCCATTCTAATTTATTCGTACGATCCATTCTAATTCTTTCACACGATCCATTCTAATTCATTCGTACGATCCATTCTAATTCATTCATACGATCTATTCTAATTCATTCGTGCGATCCATTCTAATTCATTCGTACGATCCATTCTAATTCCTTCGTACGATCCATTCTAATTCATTCATACAATCTATTCTAATTCATTCATACAATCCATTCTAATTCTTTCACACGATCCATTCTAATTCATTCGTACGATCCATTCTAATTCATTCGCACAATCCATTCTAATTCATTCGCACGAATGTATCCATTCTAAATCATTCGTACAATCCATTCTATTTCATTCGTACGATCCATTCTTACTCATTGTACGAATGAATTAGAATGGATCCTACGAATGAATTAGAATGGATCGTGTGAAAGAATTAGAATGGATTGTACGAATGAATTAGAATGGATCGTACGAATGAATTAGAATGGATCGTGTGAAAGAATTAGAATGGATTATATGAATGAATTAGAATAGATCGTATGAATGAATTAGAATGGATCGTACGAATGAATTAGAATGGATCGTACGAATGAATTAGAATGGATCTTACGAATGAATTAGAATGGATCGTACGAATGAAATAGAATAGATTGTACAAATGAATTAGAATGGGTCCTACGAATGAATTCGAATGGATCGTACGAATGAATTAGAATGGATCATATTAATGAGTTAGAATGGATCGTACGAATCAATTAGACTGGATCGTGCGAATGAATTAGAATGGATCGTGCGAATCAATTAGACTGGATCGTGCGAATGAATAAGAATAGATCATACGAATGAATTAGAATGGAACAAATGAATGAATTAGAATGGATCGTACGAATGAATTAGAATGGATCGTACGAATAAATTAGAATGGATACATTCGTCCGAATGAAGTAGAATGGATCATACGAATGAGTAAGAATGGATCGTACGAATGAAATAGAATAGATTGTACGAATGAATTAGAATGGATCCTACGAATGAATTAGAATAGATCGTGTGAAAGAATTAGAATGGATTGTATGAATGAATTAGAATGGATCGTGCGAATGAATTAGAATGGATCGTACGAATGAATTAGAATGGATACATTTGTGCGAATGAATTAGAATGGATCGTACGAATGAATTAGAATGGATCGTATGAATGAATTAGAATGGATCGTACGAATGAATTAGAATGGATCATGCGAATGAAATAGAATGGATCGTACGAATGAATTAGAATGGATCGTGTGAAAGAATTAGAATGGATCGTACGAATGAATTAGAATGGATCGTGCGAATGAATTAGAATGGATCGTACGAATGAATTAGAAGGGATACATTTATGCGAATGAATTAGAATGGATCGTACGAATGAATTAGAATGGATCGTATGAATGAATTAGAATGGATCGTACGAATGAATTAGAATGGATCGTGCGAATGAATTAGAATGGATCGTACGAATGAATTAGAATGGATCGTACGAATGAACTAGAATGGATACATTCGTGCGAATGAATTAGAATGGATCGTACGAATGAATTAGAATGGATCGTACGAATGAATTAGAATGGATCTTACGAATGAATTAGAATGGATCGTATGAATGAATTAGAATGGATCGTACGAATGAATTAGAATGGATCTTACGAATGAATTAGAATGTATCGTACGAATGAACTAGAATGGATACATTCGTGCGAATGAATTAGAATGGATCATACGAATGAATTAGAATGGATCGTACGAATGAATTAGAATGGATCTTACGAATGAACTAGAATGGATCGTACGAATGAATTAGAATGGATCGTACGAATGAATTAGAATGCATATATTCGTGCGAATGAATTAGAATGGATCGGACGAATGAATTAGAATGGATCGTACGAATGAATTAGAATGGATCAAATGAATGAATTAGAATGGTTATATTCATGCGAATGAATTAGAATGGATCGAACGAATGGATTAGAATGGATCGTACGAATGGATTAGAATGGATACATTCGAGCGAATGAATTAGAATGGATCGTACGAATGAATTAGTATGGATCATACGAATGGATTAGAATGGATCCTACGAATGGATTAGAATGGATACCTTTGTGCATATGAATTAGAATGGATCGTATGAATGAATTAGAATGGATCATATTAATGAATTAGAATGGATCGTACGAATGAATTAGAATGGATACATTCGTGCGAATGAATTAGAATGGATCGTGCGAATGAATAAGAATGGATCATACGAATGAATTAGAATGGATCATACGAATTAATTAGAATGGATACATTCGTGCGAATGAATTAGAATGGATTGTATGAATGAATTAGAATGGATCGTGCGAATGAATTAGAATGGATTGTATGAATGAATTAGAATGGATCGTATGAATGAATTAGAATGGATCATACGAATTAATTAGAATGGATCATACGAATGAATTAGAATGGATCGTACGAATGAATTAGAATGGATCATACGAAGGAACAAGAATGGATCGTACGAATGAACTAGAATAGATACATTTGTGCGAATGAATTAGAATGGATCGTACGAATGAATTAGAATGGATCGTACGAATGAATTAGAATGGATCTTACGAATGAATTAGAATGGATCGTACGAATGAATTAGAATGGATACATTCGTGCGAATGAATTAGAATGGATCGGACGAATGAATTAGAATGGATCGTACGAATGAATTTGAATGGATCAAATGAATGAATTAGAATGGTTACATTCATGCGAATGAATTAGAATGGATCGTACGAATGGATTAGAATGGATCGTACGAATGGATTAGAATGGATACATTCGTGCGAATGAATTAGAATGGATTGTATGAATGAATTAGAATGGATCGTACGACTGAATTAGAATGGATCGTATGAGTAAATTAGAATGGATACGAAGGAATTAGAATGGATCGTACGAAGGAATTAGAATGGATCATACGAATGAAATAAAATGGATCGTACGAAGGAATTAGAATGGATCGTACGAAGGAATTAGAATGGATCGTACGAAGGAATTAGAATGGATTATACGAATGAATTTGAATGGATATATTCGTGCAAATGAATTAGAATGGATCGTATGAATGAATTAGAATGGATCGTATGAGTTAATTAGAACGGATAGTACGAATGAAGTAGAATGGATCGTATGAATGAATTAGAATGGATACATTCGTGCAAATGAATTAGAATGGATCGTATGAATGAATTAGAATAGATTGTGCGAATGAATTAGAATGGATCGTACGAATGAATTAGAATGGATACATTCGTGCGAATAAATTAGAATGGATTATATGAATGAATTAGAATGGATCGTACGAATGAATTAGAATGTATCATACGAATGAATTAGAATAGATTGCGCGAATGAATTAGAATGGATCGTGCGAATGAAATAGAATGGATACAAATGAATTAGAATGGATCATACGAATGAATTAGAATGATGATCCATTCTTACTCATTCGTATGATCCATTCTAATTTATTCACACGAATGTATCCATTCTAATTCATTCATACGTCTAATTTATTTGTACGGTCCATTCTAATTCATTTGCACAATCCATTCTATTTCATTCGTACGATCCATTCTTACTCATTCGTATGATCCATTATGGATACATTCGTGCGAATGAATTAGAATGGATCATACGAACGAGTAAGAATGGATCGTACGAATGAAATAGAATGGTTTGTGCGAATGAATTTGAATGGATCGTACAAATGAATTAGAATGGATCATATGAAAGAATTAGAATGGATTGTATGAATGAATTAGAATAGATCGTATGAATGAATTAGAATGGATCGTGCGAATGAATTAGAATGGATCGTACAAATGAATTAGAATGGATCGTACGAATGAATTAGAATGGATATATTCGTGCAAATGAATTAGAATGGATCGTATGAATGTATTAGAATGGATCGTATGAGTGAATTAGAATGGATCATATGAATTAATTAGAATGGATCATACGAATGAATTAGAATGGATCGTACGAATGAATTAGAATGGATCGTACGAATGAATTAGAATGGATACATTCGTGCGAATGAATTAGAATCGATTGTGCGAATGAATAAGAACAGATCGTGCGAATGAATTAGAATAGATCGTACCAATGAATTAGAATGGATCGTGCGAATGAATTAGAATGGATCGTACGAATGAATTAGAATGGATACATTTGTGCAAATGAACTAGAATGGATCGTACAAATGAATTAGAATGGATCATATGAATGAATTAGAATGGATCGTATGAATGAATTAGAATGGATCGTGCGAATGAATTAGAATGGATCGTACGAATGAATTAGAATGGATCGTACGAATGAACTAGAATGGATACATTCGTGCGAATGAATTAGAATGGATCGTACGAATGAATTAGAATGGATCGTACGAATGAATTAGAATGGATCGTACGAATGAATTAGAATAGATCGTACGAATGAATTAGAATGGATACATTTGTGCGAATGAATTAGAATGGATCGTACGAATGAATTAGAATGGATCGTATTAATGAATTAGAATGGATCGTACGAATGAATTAGAATGGATCGTACGAAGGATTTAGAATGGATCGTATGAATGAATTAGAATGGATATATTCGTGCAAATGAATTAGAATGGATCGTATGAATGTATTAGAATGGATCGTATGAGTGAATTAGAATGGATCATGCGAATGAATTAGAATGGATTGTATGAATGAATTAGAATGGATCGCACGAATGAATTAGAATGGATCATACGAATTAATTAGAATGGATCATACGAATGAATTAGAATGGATCGTATGAATGAATTAGAATTGAATCGTACGAATGAATTAGAATGGATCGTACGAATGAATTAGAATGGATCCTACGAATGTAAACATTCTAAATCATTCGTACAATCATTCTATTTCATTCGTACGATCCATTCTTACTCATTGTACGAATGAATTAGAATGGATCCTACGAATGAATTAGAATGGATCGTGTGAAAGAATTAGAATGGATTGTACGAATGAATTTGAATGGATCGTACGAATGAATTAGAATGGATCGTACGAATGAATTAGAATGGATCGTGTGAAAGAATTAGAATGGATTGTATGAATGAATTAGAATAGATCGTATGAATGAATTAGAATGGATCGTACGAATGAATTAGAATGGATCGTAAGAATGAATTAGAATGGATCGTACGAATGAATTAGAATGGATCGTACGAATAAATTAGAATGGATCTTACGAATGAATTAGAATGGATCGTAATAATGAATTAGAATGGATCGTACGAATAAATTAGAATGGATACATTCGTCCGAATGAATTAGAATGGATCATACGAATGAGTAAGAATGGATCGTACGAATGAAATAGAATAGATTGTACGAATGAATTAGAATGGATCCTACGAATGAATTCGAATGGATCGTACGAATGAATTAGAATGGATCATATTAATGAATTAGAATGGATCGTACGAATGAATTAGAATGGATACATTCGTGCGAATGAATTAGAATGGATCGTGCGAATCAATTAGACTGGATCGTGCGAATGAATAAGAATAGATCATACGAATGAATTAGAATGAATCATATGAATGAATTAGAATGTATCGTACGAATGAATTAGAATGGATCGTACGAATAAATTAGAATGGATACATTCGTCCGAATGAAGTAGAATGGATCATACGAATGAGTAAGAATGGATCGTACGAATGAAATAGAATAGATTTTACGAATGAATTAGAATGGATCCTACAAATGAATTAGAATAGATCGTGTGAAAAAATTAGAATGGATTGTATGAATGAATTAGAATGGATCGTGCGAATGAATTAGAATGGATCGTACGAATGAATTAGAATGGATACATTTGTGCGAATGAATTAGAATGGATCGTACGAATGCATTAGAATGGATCGTATGAATGAATTAGAATGGATCGTACGTATGAATTAGAATGGATCGTGCGAATGAATTAGAATGGATCGTACGAATGAATTAGAATGGATCGTGCAAATGAATTAGAATGGATCGTACGAATGAATTAGAATGGATACATTTGTGTGAATGAATTAGAATGGATCGTACGAATGAATTAGAATGGATCGTACGAATGAATTAGAATGGATCGTGCGAATGAATTAGAATGGATCGTACGAATGAATTAGAATGGATCGTACGAATGAACTAGAATGGATACATTCGTGCGATTGATTTAGAATGGATCGTACGAATGAATTAGAATGGATCGTACGATCGTACAAATGAATTAGAATGGATCTTACGAATGAATTAGAATGGATTGTACGAATGAATTAGAATGGATCGTACGAATGAATTAGAATGGATCTTACGAATGAATTAGAATGGATCGTACGAATGAATTAGAATGAATCGTACGAATGAATTAGAATTGATACATTCGTGCGAATGAATTAGAATGGATCGGACGAATAAATTAGAATGGATCGTACGAATGAATTAGAATGGATCAAATGAATGAATTAGAATGGTTACATTCATGCGAAAGAATTAGAATGGATCGTACGAATGGATTAGAATGGATCGTACGAATGGATTAGAATGGATACATTCGAGCGAATGAATTAGAATGGATCGTACGAATGAATTAGAATAGATCGTACGAATGGATTAGAATGGATCCTACGAATGGATTAGAATGGATACCTTTGTGCATATGAATTAGAATGGATCGTACGAATGAATTAGAATGGATCATATTAATGAATTAGAATGGATCGTACGAATGAATTAGAATGGATACATTCGTGCGAATGAATTATAATGGATCGTGCGAATACATTAGACTGGATCGTGCGAATGAATAAAATGGATCATACGAATGAATTAGAATAGATCGTACGAATTAATTAGAATGGATACATTCGTGCGAATGAATTAGAATGGATTGTATGAATGAATTAGAATGGATCGTACGAATGAATTAGAATGGATCATACGAATTAATTATAATGGATCATACAAATGAATTAGAATGGATCGTACGAATGAATTAGAATGGCTCGTACGAATAAACAAGAATGGATACATTCGTGCGAATGAATTAGAATAGATCATACGAATGAATTAGAATGGATCGTACGAATGAATTAGAATGGATCTTACGAATGAATTAGAATGGATCGTACGAATGAATTAGAATGGAGCGTACGAATGAATTAGAATGGATACATTCGTGCGAATGAATTAGAATGGATCGGACGAATGAATTAGAATGGATCGTAAGAATGAATTTGAATGAATCAAATGAATGAATTAGAATGGTTACATTCATGCGAATGAATTAGAATGGATCGTACGAATGGATTAGAATGGATACATTCGTGCGAATGAATTAGAATGGATTGTATGAATGAATTAGAATGGATCGTACGAACGAATTAGAATGGATCGTATGAGTGAATTAGAATGGATACGAAGGAATTAGAATGGATCGTACGAAGGAATTAGAATGGATCATACGAATGAAATAGAATGGATCGTACGAAGGAATTAGAATGGATCGTACGAAGGAATTAGAATGGATCGTACGAAGGAATTAGAATGGATATATTCGTGCAAATGAATTAGAATGGATCGTATGAATGAATTAGAATGGATCGTATGAGTGAATTAGAACGGATAGTGTTAATGAAGTAGAATGGATCGTATGAATGAATTAGAATAGATATATTCGTGCGAATGAATTAGAATGGATCGTATGAATGAATTAGAATAGATTGTGCGAATGAATTAGAATGGATCGTACGAATGAATTAGAATGGATACATTCGTGCGAATAAATTAGAATGGATTGTATGAATGAATTAGAATGGATCGTACGAAAGAATTAGAATAGATTGCGCGAATGAATTAGAATGGATCGTGCGAATGAAATAGATTGGATACAAATGAATTAGAATGGATCATACGAATGAATTAGAATGATGATCCATTCTTACTCATTCGTATGATCCATTCTAATTTATTCGCACGAATGTATCCATTCTAATTCATTCGTACGGTCCATTCTAATTCATTCGCACAATCCATTCTATTTCATTCGTACGATCCATTCTTACTCATTCGTATGATCCATTATGGATACATTCGTGCGAATGAATTAGAATGGATCATACGAACGAGTAAGAATGGATCGTACGAATGAAATAGAATGGATTGTGCGAATGAATTAGAATGGATCGTACGAATGAATTAGAATGGATCGTGTGAACGAATTAGAATGGATTGTATGAATGAATTAGAATAGATCGTATGAATGATTTAGAATGGATCGTACGAATGAATTAGAATGGATCGTACAAATGAATTAGAATGGATCGTACGAATGAATTAGAATGGATATATTCGTGCAAATGAATTAGAATGGATCGTATGAATGTATTAGAATGGATCGTATGAGTGAATTAGAATGGATCATACGAATGAATTAGAATGGATCGTACGAATGAATTAGAATGGATCGTACGAATGAATTAGAATGGATACATTCGTGCGAATGAATTAGAATGGATTGTGCGAATGAATAAGAACAGATCGTGCGAATGAATTAGAATGGATCGTACGAATGAATTAGAATGGATCGTGCGAATGAATTAGAATGGATCGTACGAATGAATTAGAATGGATACATTTGTGCGAATGAATTAGAATGGATCGTACGAATGAATTAGAATGGATCGTATGAATGAATTAGAATGGATCGTACGAATGAATTAGAATGGATCGTGCGAATGAATTAGAATGGATCGTATGAATGAATTAGAATGGATCGTACGAATGAACTAGAATGGATACATTCGTGCGAATGAATTAGAATGGATCGTACGAATGAATTAGAATGGATCGTACGAATGAATTAGAATAGATACATTTGTGCGAATGAATTAGAATGGATCGTACGAATGAATTAGAATGGATCGTATGAATGAATTAGAATGGATCGTACGAATGAATTAGAATGGATCGTACGAAGGAATTAGAATGGATCGTATGAATGAATTAGAATGGATCGTACGAATGAATTAGAATGGATCATAGGAATTAATTAGAATGGATCATACGAATGAATTAGAATGGATCATATGAATGAATTAGAATTGAATCGTACGAATGAATTAGAATGGATCGTACGAATGAATTAGAATGGATCCTACGAATGTATCCATTCTAAATCATTCGTACAATCATTCTATTTCATTCGTACGATCCATTCTTACTCATTGTACAAATGAATTAGAATGGATCGTGTGAAAGAATTAGAATCGATTGTACGAATGAATTAGAATGGATCTTACGAATGAATTAGAATGGATCGTGTGAAAGAATTAGAATGGATTGTATGAATGAATTAGAATAGATCGTATGAATGAATTAGAGTGGATCGTACGAATGAATTAGAATGGATCGTACGAATGAATTAGAATGGATCGTACGAATAAATTAGAATGGATCTTACGAATGAATTAGAATGGATCGTACGAATGAATTAGAATGGATCGTACGAATAAATTAGAATGGATACATTCGTCCGAATAAATTAGAATGGATCATACGAATAAGTAAGAATGGATCGTACGAATGAAATAGAATAGATTGTACGAATGAATTAGAATGGATCCTACGAATGAATTCGAATGGATCGTACTAATGAATTAGAATGGATCATATTAATGAATTAGAATGGATCGTACGAATGAATTAGAATAGATACATTCGTGCGAATGAATTAGAATGGATCGTGCGAATCAATTAGACTGGATCGTGCGAATGAATAAGAATAGATCATACGAATGAATTAGAATGGATCATATGAATGAATTAGAATGGATCGTACGAATGAATTAGAATGGATCGTACGAATAAATTAGAATGGATACATTCATCCGAATGAAGTAGAATGGATCATACGAATGAGTAAGAATGGATCGTACGAATAAAATAGAATAGATTGTACGAAGGAATTAGAATGGATCCTACGAATGAATTAGAATAGATCGTGTGAAAGAATTAGAATGGATTGTATGAATGAATTAGAATGGATCGTGCGAATGAATTAGAATGGATCGTACGAATGAATTAGAATGGATACATTTGTGCGAATGAATTAGAATGGATCGTAAAAAATGAATTAGAATGGATCGTATGAATGAGTTAGAATGGATCGTACGAATGAATTAGAATGGATCGTGCGAATGAATTAGAATGGATCGTTTGAATGAATTAGAATGGATACATTTGTGCGAATGAATTAGAATGGATCGTACGAATGAATTAGAATGGATAAATTTGTGCGAATGAATTAGAATGGATCGTACGAATGAATTAGAATGGATCGTATGAATGAAATAGAATGGATCGTACGAATGAATTTGAATGGATCGTGCGAATGAATTAGAATGGATCGTACGAATGAATTAGAATGGATCGTACGAATGAACTCGAATGGATACATTCGTGCGAATGAATTATAATGGATCGTACGAATGAATTAGAATGGATCGAACGAATGAATTAGAATGGATCTTACGAATGAATTAGAATGGATCGTACGAATGAATTAGAATGGATCGTACGAAAGAATTAGAATGGATCTTACGAATGAATTAGAATGGATCGTACGAATGAACTAGAATGGATACATTCGTGCGAATGAATTAGAATGGATCGTATGAATGAATTAGAATGGATCATACGATTGAATTAGAATGGATCTTACGACTGAATTAGAATGGATCGTACGAATGAATTAGAATGGATACATTCGTGCGAATGAATTAGAATGGATCGGACGAATGAATTAGAATGGATCGTTTGAATGAATTAGAATGGATCAAATGAATAAATTAGAATGGTTACATTAATGCGAATGAATTAGAATGGATCGTACGAATGGATTAGAATGGATTGTACGAATGGATTAGAATGGATACATTCGAGTGAATGAATTAGAATGGATCGTACGAATGAATTAGAATGGATCGTACGAATGGATTAGAATGGATCCTACGAATGGATTAGATTGGATACCTTTGTGCATATGAATTAGAATGGATCGTACGAATGAATTAGAATGGATCATATTAATGAATTAGAATGGATCGTACGAATGAATTAGAATGGATACATTCGTGCGAATGAATTAGAATGGATCGTGCGAATACATTAGACTGGATCGTGCGAATGAATAAGAATGGATCATACGAATGAATTAGAATGGATCGTACGAATTAATTAGAATGGATACATTCGTGCGAATGAATTAGAATGGATTGTATGAATGGATTAGAATGGATCGTACGAATGAATTAGAATGGATCATACGAATTAATTAGAATGGATCATACAAATGAATTAGAATGGATCGTACGAATGAATTAGAATGGATCGTACGAATGAACTAGAATGGATTGTACGAATGAACTAGAATGGATCGTACGATCCATTCTAATTCATTCGTACGATCCATTCTAATTCATTCGTACGATCCATTCTAATTCATTCGTCCGATCCATTCTAATTCATTCGCACGAATGTATCCATTCTAATTCATTCGTAAGATCCATTCTAATTCATTCGTACGATCCATTCTAATTCATTCGTAAGATCCATTCTAATTCATTCGTATGATCCATTCTAATTCATTCGTACGATCCATTCTAATTCATTCGCACGAATGTATCCATTCTAGTTCATTCGTACGATCCATTCTAATTCATTCATACAATCCATTATAATTCATTCGCACGAATGTATCCATTCTAATTCATTCGTACGATCAGTTCTAATTCATTCATAAAATCTATTCTAATTCATTCATACGATCCATTCTAATTCATTCACACGAATGTATCCATTCTAATTCATTCATACGATCCATTCTAATTCATTCGTACGATCCATTCTAATTCACTCATACGATCCATTCTAATACATTCATACGATCCATTCTAATTCATTTGCACGAATATATCCATTCTAATTCATTCGTACGATCCATTCTAATTCCTTCGTACGATCCATTCTAATTCATTCGTACGATCTATTCGAATTCATTCGTACGATCCATTCTAATTCATTCGTACGATCTATTCTAATTCCTTTGTACGATCCATTCTAATTCATTCGTACGATCCATTCTAATTCATTCATACAATCCATTCTAATTCTTTCACACGATCCATTCTAATTCATTCGTACGATCCATTCAAATTCATTCGTGCAATCCATTCTATTTCATTCGTACGATCCATTCTTACTCATTCGTACGATCCATTCTAATTCATTCACACGAATGTATCCATTCGTACGAATGAATTAGAATAGATTGTACGAATGAATTAGAATGGATCGTACGAATGAATTAGAATAGATCGTACGAATGAATTAGAATGGATCGTACGAAGGAATTAGAATGGATCGTACGAATGAATTAGACTGGATCGTACGAAGGAATTTGAATGGATACATTTGTGCGAATGAATCTAAATGGATTGTATGAATGAATTACAATGGATCGTACTTATGAATTAGAATGGATCGTACGAATGAATTAGAATAGCTCATACGAATGAATTAGAATGAATCGTATGAATGAATTAGAATGGTTACATTCGTGCGAATGAATTAGAATAGATCGTACGAATGAATTAGAATGGATCGTACGAATAAATTAGAATGGATCGTGGGAATGAATTAGAATGGATCGTACGAATGAATTAGAATGGATCCATCGAATAAGTTAGAATAGATCATACGAATGAATTAGAATGGATTGTACGAATGAATTAGAATGGATTGTGCGAATGAATTAGAATGGATCGTATGAATGAATAAGAATGGATCATACGAATGAATTAGAATGGATCGTGCGAATGAATTAGCATGAATCGTACGAATGTATTAGAATGGATCGTACGAATGAATTAGAATGAATCGTACGATCCATTCTAATTCAATCGTTCGATCCATTCTAATTCATTCGCATGAATGTATCCATTCTAATTCATTCGTACAATCCATTCTATTTCATTCGTACAATCCATTCTTACTCATTCGTATGATCCATTCTAATTCATTCGTATGATCCATTCTAATTCATTCGTATGATCCATTCTAATTCATTCGCACGATCCATTCTAATTCATTCATACGATCCATTCTAATTCATTCCTACAATCCATTCTAATTCATTCGCCCGATCCATTCTAATTCATTCATACGATCCATTCTATTCGAATGGATCATGCGATCCATTCGAATTCATTCGCACGATCCATTCTAATTCATTCATACGATCTATTCTAATTCATTCATACAATGCATTCTAATTCTTTCACACGATCCATTCTAATTCATTCGTACGATCCATTCTAATTCATTCGTACAACTCCTTCCTAGCGGCCTCTCTGGCAGTGACGGCCTCGTCCCGCTCCGCCACGGCCTTATTGAGGTCGTCGGAGGACTTGAGCTGGGACGTCTCCAGCTCGGCCATGCCTGACACCAGGGTCGCGACCCTCTGCCGAAGCTCCTCCGCCTCTTTCAGAGCCACGGCGTGCGAAGCCCGCTGGAGCTCGTGGATGTGCTCGTCCACCTTGCGCTCAGACCCCCAAAGGGAATCGTCGAACAAGGCGGCCAGTGCCTTCCCGGCCCCAGCGACCTCCGCGGCCAGCGCCTGGCTCTGTTTCTCCGCCTGCATAAGGAAGATGAAAAAGTTAGCGAGAATTAACATTTTTGGCGTAAGGGCAGAGAGGGCAAGAGGTACCTCGGCCAGGCGTTCGCTTATGGAAGCGAAGGGGGCTCGGATGAAGACGTTGCGGCCCAGCAGCTGCCGCACGTAGTATGGCGCCCTCCCCTCCTCCGCAGAGGAGCCCGTGCTGGGACCCCCCAGAGCGTCGGTAGGAGGCGGCACGCCGAGAGAAGGAGTGGGGGCTGGCGCCTCTCCTGGGCGAGCTCCGGCTGCTGGCGGGCTCGGAGGGTCCGCCCTAGCCCCTTTGGCCTCTGACTCCGAGCTGAAGGACTCAGAGTCGGAGCCAATGTCCACGAAGCTAGGGGACCTGTAGAATTAGAATGGAAAATACGAATGAATTAGAATGGATCGTACGAATGAATTAGAATGAATTAGAATGGATCGTACGAATGAATTAGAATAGATCATAGGAATGAATTAGAATGGATCGTGCAAATGAATTAGAATGGATACATTCTTGTGAATGAATTAGAATGGATCGTGCGAATGAATTAGAATGGATCGTACGAATGAATTAGAATGGATATATTTGAGCGAATAAATTAGAATGGATCATACGAATGAATTAGAATGGATCGTACGAATGAATTAGAATGGATAGTGCGAATGAATTAGAATCGATCGTACGAATGAATTAGAATGGATCGTACGAATGAATTAGAATGGATCATACGAATGAGTAAGAATGGATCGTACGAATGAATTAGAATGGATCGTACGAATGAATTAGAATGGATCGTACGAATAAATTAGAATGGATACATTCGTCCGAATGAATTAGAATGGATCATACGAATGAGTAAAATGGATCATACGAATGAAATAGAATAGATTGTACGAATGAATTAGAATGGATCCTACGAATGAATTAGAATGGATCGTGTGAAAAAATTAGAATGGATTGTATGAATGAATTAGAATAGATCGTATGAATGAATTAGAATGGATCGTGCGAATGAATTCGAATGGATCGTATGAATTCATTCTAATTCATTCATACAATCCATTCTAATTCTTTCACACGATCCATTCTAATTCATTCGTACGTTCCATTCTAATTCATTAGCACGATCCATGCTAATTCATTCGTTCGATCAATTCTAATTCATTAGCACAATCCATTCTAATTCATTCGTACGATCCATTCTAATTCATTCGCACGATCCATTCTAATTCATTCATAGGATCCATTCTAATTCATTCATACGATCTATTCTAATTCTTTCGCACGAATGTATCCATTCTAATTCATTCGCACGAATGTATCCATTCTAATTCATTCGTACGATCCATTCTAATTCATTCGTACGATCCATTCTAATTCATTCGTACGATCCATTCTAATTCATTCATACGATCTATTCTAATTCATTCATACAATCCATTCTAATTCTTTCACACGATCCATTCTAATTCATTCGTACGATCCATTCTAATTCATTCGCACAATCCATTCTATTTCATTCGTACGATCCATTCTTACTCATTCGTATGATCCATTCTAATTCATTCGCACGAATGTATCCATAATGGATCATACGAATGAGTAAGAATGGATCATACGAATGAAATAGAATGGATTGTGCGAATGAATTAGAATGGACCGTATGAATGAATTAGACGTACGAATGAATTAGAATGGATACATTCATGCGAATAAATTAGAATGGATCATACGAATGAGTAAGAATGGATCGTCATTCTAATTTGTTCGTATGATCCATTCTAATTCATTTGTATCCATTCTATTTCATTCGCACGATCCATTCTAATTCATTCGCGCAATCTATTCCAATTCATTCGTACGATCCATTCTAATTCATTCGTACGATCCATTCTAATTCATTCATACAATCCATTCTAATTTATTCGCACGAATGTATCCATTGTAATTCATTCGTACGATCCATTCTAATTCATTCGCACAATCTATTCTAATTCATTCATACGATCCATTCTAATTCATTCGCACGAATGTATCCATTCTAATTCATTCATACGATCCATTCTACTTCATTCATACTATCCATTCTAATTCACTCATACGATCCATTCTAATTCATTCATACGATCCATTCTAATTCATTTGCACGAATATATCTATTCTAATTCATTCGTACGATCCATTCTAATTCCTTCGTACGATCCATTCTAATTCCTTCGTACGATCCATTCTATTTCATTCGTATGATCCATTCTAATTCCTTCGTACGATCCATTCTAATTCCTTTGTATCCATTCTAATTCACTCATACGATCCATTCTAATTCATTCGTACGATCCATTCTAATTCATTCATACAATCCATTCTAATTCATTCGCACGAATGTATCCATTCTAATCCATTCGTACGATCCATTCTAATCCATTCGTACGATCCATTCTAATTCATTCGCATGAATGTAACCATTCTAATTCATTCATTTGATCCATTCTAATTCATTCGTACGATCCATTCTAATTCATTCGTCCGATCCATTCTAATTCATTCGCACGAATGTATCCATTCTAATTTATTCGTACGATCCATTCTAATTCATTCGTACGATCCATTCTAATTCATTCGTAAGATCCATTCGAATTCATTCGTACGATCCATTCTAATTCATTCATACGATCCATTCTAATTCATTCGCACGAATGTATCCATTCTAGTTCATTAGTACGATCCATTCTAGTTCATTCGTACGATCCATTCTAATTCATTCGTACGATCCATTCTAATTCATTCGTATTATCCATTCTAATTAATTCGTATGATCCATTCTAATTCATTCGTACGATCCATTCTAATTCATTCATACAATCCATTCTAATTCATTCGCACGAATGTATCCATTCTAATTAATTCGTACGATCAATTCTAATTCATTCGTATGATCCATTCTTATTCATTCGCTCGATCCAGTCTAATAGATTCGCACGATCCATTCTAATTCATTCGCACGAATGTATCCATTCTAATTCATTCGTACGATCCATTCTAATTCATATACACAAAGGTATCCATTCTAATCCATTCGTAGGATCTATTCTAATCCATTCGTACGATCCATTCTAATTCATTCGTACGATCCATTCTAATTCATTGGCTCGAATGTATCCATTCTAATCCATTCGTACGATCCATTCTAATCCATTCGTACGATCCATTCTAATTCATTCGCATGAATGTAACTATTCTAATTCATTCATTTGATCCATTCTAATTCATTCGTACGATCCATTCTAATTTATTCGTCCGATCCATTCTAATTCATTCGCACGAATGTATCCATTCTAATTCATTCGTACGATCCATTCTAATTCATTCGTACGATCCATTCTAATTCATTCATAAGATCCATTCTAATTCATTTGTACGATCCATTCTAATTCATTCGTACGATCCAATTCATTCGCACGAATGTATCCATTCTAGTTCATTCGTACGATCCATTCTAATTCATTCGTACGATCCATTCTAATTCATTCGCACGATCCATTCTAATTTATTCGTACGATCAATTCTAATTCATTCGCACGAATGTATCCATTCTAATTCATTCATACGATCCATTCTAATTCATTCGTACGATCCATTCTAATTCACTCATACGATCCATTCTAATACATTCATACGATCCATTCTAATTCATTTGCACGAATATATCCATTCTAATTCATTCGTACGATCCATTCTAATTCCTTCGTACGATCCATTCTAATTCATTCGTGCGATCTATTCTAATTCATTCGTACAATCCATTCTAATTCATTCGTACGATCCATTCTAATTCCTTCGTACGATCCATTCTAATTCATTCGTACGATCCATTCTAAGTCATTCGAACAATCTATTCTAATTCATTCGTACGAATGGATACATTCGTGTGAATGAATTAGAATGGATCGTACGAATGAGTAAGAATGGCTCGTACGAATGAAATAGAATGGATTGCACGAATGAATTAGAATGGATCGTACAAATGAATTAGAATGGATCGTGTGAAAGAATTAGAATGGATTGTATGAATGAATTAGAATGGATCGTACGAAGGAATTAGAATGGATCGTATGAATGAATTAGACTGGATCGTACGAATGAATTAGAATAGATCGTATGAATGAATTAGAATGGATCGTACGAAGGAATTAGAATGGATCGTACGAATGAATTAGAATCGATATATTCGTGCAAATGAATTAGAATGGATCGTATGAATGTATTAGAATGGATCGTATGAGTGAATTAGAATGGATCGTACGAATGAATTAGAATGGATCATATGAATGAATTAGAATGGATCGTGCGAAAGAATTAGAATGCATTGTATGAATGAATTAGAATGGATCGTATGAATGAATTAGAATGGATCGTGCGAATGAATTCGAATGGATCGCATGATCCATTCGAATAGAATGGATCGTATGAATGAATTAGAATGGATCGGGCGAATGAATTAGAATGGATTGTACGAATGAGTTAGAATGGATCGTATGAATGAATTAGAATAGATCGTATGAATGAATTAGAATGGATCGTGCGAATGAATTAGAATGGATCGTACAAATGAATTAGAATGGATCGTACGAATGAATTAGAATGGATCATACGAATGAGTAAGAATGGATCGTACGAATGAAATAGAATGGATTGTACGAATGAATTAGAATGGATACATTCATGCGAATGAATTAGAATGGATCGGACGATTGAATTAGAATGGATCGTACGAATGAATTAGAATGGATCTTATGAATGAATTAGAATGGATCGTCTGAATGAATTAGAATGGATCGTACGAATGAATTAGAATGGATACATTCGTGCGAATGAATTAGAATGGATCGGACGAATGAATTAGAATGGATCGTACGAATGAATTAGAATGGATCGGACGAATGAATTAGAATGGATCGTGTGAAAGAATTAGAATGGATCGTATGAATGAATTAGAATGGATCGTGCGAATGAATTCGAATGGATCGTACGAATTCATTCTAATTCATTCATACAATCCATTCTAATTCTTTCACACGATCCATTCTAATTCATTCGTACGTTCCATTCTAATTCATTAGCACGATCCATGCTAATTCATTCGTTCGATCAATTCAAATTCATTAGCACGATCCATTCTAATTCATTCGTACGATCCATTCTAATTCTTTCGCACGATCCATTCTAATTCATTCATAGGATCCATTCTAATTCATTCATACAATCCATTCTAATTCATTCGCACGAATGTATCCATTCTAATTCATTCGTACGATCAGTTCTAATTCATTCACAAAATCTATTCTAATTCATTCATATGATCCATTCTAATTCATTCACACGAATGTATCCATTCTAATTCATTCATACGATCCATTCTAATTCATTCGTACGATCCATTCTAATTCACTCATATGATTCATTCTAATACATTCATACGATCCATTCTAATTCATTTGCACGAATATATCCATTCTAATTCATTCGTACGATCCATTCTAATTCCTTCGTACGATCCATTCTAATTCATTCGTACGATCTATTCTATTTCATTCGTACGATCCATTCTTACTCATTCGTACGATCCATTCTAATTCATTTATTCGATCCATTCTAATTCATTCGCACGAATGTATCCATTCTAATTCATTCGTTCGAGCAAGTCTAATTCATTAGCACGATCCATTCTAATTCATTCGTACGATCCATTTTAATTCATTCGCACGATCCATTCTAATTCATTCATAGGATCCATTCTAATTCATTCATACGATCTATTCTTATTCTTTCGCACGAATGTATCCATTCTAATTCATTCGCACGAATGTATTCATTCTAATTCATTCGTACGATCCATTCTAATTCATTCGTACGATCCATTCTAGATCATTCGTACGATCCATTCTAATTTATTCATACGATCTATTGTAATTCATTCATGCAATCTATTCTAATTCTTTCACACGATCCATTCTAATTCATTCGTTCGATCAATTCTAATTCATTAGCACGATCCATTCTAATTCATTCGTACGATGCATTCTAATTCATTCGTACGATTCAATTCTAATTCATTCATACGATCCATTCTAATTAATTCGTATGATCCATTCTAATTAATTCGTATGATCCATTCTAATTCATTCATACGATCCATTTTAATTCATTCATACAATCCATTCTAATTCGTTCGCACGATCCATTCTAATTCATTCGTAGGATCCAGTCTAATTTATTCGTACAATCTATTCTATTTCATTCGTTCGATCCATTCTTACTTATTCGTATGATCCATTCTAATTCATTCGGACGAATGTATCCATTCTAATTTATTCATACGATCCATTCTAGTTCATTTGTACGATCCATTCTAATTCATTCGTACGATCCATTCTAATTCATTCGTCCGATCCATTCTAATTCATTCGCACGAATGTATCCATTCTAATTCATTCGTACGATCCATTCTAATTCATTCGTCCGATCCATTCTAATTCATTCGCACGAATATATCCATTCTAATTCATTCGTACGATCCATTCTAATTCATTCGTACGATCCACTCTAATTCATTCGTAAGATCCATTCTAATTCATTCGTACGATCCATTCTAATTCATTCGTACGATCCATTCTAATTCATTCGCACGAATGTATCCATTCTAGTTGATTCGTACGATCCATTCTAATTCATTCGTACGATCCATTCTAATTCATTCGCACGATCCATTCTAATTCATTCGTACGATCAATTCTAATTCATTCGCACGAATGTATCCATTCTAATTCATTCATACGATCCATTCTAATTCATTCGTACGATCCATTCTAATTCACTCATACGATCCATTCTAGTACATTCATATAATCCATTCTAATTCATTTGCACTAATATATCCATTCTAATTCATTCGTACGATCCATTCTAATTCCTTCGTACGATCCATTCTAATTCATTCGTACGATCTATTCTAATTCATTCGTACGATCCATTCTAATTCATTCGTACGATCCATTCTAATTCCTTCGTACGATCCATTCTAATTCATTCGTACGATCCATTCTAATTCATTTGTACAATCTATTCTAATTCATTCGTACGAATGGATACATTCGTGTGAATGAATTAGAATGGATCGTACGAATGAGTAAGAATGGATCGTAAGAATGAAATAGAATGGATTGCACGAATGAATTTGAATGGATCGTACGAATGAATTAGAATGGATCGTGTGAAAGAATTAGAATGGATTGTATGAATGAACTAAGATGGATCGTACGAAGGAATCAGAATGGATCGTACGAAGGACTTAGAATGGATCGTACGAATGAATTAGAATGGATCGTACGAATGAATTAGAATAGATCGTACGAATGAATTAGAATGGATCGTACGAAGGATTTAGAATGGATCGTACGAATGAATTAGAATGGATATATTCGTGCAAATGAATTAGAATGGATCGTATGAATGTATTAGAATGGATCGTATGAGTGAATTAGAATGGATCGTACGAATGAATTAGAATGGATCGTATGAATGAATTAGAATGGATACATTCGTGTGAATGAATTAGAATGGATCGTATGAATGAATTAGAATAGATTTTGTGAATGAATTAGAACTGATCGTACGAATGAATTAGAATGGATACATTCGTGCGAATGAATTAGAATGGATTGTATGAATGAATTAGAATGGATCATACGAATGAACTAGAATGGATACATTCATGCGAATAAATTAGAATGGATCGTACGAATGAATTAGAATGGATCTTACGAATGAATCAGAATGGATCATACGAATGAATTAGAATGGATCGTACGAATGAATTAGATTGGATACATTCGTGCGAATGAATTAGAATGGATCGTACGAATGAATTAGAATGGATCTTACGAATGAATTAGAATGGATCGTACGAATGAATTAGAATGGATCGTACGAATGAATTAGAATGGATACATTCGTGCGAATGAATTAGAATGGATCGGACGAATGAATTAGAATGGATCGTACGAATGAATTAGAATGGATCAAATGAATGAATTAGAATGGTTACATTCATGCGAATGAATTAGAATGGATCATACGAAAGGATTAGAATGGATATATTCGAGCGAATGAATTAGAATGGATCGTACGAATGAATTAGAATGGATCGTACGAATGGATTAGAATGGATCCTACGAATGGATTAGAATGGATACCTTTGTGCATATGAATTAGAATGGATCGTACGAATGAATTAGAATGGATCATATTAATGAATTAGAATGGATCGTACGAATGAAATAGAATGGATACATTCGTGCAAATGAATTAGAATGGATTGTTCGAATAAATTAGACTGGGTCGTGCGAATGAATAAGAATAGATCATACGAATGAATTAGAATGGATCGTACGAATTAATTATAATGGATACATTCGTGCGAATGAATTAGAATGGATTGTATGAATGAATTAGAATGGATCGTACGAATGAATTAGAATGGATCATACGAATTAATTAGAATGGATCATACGAATGAATTAGAATGGATCGTACGAATGAATTAGAATGGATCGTACGAATGAATTAGAATAGATACATTCGTGCGAATAAATTAGAATGGATTGTGCGAATGAATAAGAACAGATCGTGCGAATGAATTAGAATGGATCGTACGAATGAATTAGAATGGATCGTGCGAATGAATTAGAATGGATACATTTGTGCGAATGAATTAGAATGGATACATTTGTGCGAATGAATTAGAATGGATCGTACGAATAAATTAAAATGGATCGTATGAATGAATTAGAATGGATCGTACGAATGAATTAGAATGGATCGTGCGAATGAATTAGAATGGATCGTACGAATGAATTAGAATGGATCGTACGAATGAACTAGAATGGATACATTCGTGCGAATGAATTAGAATAGATCGTACGAATGAATTAGAATGGATCGTACGAATGAATTAGAATGGATCGTACGAATGAATTAGAATGGATACATTCGTGTGAATGAATTAGAATGGATCGGACGAATGAATTATAATGGATCGTACGAATGAATTAGAATGGATCGTACGAATGAATTAGAATGGATACATTCGTCCGAATGAATTAGAATGGATCGTACGAATGAAATAGAATAGATTGTACGAATGAATTAGAATGGATCCTATGAATGAATTAGAATGGATCGTGTGAAAGAATTAGAATGGATTGTATGAATGAATTAGAATGGATCGTATGAATGAATTAGAAAGGATCGTGCGAATGAATTCGAATGGATCAAACGAATTCATTATAATTCATTCATACAATCCATTCTAATTCTTTCACACTATCCATTCTAATTCATTCGTACGTTCCATTCTAATTCATTAGCACGATCCATGCTAATTCATTCATTCGATCAATTCTAATTCATTAGCACGATCCATTCTAATTCATTCGTAAGATCCATTCCAATTCATTCGCACGATCCATTCTAATTCATTCATAGGATCCATTCTAATTCATTCATACCATCTATTCTAATTCTTTCGCACGAATGTATCCATTCTAATTCATTCGCACGAATGTATCCATTCTAATTCATTCGTACGATCCATTCTAATTCATTCGTACGATCCATTCTAATTCATTCATACGATCTATTCTAATTCATTCATACAATCCATTCTAATTCTTTCACACGGTCCATTCTAATTCATTCGTACGATCCATTCTAATTCATTCGCACAATCCATACTATTTCATTCGTACGATCCATTCTTACTCATTGGTACGATCCATTCTAATTCATTCGCACGAATGTATCCATTCTAATTCATTCGTACGAATCCATTCTAATTCATTCGTACAATCCATTCTATTTCATTCGTACGATCCATTCTTACTCATTCGTATGATCCATTCTAATTCATTCGCACGAATGTATCCATTCTAAATCATTCGTACGATCCATTCTAATTCATTCGTACGATCCATTCTATATCATTCGTACAATCCATTCCATTTCATTCGTACGATCAATTCTAATTCATTAGCACAATCCATTCTAATTCATTCGTACGATACATTCAAATTCATTCGCACGATCCATTCTAATTCATTCGTACAATCCATTCTATTTCATTCGTACGATCCATTCTTACTCATACGTATGATCCATTCTAATTCATTCGCACGAATGTATCCATTCTAATCCATTCGTACGATCCACTCTAATCCATTCGTACGATCCATTCTAATTCATTCGCATGAATGTAACCATTCTAATTCATTCATTTGATCCATTCTTATTCATTCGTACGATCCAATCTAATTCATTCGTCCGATCCATTCTAATTCATTCGCACGAATGTATTCATTCAAAACCATTCATACGATCCATTCTAATTTATTCGTACGATCCATTCTAATTCATTCATAAGATGCATTCTAATTCATTCGTACGATCCATTCTAATTCATTCGTACGATACATTCTAATTCATTCGCACGAATGTATCCATTCTAGTTCATTCGTACGATCCATTCTAATTCATTCGTACGATCCATTCTAATTCATTCGCACGAATGTATCCATTCTAATTCATTCGTACATACGATCCATTCTAATTCATTCGCACGAATGTATCCATTCTAATTCATTTGTATAATCCATTCTATTTCATTCGTACGATCCATTCTTACTCATTCGTATGATCCATTCTAATTCATTCGCACGAATGTATCCATTCTAATTCATTCGTACGATCCATTCTAATTCATTCACACGATCCATTCTAATTCATTCGTAAGATCCATTCTAATTCATTCGTACGATCCAATCTAATTCATTCGTACGATCCATTCTAATTCATTCGCACGAATGTATCCATTCTAGTTCATTCGTACGATCCATTCTAATTCATTCGTGCGATCCATTCTAATTCAATCGCACGATCCATTCTAATTCATTCGTAGGATCAATTCTAATTCATTCGCACGAATGTATCCATTCTAATTCATTCGTACGATCCTGAATTAGAATGGATCGTACGAATGAATTAGAATGGATCGTACGAATGAACTAGAATGGATACATTCGTGCGAATGAATTAGAATGGATCCTACGAATAAATTAGAATGGATCGTACGAATGAATTAGAATGGATCATACGAATGAATTAGAATGGATCATACGAATGAGTAAGAATGGATCGTACGAATGAAATAGAATGGATTGTACGAATGAATTAGAATGGATCGTACGAATGAATTAGAATGGATCATGTGAAAGAATTAGAATGGATTGTATGAATGAATTAGAATGGATCATATGAATGAATTAGAATGGATCGTGCGAATGAATTCGAATGGATCGTACGAATGAATTAGAATGGATCGTACGAATGAATTAGAATGGATACATTCGTGCGAATGAATTAGAATGGATACATTCGTGCGAAAGAATTAGAATAGATCGTATGAATGAATTAGAATGGATCCTATGAATGAATTAGAATGGATCGTGCGAATGAATTAGAATGGATCGTACGAATGAATTAGAATGGATCGTGCTAATGAATTAGAATTGACGAACGAATGAATTAGCATGGATCGTGCTAATGAATTAGAATGGAACGTACGAATGAATTAGAATGGATCGTGTGAAAGAATTAGAATGGATTGTATGAATGAATTAGAATGAATTTGTACGATCCATTCGAATTCATTCGCACGATCCATTCTAATTCATTCATACGATCCATTCTAATTCATTCATACAATCCATTCTAATTCTTTCACACGATCCATTCTAATTAATTCGTAGGAACCATTCTAATTCATTCGTACAATCTATTTTATTTCATTCGTACGATCCATTCTTACTCATTCGTATGATCCATTCTAATTCATTCGGACGAATGTATCCATTCTAATTTATTCGTACGATCCATTCTAATTCATTCGTACGATCCATTCTAATTCATTCGTACGATCCATTCTTACTTATTCGTATGATCTATTCTAATTCATTCGTACGATCCATTCTAATTCATTCGTACGATCCATTCTAATTCATTCGCACAATCTATTCTAATTCATTCGTACGATCCATTCTAATTCATTCGTACAATCGTACGAATGAATTAGAATGGATCGTACGGAATGAATTAGAATGGATTGTATGAATGAATTAGAATGGATACATTCGTGCGAATGAATTAGAATGGATCATACGAATGAGTAAGAATGGATCGTACGAATGAAATAGAATAGATTGTACGAATGAATTAGAATGGATCGTACAAATGAATTAGAATGGATCGTACGAATGAATTAGAATGGATCATACGAATGAGTAAGAATGGATCATATAAATGAAATAGAATGGATTGTACGAATGAATTAGAATGGATCGTACGAATGAATTAGAATGGATCGTGTGAAAGAATTAGAATGCATTGTATGAATGAATTAGAATGGATCGTATGAATGAATTAGAATGGATCGTGCGAATGAATTCGAATGGATCGCATGATCCATTCGAATAGAATGGATCGTATAAATGAATTAGAATGGATCGGGCGAATGAATTAGAATGGATTGTAGGAATGAATTAGAATGGATCGTATGAATGAATTAGAATGGATCGTATGAATGAATTAGAATGGATCGTGCGAATGAATTAGAATGGATCGTACGAATGAATTAGAATGGTTCGTACGAATGAATTAGAATGGATCATACGAATGAGTAAGAATGGATCGTACGAATGAAATAGAATGGATTGTACGAATGAATTAGAATGGATATATTCATGCGAATGAATTAGAATGGATCGGACGATTGAATTAGAATGGATCGTACGATTCATTCTAATTCATTCATACGATCCATTCTAATACATTCGTACGATTCATGCTAATTCATTCGCACGATCCATTCTAATTCATTCGTATGAATGTATCCATTCTAATTCATTCGTACGATCCATTCTAATTCATTAATATGATCCATTCTAATTCATTCGTACGATCGATTCTAATTCATTCGCACTATCTATTCTAATTCATTCGTACGATCCATTCTAATTCATTTGTATGATCCATTCTAATTTATTCGTTCAAATATATCCATTCTAATTCATTCGTATGATCTATTCTAATTCATTCGCACGATCCATTCTAATTCATTCGCACGAATGTATCCATTCTAATTCATTTGCACGATCCATTCTAATTCATTCCTATAATTTATTCTAATTCATTCGTACGATCCATTGTAATTTATTCGCTCGAATGTATCCATTCTAATTCATTGGTACGATCCATTCTAATTCGTTCATATGATCCATTCTAATTCGTTCGTACGATCCATTCTAATTCGTTCGTACGATCCATTCTAATTCATTCGTATGATCCATTCTAATTCATTCCTACGATCTATTCTAATTCATTCGCTCGAATATATCCATTCTAATTCATTCGTTCGGTCCATTCTAATTCATTCACACGATCCATTCTAATTCATTCATTTGATCCATTCTAATCCATTTGAACGATCCATTCTAATTCATTTGTACGATCCATTCTAATTCATTCGTATGATCCATTCTAATTCATTCGTACGATCCATTCTAATTCATTCATACAATCCATTCTAATTCATTCGCACGAATGTATCCATTCTAATTAATTCGTACGATCCATTCTAATTCATTCGTATGATCTATTCTTATTCATTCGCACCATCCAGTCTAATTGATTTGCACGATCCATTCTAATTCATTCGCACGAATGTATCCATTCTAATTCATTTGTACGATCCATTCTAATTCATTAATATGATCCATTCTAATTCATTCGTACGATCCATTCTAATTCATATGCACAAAGGTATCCATTCTAATCCATTCGTAGGATCCATTCTAATCCATTCGTACGATCCATTCTAATTCATTCGTACGATCCATTCTAATTCATTCGCTCGAATGTATCCATTCTAATCCATTCGTACGATCCATTCTAATCCATTCGTACGATCCATTCTAATTCATTCGCATGAATGTAACCATTCTAATTCATTCATCTGCTCCATTCTAATTCAATCGTACGATCCATTCTAATTCATTCGTCCGATCCATTCTAATTCATTCGCACGAATGTATCCATTCTAATTCATTCGTACGATCCATTCTAATTCATTCGTATGATCCATTCTAATTCATTCGTAAGATCCATTCTAATTCATTCGTACGGTCCATTCTAATTCATTCGTACGATCCATTCTAATTCATTCGCACGAATGTATCCATTCTAGTTCATTCGTACGATCCATTCTAATTCATTCGTACGATCCATTCTAATTCATTCGCACGATCCATTCTAATTCATTCGTACGATCAATTCTAATTCATTCGCACGAATGTATCCATTCTAATTCATTCGTACGATCCTGAATTAGAATGGATCGTACGAATGAATTAGAATGGATACCTTTGTGCATATGAATTCGAATGGATCGTACGAATGAATTAGAATGGATTATATTAATGAATTAGAATGGATCGTACGAATGAATTAGAATGGATACATTCGTGCGAATGAATTAGAATGGATCGTGCACGAATGTATCCATTCTAATTCATTCGTACGATCCATTCTAATTCATTAATATGATCCATTCTAATTCATTCGTACGATCCATTCTAATTCATATGCACAAAGGTATCCATTCTAATCCATTCGTAGGATCCATTCTAATCCATTCGTACGAACCATTCTAATTCATTCGTACGATCCATTCTAATTCATTCGCTCGAATGTATCCATTCTAATCCATTCGTACGATCCATTCTAATCTATTCGTACGATCCATTCTAATTCATTCGCATGAATGTAACCATTCTAATTCATTCATTTGATCCATTCTAATTCATTCGTACGATCCATTCTAATTCATTCGTCCGATCCATTCTAATTCATTCGCACGAATGTATCCATTCTAATTCATTCGTACGATCCATTCTAATTCATTCGTACGATCCATTCAAATTCATTCGTACAATCCATTCTAATTCATTCGCACGAATGTATCCATTCTAATTAATTCGTACGATCCATTCTAATTCATTCGTATGATCTATTCTTATTCATTCGCACGATCCAGTCTAATTGATTCGCACGATCCATTCTAATTAATTCATAGGATCCATTCTAATTCATTCGTACAATCCATTCTAATTCTTTCACACGATCCATTTTAATTCATTCGTACGATCCATTCTAATTCATTCATACAATCCATTCTAATTCATTCGTACGATCCATTCTAATTCACTCATACGATCCATTCTAATACATTCATACGATCCATTCTAATTCATTTGCACGAATATATCCATTCTAATTCATTCGTACGATCCATTCTAATTCCTTCGTACGATCCATTCTAATTCATTTGTACGATCTATTCTAATTCATTCGTACGATCCATTCTAATTCATTCGTACGATCCATTCTAATTCCTTCGTACGATCCATTTTAATTCATTCGTACGATCCATTCTAATTCATTCGTGCGAATGGATACATTCGTATGAATGAATTAGAATGGATCGTAGAATGAGTAAGAATGGATCGTACGAATGAAATAGAATGGATTGCACGAATGAATTAGAATGGATCGTACGAATGAATTAGAATGGATTGTGTGAAAGAATTAGAATGGATTGTATGAATGAATTAGAATAGATCGTACGAATGAATTAGAATGGATCGTACGAAGGAATTAGAATGGATCGTACGAATGAATTAGAATGGATCGTGCTAATGAATTAGAATTGATCGAACGAATGAATTAGCATGGATCGTGCATTCGTATGATCCATTCTAATTCATTCGTAAGATCCATTCTAATTCATTCGTACGATCCATTCTAATTCATTCGTACGATCCATTCTAATTCATTCGCACGAATGTATCCTTTCTAGTTCATTCGTACGATCCATTCTAATCCATTTGTACTATCCATTCTAATTCATTCATACGATCTATTCTAATTCATTCATACAATCCATTCTAATTCTTTCACACGATCCATTCTAATTCATTCGTACGATCCATTCTAATTCATTCGCATAATCTATTCTATTTTATTCGTACGATCCATTCTTACTCATTCGTATGATCCATTCTAATTCATTCGCACGAATGTATCCATAATGGATCATACGAATGAGTAAGAATGGATCGTACGAATGATATAGAATGGATTGAGCGAATGAATTAGAATGGACCGTACGAATGAATTAGAATGGAAACATTCGTGCGAATGAATTAGAATGGATCGGACGAATGAATTAGAATGGATCGTACGAATGAATTAGAATGGATCGTACGAATAAATTAGAATGGATACATTCGTCCGAATGAATTAGAATGGATCATACGAATGAGTAAGAATGGATCGTACGAATAAAATAGAATAGATTGTACGAATGAATTAGAATGGATCCTACGAATGAATTAGAATAGATCGTGTGAAAGAATTAGAATGGATTGTATGAATGAATTAGAATGAATTCGTATGGTCCATTCGAATTCATTCACACGATCCATTCTAATTCATTCATACAATCCATTCTAATTCATTCATACAATCCATTCTAATTCTTTCACACGATCCATTCTAATTCATTCGTAGGATCCATTCTAATTCATTCGTACAATCTATTCTATTTCATTCGTACGATCCATTCTTACTCATTAGTATGATCCATTCTAATTCATTCGGACGAATGTATCCATTCTAATTTATTCGTACGATCCATTCTAATTCATTCCTACGATCCATTCTAATTCATTCGTACGATCCATTCTAATTCATTCGTACGATCCATTCTAATTCATTCGCACGAATGTATCCATTCTAATTCATTCGTACGATCCATTCTAATTCATTCGTTCGATCCATTCTAATTCATTCGTAAGATCCATTCTAATTCATTCGTACGATCCATTCTAATTCATTCGTCCGATCCATTCTAATTCATTCGCACGAATGTACCCATTCTAATTCATTTGTACGATTGATTCTAATTCATTCGTACGATCCATTCTAATTCATTCGTAAGATCCATTCTAATTCGTTCGTACGATCCATTCTAATTCATTCGTACGATCCATTCTAATTCATTCGCACGAATGTATCCATTCTAGTTCATTCGTACGATCCATTGTAATTCATTCGTACGATCCATTTTAATTCATTCCCACGATTCATTCTAATTTATTCGTACGATCCATTCTAATTCATTCGTACGATCTATTCTAATTCATTCGCACGAATGTAACCATTCTAATTCATTCATACGATTTATTTTAATTCATTCGTATGAGCTATTCTAATTCATTCGTACGATCCATTCTAATTCATTCGTACGATCCATTGTAATTCATTCATACAATCCATTTAGATTCATTCGCACAAATGTATCCATTCAAATTCATTCGTACGATCCAGTCTAATTCATTCGTACGATCCATTCTAATTCATTCGCACGAATATATCCATTCTAATTCTTTCGTACGATGCATTCTAATTCATTCGTACGATTATCCATTCGTGCGAATGAATTAGAATGGATCGTGCACGAATGTATCCATTCTAATTCATTCATACGATCTATTCTAATTCATTAATATGATCCATTCTAATTCATTCGTACGATCCATTCTAATTCATATGCACAAAGGTATCCGTTCTAATCCATTCGTACGATCCATTCTAATTCATTCGTATGATCCATTCTAATTCATTCGCTCGAATGTATCCATTCTAACCCATTCGTACGATCCATTCTAATCCATTCGTACGATCCATTCTAATTCATTCGCATGAATGTAACCATTCTAATTCATTCATTTGATCCATTCTAATTCATTCGTACGATCCATTCTAATTCATTCGTCCGATCCATTCTAATTTTTTCGCACGAATGTATCCATTCTAATTCATTCGTACGATCCATTCTAATTCATTAATATGATCCATTCTAATTCATTTGTACGATCCATTCTAATTCATTCATACGATCTATTCTAATTCATTCGTACGATCCAATGTAATTCATTCGTAAGATCCATTCTAATTCATTCGTACGATCCATTCTAATTCATTCTTACGATCCATTCTAATTCATTCGCACGAATGTATCTATTCTAGTTCATTCGTACGATCCATTCTAATTCATTCGTACGATCCATTCTAATTCATTCGCACGAATGTATCCATTCTAATTCATTTGTACGATCCATTCTAATTCATTAATATGATCCATTCTAATTCATTCGTACGATCCATTCTAATTCATATGCACAAAGGTATCCATTCTAATTCATTCGTACGATCCATTCTAATTTAGGATCGTACGAATGAATTAGAATGGATACATTCGTGCGAATGAATTAGAATTGATCGTACGAATGAATTAGAATGGATCGTGCGAATGAATTAGAATGGATCGTACGAATGAATTAGAATGGATCGTACGAATGAACTAGAATGGATACATTCGTGTGAATGAATTAGAATGGATCGTACGAATGAATTAGAATGGATCGTACGAATGAATTAGAATGGATCTTACGAATAAATTAGAATGGATCGTACGAATGAATTAGAATGGATCGTACGAATGAATTAGAATGGATACATTCGTGCGAATGAATTAGAATGGATCGGACGAATGAATTAGAATGGATCGTACGAATGAATTAGAATGGATCGTACGAATGAATTAGAATGGATACATTCGTCCGAATGAATTAGAATGGATCATACGAATGAGTAAGAATGGATCGTACGAATGAAATAGAATAGATTGTACGAATGAATTAGAATGGATCCTACGAATGAATTATAATGGATCGTGTGAAAGAATTAGAATGGATTGTATGAATGAATTAGAATGTATCGTATGAATGAATTAGTATGGATCGTGCGAATGAATTCGAATGGATCGTACGAATTCATTCTAATTCATTCATACAATCCATTCTAATTCTTTCACACGATCTATTCTAATTCATTCGTAGGATTCATTCTAATTCATTCGTACAATCTATTCTATTTCATTCGTACGATCCATTCTTACTCATTCATATGATCCATTCTAATTGATTCGGACAAATGTATCCATTCTAATTTATTCGTACGATCCATTCTAATTCATTCGTACGATCCATTCTAATTCATTCGTACGATCCATTCTAATTCATTCGTCCGATTCATTCTAATTCATTCGCACGAATGTATCCATTCTAATTCATTCGTACGGTCCATTCTAATTCATTCGCACAATCCATTCTATTTCATTCGTACGATCCATTCTTACTTATTCGTATGATCCATTATGGATACATTCGTGCGAATGAATTAGAATGGATCATACGAATGAGTAAGAATGGATCGTACGAATGAAATAGAATGGATTGTGCGAATGAATTAGAATGGATCATACGAATGAATTAAAATGGATCGTGTGAAAGAATTAGAATGGATTGTATGAATGAATTAGAATAGATCGTTTGAATGAATTAGAATGGATCATACGAATTAATTAGAATGGATCGTACGAATGAACTAGAATGGATACATTCGTGGAAATGAATTAGAATGGATCATACGAATGAATTAGAATGGATCGTACGAATGAATTAGAATGGATCGTACGAATAAATTAGAATGGATACATTCGTCCGAATGAATTAGAACGGATCATACGAATGAGTAAGAATGGATCGTACGAATGAAATAAAATAGATTGTACGAATGAATTAGAATGGATCTTACGAATGAATTAGAATAGATCGTGTGAAAGAATTAGAATGGATTGTATGAATGAATTAGAATGAATTCGTACGATCCATTCGAATTCATTCGCACGATCCATTCTAATTCATTCATACGATCCATTCTAATTCATTCATACAATCCATTCTAATTCTTTCATACGATCCATGCTAATTCATTCGTAGGATCCATTCTAATTCATTCGTATAATCTATTCTATTTCATTCGTACGATCCATTCTTACTCATTCGTATGATCCATTCTAATTCATTCGGACGAATGTATCAATTCTAATTTATTCGTACGATCCATTCTAATTCATTCGTACGATCCATTCTAATTCATTCGTCCGATCCATTCTAATTTATTCGCACGAATGTATCCATTCTAATTCATTCGTACAATCCATTCGCACAATCTATTCTAATTCATTCATACGATCCATTCTAATTCATTCGCACGAATGTATCCATTCTAATTCATTCATACGATCCATTCTACTTCATTCGTACTATCCGTTCTAATTCACTCATATGATCCATTCTAATTCATTCATACGATCCATTCTAATTCATTTGCACGAATATATCCATTCTAATTCCTTCGTACGATCCATTCTAATTCCTTCGTACGATCCATTCTAATTTCTTCGTACAATCCATTCTATTTCATTCGTATGATCTATTCTAATTCCTTCGTACATCCATTCTAATTCCTTCGTATCCATTCTAATTCACTCATACGATCCATTCTAATTCATTCGTACGAACCATTCTAATTCATTCATACAATCCATTCTAATTTATTCGCACGAATGTATCCATTCTAATCCATTCGTACGATCCATTCTAATTCATTCGCACGAATGAATTAGAATGGATCGTACGAATGAAATAGAATGGATCGTACGAATGAATTAGAATGGATCGTACGAATGAATTAGAATGGATCGTATGAATAAATTAAAATGGATACATTCGTCCGAATGAATTAGAATGGATCATACGAATGAGTAAGAATGGATCGTACGAATGAAATAGAATAGGTTGTACGAATGAATTAGAATGGATTCGTACGAATGAATTAGAATGGATACATTCGTGCAAATGAATTAGAATGGATCGTACCAATGAGTAAGAATGGATCGTACGAATGAAATAGAATGGATTGTGCAAATGAATTAGAATAGATCGCACGAATGTATCCATTCTAATTCATTCGTACGATCCATTCTAATTCATTCGTACGATCCATTCTAATTCATTCGTATGATCCATTCTAATTAATTCGTATGATCCATTCTAATTCATTCGTACGATCCATTCTAATTTATTCATACAATCCATTCTAATTCATTCATACGATCCATTCTAATTCACTCTTACGATCCATTCTAATACATTCATACGATCCATTCGAATTCATTTGCACGTACGAATGAATTAGAATGGATCGTACGAATGAATTAGAATAGAACGTACGAATGAATTAGAATGGATCGTACGAAGGAATTAGAATGGATCGTACGAATGAATTAGAATGGATATATTCGTGCAAATGAATGAGAATGGATCATATGAATGTATTAGAATGGATCGTATGAGTGAATTAGAATGGATCGTACGAATGAATTAGAATGGATTGTATGAATGAATTAGAATGGATCGTATGAATGAATTAGAATGGATCGTGTGAAAGAATTAGAATGGATTGTACGAATGAATTAGAATGGATCGTACGAATGAATTAGAATGGATCGTACGAATGAATTAGAATGGATCGTACGAATGAATTAGAATGGATACATTCGTGCGAATGAATTAGAATGGATCGGACGAATGAATTAGAATGGATCGTATGAATGAATTAGAATGGATCAAATGAATGAATTAGAATGGTTACATTCATGCGAATGAATTAGAATGGATCGTACGAATGGATTAGAATGGATACATTCGTGCGAATGAATTAGAATGGATTGTATGAATGATTTAGAATGGATCGTACGAATGAATTAGAATGGATCGTATGAGTGAATTAGAATGGATACAAAGGAATTAAAATGGATCGTACGAAGTTATTAGAATGGATCGTACGAAGGAATTAGAATGGATCGTACGAATGAATTAGAATGGATATATTCGTGCAAATGAATTAGAATGGATCGTATGAATGAATTAGAATGGATCGTATGAGTGAATTAGAACGGATAGTACGAATGAAGTAGAATGGATCGTATGAATGAATTAGAATGGATACATTCGTGCGAATGAATTAGAATGGATCGTATGAATGAATTAGAATAGATTGTGCGAAAGAATTAGAATGGATCGTACAAATGAATTAGAATGGATACATTCGTGTGAATAAATTAGAGTGGATTGTATGAATGAATTAGAATGGATCATACGAATGAATTAGAATGGATCGTACGAATGAATTAGAATAGATTGCGCGAATGAATTAGAATGGATCGTGCGAATGAAATAGATTGGATACAAATGAATTAGAATGGATCATACGAATGAATTAGAATGATGATCCATTCTTACTCATTCGTATGATCCATTCTAATTTATTCGCACGAATGTATCCATTCTAATTCATTCGTACGTCTAATTCATTCGTACGGTCCATTCTAATTCATTCGCACAATCCATTCTATTTCATTCGTATGATCCATTCTTACTCATTCGTATGATCCATTATGGATACATTCGTGCGAATGAATTAGAATGGATCATACGAATGAGTAAGAATGGATCGTACGAATGAAATAGAATGGATTGTGCGAATGAATTAGAATGGATCGTACGAATGAATTAGAATGGATCGTGTGAAAGAATTAGAATGGATTGTATGAATGAATTAGAATAGATCGTATGAATGAATTAGAATGGATCGTACGAATGAATTAGAATGGGTCGTACGAATGAATTAGAATGGATCGTACGAATGAATTAGAATGGATACATTCGTGCGAATGAATTAGAATGGATACATTCGTGCGAAAGAATTAGAATAGATCGTATGAATGAATTAGAATGGATCATATGAATGAATTAGAATGGATCGTGCGAATGAATTAGAATGGATCGTACGATCCATTCTTACTCATTCGTACGATCCATTCTTACTCATTCGTACGATCCATTCTTACTCATTCGTAAGATCCATTTTAATTCATTCGGACGAATGTATCAATTCTAATTTATTCGTATGATCCATTCTAATTCATTCGTACGATCCATTCTAATTCATTCGTACGATCCATTCTAATTCATTCGTCCGATCCATTCTAATTTATTCGCACGAATGTATCCATTCTAATTCATTCGTACGATCCATTCGCACAATCTATTCTAATTCATTCATACGATCCATTCTAATTCGTTCGCACGAATGTATCCATTCTAATTCATTCATACGATCCATTCTACTTCATTCGTACTATCCGTTCTAATTCACTCATACGATCCATTCTAATTCATTCATATGATCCATTCTAATTCATTTGCACGAATATATCCATTCTAATTCATTCGTACGATCCATTCTAATTCCTTCGTACGAACCATTCTAATTCCTTCGTACGATCCATTCTAATTCCTTCGTACGATCCATTCTATTTCATTCGTTTGATCCATTCTAATTCCTTCGTACGATCCATTCTAATTCCTTCGTATCCATTCTAATTCACTCATACGATCCATTCTAATTCATTCGTACGATCCATTCTAATTAATTCGCATGAATGTATCCATTCTAGTTCATTCGTACGATCCATTCTAATTCATTCGTACGATCCATTCTAATTCATTCGCACGATCCATTCTAATTCATTCGTACGATCCATTCTAATTCCTTCATACGATCCATTCTAATTCATTCATACGATCCATTCTAATTCATTCGCACAAATGTATCCATTCTAATTCCTTCGTACGATCCATTCTAATTCATTCATACAATCCATTCTAATTCTTTCACACGATCCATTCTAATTCATTCGTACGATCCATTCTAATTCATTCGTGCAATCCATTCTATTTTATTCGTACGATCCATTCTTACTCATTCGTACGATCCATTCTAATTCATTCACACGAATGTATCCATTCGTACGAATGAATTAGAATAGATTGTACGAATGAATTAGAATGGATCGTACGAATGAATTAGAATGGATCGTACGAAGGAATTAGAATGGATCGTACGAATGAATTAGAATGGATCGTACGAATGAATTAGAATAGATCGTACGAATGAATTAGAATGGATCGTACGAAGGAATTAGAATGGATCGTACGAATGAATTAGAATGGATATATTCGTGCAAATGAATTAGAATGGATCGTATGAATGTATTAGAATGGATCGTATGAGTGAATTAGAATGGATCGTACGAATGAATTAGAATGGATTGTATGAATGAATTAGAATGGATCGTACGAATGAATTAGAATGGATCGTATGAATGAATTAGAATTGATCGTACGAATGAATTAGAATGGATCGTGCGAATGAATTAGAATGGATCGTACGAATGAATTAGAATGGATCGTACGAATGAACTAGAATGGATACATTCGTGCGAATGAATTAGAATGGATCATACGAATGAATTAGAATGGATCGTACGAATGAATTAGAATGGATTAGAATGGATCATACGAATGAATTAGAATGGATCGTGCGAATGAATTAGAATGGATCGAACGAATGAATTAGAATGGATATATTCGAGCGAATGAATTAGAATAGATCGTAGGAATGAATTAGAATGGATCATACGAATGAATTTGAATGGATCGTACGAACGAATTAGAATGGATCGTACGAACGAATTAGAATGGATCATATGAACGAATTAGAATGGATCGTACGAATGAATTAGAATGGATACATTCGAGCGAATGAATTAGAATGGATTGTACGAATGAATTAGAATAGATCATACGAATGAATTAGAATGGATCGTGCAAATGAATTAGAATGGATACATTCGTGCGAATGAATTAGAATGGATCGTGCGAATGAATTAGAATGGATCGTACGAATGAATTAGAATGGATATATTTGAACGAATAAATTAGAATGGATCATACGAATGAATTAGAATGGATCGTACGAATGAATTAGAATGGATAGTGCGAATGAATTAGAATGGATCGTACGAATGAATTAGAATGGATACATTCGTGCGAATGAATTAGAATGGATCATACGAATGAGTAAGAATGGATCGTACGAATGAAATAAAATGGATTTTACAAATGAATTAGAATGGATACATTCGTGCGAATGAATTAGAATGGATCGTATGTACGAATGAATTAGAATGGATACATTCGTGCGAATGAATTAGAATGGATCGTACGAATGAATTAGAATGGATCGTGCGAATGAATTAGAATAGATCGTACGAATGAATTAGAATGGATCGTACGAATGAACTAGAATGGATACATTCGTGCGAATAAATTAGAATGGATCGTACGAATGAATTAGAATGGATCGTACGAATGAATTATAATGGATCTTACGAATGAATTTGAATGGATCGTACGAATAAATTAGAATGGATCGTATGAATGGTTTAGAATAGATACATTCGTGCGAATGAATTAGAATGGATCGGACGAATGAATTAGAATGGATCGTACGAATGAATTAGAATGGATCGTACGAATGAATTAGAATGGATGCATTCGTGCGAATGAATTAGAATGGATTGTGTGAATGAATTAGAATGGATCGTACGAATGAATTAGAATGGATACATTCGTGCGAATGAATTAGAATGGATCGTGCACGAATGTATCCATTCTAATTCATTCGTACGATCCATTCTAATTAATTAATATGATCCATTCTAATTCATTCGTACGATCCATTCTAATTCATATGCACAAAGGTATCCATTCTAATCCATTCGTAGGATCCATTCTAATCCATTCGTACGATCCATTCTAATTCATTCGTACGATCCATTCTAATTTATTCGCTCGAATGTATCCATTCTAATCCATTCGTACGATCCATTCTAATCCATTCGTACGATCCATTCTAATTCATTCGCATGAATGTAACCATTCTAATTCATTCATTTGATCCATTCTAATTCATTCGTACGATCCATTCTAATTCATTCATCCGATCCATTCTAATTCATTCGCACGAATGTATCCATTCTAATTCATTCGTACGATCCATTCTAATTCATTCGTACGATCCATTCTAATTCATTCGTACGATCCATTCTAATTCATTCGTACGATCCATTCTAATTCATTCGCACGAATGTATCCATTCTAGTTCATTCGTACTATCCATTCTAATTCATTCGTACGATCCATTCTAATTCATTCGCACGATCCATTCTAATTCATTCGTACGATCAATTCTAATTCATTCGCACGAATGTATCCATTCTAATTCATTCATACGATCAAATCTAATTCATTCGTAAGATCCATTCTAATTCATTCGTACGATCCATTCTAATTCATTCGTCCGATCCGTTCTAATTCATTCACACGAATGTATCCATACAAGTTCATTCATACGATCCATTCTATTTCATTCGTACGATCCATTCTTACTCATTCGTATGATCCATTCTAATTCATTCGGACGAATGTATCCATTCTAATTTATTCGTACGATCCATTCTAATTCATTCGTACGATCCATTCTAATTCATTCGTACGATCCATTCTAATTCATTCGTCCGATCATTCTAATTCATTCGCACGAATGTATCCATTCTAATTCATTCGTACGATCCATTCTAATTCATTCGTACGATCCATTCTAATTCATTCGTAAGATCCATTCTAATTCATTCGTACGATCCATTCTAATTCATTCGTACGATCCATTCTAATTCATTCGCACGAATGTATCCATTCTAGTTCATTCATACGATCCATTCTAATTCATTCGCACGATCTATTCTAATTCATTCGCACAATCCATTCTAATTCATTCGTACGATCAATTCTAATTCATTCGCACGAATGTATCCATTCTAATTCATTTGTACGATCCATTCTAATTCATTCGTACGATCTATTCTAATTCATTCATACAATCCATTCTAATTCTTTCACACGATCCATTCTAATTCATTCGTAGGATCCATTCTAATTCATTCGTACAATCTATTCTATTTCATTCGTACGATCCATTCTTACTTATTCGTATGATCCATTCTAATTCATTTGCACGAATGTATCCATTCTAATTCATTCGTACAAATCCATTCTAATTCATTCGTACAATCCATTCTATTTCATTCGTACGATCCATTCTTACTCATTCGTACGACCCATTCTAATTCATTCGTAAGATCCATTCTAATTCATTCGTACGATCCATTCTAATTCATTCGCACGATCCATTCTAATTCATTCATACAATCCATTCTAATTCATTCCGTACGATCCATTCTAATTCATTCACTCGAATGTATCCATTCTAATCCATTCGTACGATCCATTCTAATCCATTCGTACGATCCATTCTAATTCATTCGCATGAATGTAACCATTCTAATTCATTCATTTGATCCATTCTAATTTATTCATACGATCCATTCTAATTCATTAGCACGATCCATGCTAATTCATTCGTTCGATCAATTCTAAATCATTAGCACAATCCATTCTAATTCATTCGTATGATCCATTCTAATTCATTCGCACGATCCATTCTAATTCATTCATAGGATCCATTCTAATTCATTCATACGATCTATTCTAATTCTTTCGCACGAATGTATCCATTCTAATTCATACGCACGATGTATACATTCTAATTCATTCGTACGAATCCATTCTAATTCATTCGTACAATCTATTCTATTTCATTCGTACGATCCATTCTAGTTCATTCGTACGATCCATTCTAATTCATTCGTACGATCCATTCTAAATCATTCGTATGATCCATTCTAATTAATTCGTATGATCCATTCTAATTCATTCGTACGATCCATTCTAATTGATTCATACAATCCATTCTAATTCGTTCGCACGAATGTATCCATTCTAATTAATTCGTACGATCCATTCTAATTCATTCGTATGATCCATTCTTATTCATTCGCACGATCCTGTCTAACGGATTCGCACGATCCATTCTAATTCATTCGCACGAATGTATCCATTCTAATTCATTCATACGATCTATTCTAATTCATTCGTACGATCCATTCTAATTCATTCGCACAAATGCATCCATTCTAATTCATTCGTACGATCCATTCTAATTCACTCGTACGATCAATTCTAATTCATTCAGAAAATCTATTTTAATTCATTCATACGATCCATTCTAATTCATTCGCACGATCCATTCTAATTCATTCGTACGATCCATTCTAATTCATTCGCACAAATGTATCCAATCTAATTCATTCATACGATCCATTCTTACTCATTCGTATGATCCATTCTATTTCATTCGTACGATCTATTCTAATTCATTCGTACGATCCATTCTAATTCATTCGTACGATCCATTCTAATTCATTCGTACGATCCATTCTAATTCATTCATACAATCCATTCTAATTCTTTCACACGATCCATTCTAATTCATTCGTACGATCCATTCTAATTCATTCGTGCAATCCATTCTATTTTATTTGTACGATCCATTCTTACTCATTCGTACGATCCATTCTAATTCATTCACACGAATGTATCCATTCGTACGAATGAATTAGAATAGATTGTACGAATGAATTAGAATGGATCGTACGAATGAATTAGAATGGATCGTACGAAGGAATTAGAATGGATCGTACGAATGAATTAGAATGGATCGTACGAATGAATTAGAATAGATCGTACGAATGAATTAGAATGGATCGTACGAAGGAATTAGAATGGATCGTACGAATGAATTAGACTGGATCGTACGAATGAATTTGAATGGATACATTTGTGCGAATGAATCTAAATGGATTGTATGAATGAATTACAATGGATCGTACGAATGAATTAGAATGGATCGTACGAATGAATTAGAATAGCTCATACGAATGAATTAGAATGAATCGTATGAATGAATTAGAAGGGTTACATTCGTGCGAATGAATTAGAATAGATCGTACGAATGAATTAGAATGGATCATACGAATAAATTATAATGGACTGTGGGAATGAATTAGAATGGATCGTACGAATGAATTAGAATGGATCCACCGAATGAGTTAGAATGGATCATACGAATGAATTAGAATGGATTGTACGAATGAATTAGAATAGATTGTGCGAATGAATTAGAATGGATCGTATGAATGAATAAGAATGGATCGTACGAATGAATTAGAATGGATCTTGCGAATGAATTAGCATGAATCGTACGAATGTATTAGAATGGATCGTACGAATGAATTAGAATGAATCGTACGATCTATTCTAATTCAATCGTCCGATCCATTCTAATTCATTCGCATGAATGTATCCATTCTAATTCATTTGTATAATCCATTCTATTTCATTCGTACGATCCATTCTTACTCATTCGTAAGATCCATTCTAATTCATTCGTATGATCCATTCTAATTCATTCGTACGATCCATTCTAATTCATTCGTACGATCCATTCTAATTCATTCGCACGATCCATTCTAATTCATTCATACGGTCCATTCTAATTCATTCATACGATCCATTCTAATTCATTCCTACAATCCATTCTAATTCATTCGCCCGATCCATTCTAATTCATTCATACGATCCATTCTATTCGAATGGATCATGCGATCCATTCGAATTCATTCGCACAATCCATTCTAATTCATTCGTACGATCCATTCTAATTCATTCATACAATGCATTCTAATTCTTTCACACGATCCATTCTAATTCATTCGTACGATCCATTCTAATTCATTCGTACAATCCATTCTATTTCATTTGTACGATCCATTCTTACTCATTCGTATGATCCATTCTAATTCATTCGTACGATCCATTCTAATTAATTTGTACGATCCATTCTAATTCATTCGTACAATCCATTCTATTTCATTCGTACGATCCATTCTTACTCATTCGTATGATCCATTCTAATTCATTCGCATGAATGTATCCATTCTAATTCATTCATACAATCCATTCTAATTCATTCCGTTCGATCCATTCTAATTCATTTGTACGATCGTACGAATGAATTAGAATGGATCGTACGAATGAATTAGAATAGATTGTGCGAATGAATTAGAATGGATCGTACGAATGAATTAGAATGGATCGTACGAATGAATTAGAATGGATCATACAAATGAGTAAGAATGGATCGTACGAATGAATTAGAATGGATGGTACGAATGAATTAGAATGGATCGTACGAATAAATTAGAATGGATACATTCGTCCGAATGAATTAGAATGGATCATACGAATGAGTAAGAATGGATCATACAAATCAAATAGAATAGATTGTGCGAATGAATTAGAATGGATCCTACGAATGAATTAGAATGGATCGTGTGAAAGAATTAGAATGGATTGTATGAATGAATTAGAATGGATCGTCTGAATGAATTAGAATGGATCATGCGAATGAATTCGAATGGATCGTACGAATTCATTCTAATTCATTCATACAATCCATTCTAATTCTTTCGCACGATCCATTCTAATTCATTTCTACGTTCCATTCTAATTCATTAGCACGATCCATGCTAATTCATTCGTTCGATCAATTCTAATTCATTAGCACGATCCATTCTAATTCATTCGTACGATCCATTCTAATTCATTCGCACGATCCATTCTAATTCATTCATAGGATCCATTCTAATTCGTTCATACGATCTATTCTAATTCTTTCACACGAATGTATCCATTCTAATTCATTCGCACGAATGTATTCATTCTAATTCATTCGTACGATCCATTCTAATTCATTCGCACGATCCATTCTAATTCATTCGTACGATCAATTCTAATTCATTCGCACGAATGTATCCATTCTAATTCATTCGTACGATCCAATCTAATTCATTCATAGGATCCATTCTAATTCATTCATACAATCCATTCTAATTCATTCGCACGAATTTATCCATTCTAATTCATTCGTACGATCAGTTCTAATTCATTCACAAAATCTATTCTAATTCATTCATACGATCCATTCTAATTCATTCACACAAATGTATCCATTCTAATTCATTCATACGATCCATTCTAATTCATTCGTACGATCCATTCTAATTCATTCATACGATCCATTCTAATTCATTCATACAATCCATACTAATTCTTTCACACGATCCATTCTAATTCATTCGTAGGATCCATTCTAATTCATTCGCACAATCCATTCTAATTCATTCGTACAATCCATTCTAATTAATTCGTATGATCCATTCTAACTCATTCGGTGGATCCATTCTAATTCATTCGTACGATCCATTCTAATTCATTCCCACGATCCATTCTAATTTATTCGTACGATCCATTCTAATTCATTCGTACGATCTATTCTAATTCATTCACACGAATGTAACCATTCTAATTCATTCATACGATTCATTCTAATTCATTCGTATGAGCTATTCTAATTCATTCGTACGATCCATTCTAATTCATTCGTACGATCCATTGTAATTCATTCGTCCGATCCATTCTAATTCATTCGCACGATCCATTCTAATTCATTCGTCCGATCCATTCTAATTCTAATTCATTCTAATTTCATTCATAGGATCCATTCTTATTCATTCGCACAATCCATTCTAATTCATTTGCATCAATGTATCCATTCTAATTCATTCTTACGATCCATTCTAATTCATTCGTACGATCCATTCTAATTCATTCGTACGATCCATTCTAATTCATTCGTATGATCCATTCTAATTAATTCGTATGATCCATTCTAATTCATTCGTACGATCCATTCTAATTCATTCGTACGATCCATTCTAATTCATTCATACAATCCATTCTAATTCATTCGCACGAATATATCCATTCTAATTCATTCGTACGATCCATTCTAATTCATTTGTATGATCTATTCTTATTCATTCGCACGATCCAGTCTAATTGATTCGCACGATCCATTCTAATTCATTCGCACGAATGTATCCATTCTAATTCATTCGTACGATCCATTCAATTCATTAATATGATCCATTCTAATTCATTCGTACGATCCATTCTAATTCATATGCACAAAGGTATCCATTCTAATCCATTCGTAGGATCCATTCTAATCCATTCGTACGATCCATTCTAATTCATTCGCTCGAATGTATCCATTCTAATCCATTCGTACGATCCATTCTAATCCATTCGTACGATCCATTCTAATTCATTCGCATGAATGTAACCATTCTAATTCATGCATTTGATCCATTCTAATTCATTCGTACGATCCATTCTAATTCATTCGTCCGATCCATTCTAATTCATTCGCACGAATGGATACATTCTAGTTCATTCGTACGATCCATTCTAATTCATTCGTACGATCCATTCTAATTCATTCGTACGATCCATTCTAATTCATTCATACAATCCATTCTAATTCACTCGCACGATCCATTCTAATTCACTCATACGATCCATTCTAATACATTCATACGATCCATTCTAATTCATTTGCCCGAATATATCCATTCTAATTCATTCGTACGATCCATTCTAATTCCTTCGTACGATCCATTCTAATTCATTCGTACGATCCATTCTAATTCATTCATACGATCCATTCTAATTCATTCGTACGATCCATTCTAATTCATTCGCACAAATGTATCCATTCTAATTCATTCGTACGATCCATTCTAATTCATTCGTACGATCCATTCTAATTCTTTCGTAAGATCCATTCTAATTCATTCGTACGATCCATTCTAATTCATTCGTACGATCCATTCTAATTCATTCGCGAATGTATCCATTCTAATTCATTCGTACGATCCATTCTAATTCATTCGTACGATCCATTCTAATTCATTCATACGATCTATTCTTATTCATTCATATAATCCATTCTAATTCTTTCACACGATCCATTCTAATTCATTCGTACGATCGATTCTAATTCATTCGTACGATCCATTCTAATTCATTCATACAATCCATTCTAATTCATTCGCACGAATGTATCCATTCTAATCCATTCATACGATCCATTCTAATCCATTCGTACGATCCATTCCAATTCATTCGCATGAATGTAACCATTCTAATTCATTCATTTGATCCATTCTAATTCATTCGTACGATCCATTCTAATTCATTCGTCCGATCCATTCTAATTCATTCGCACGAATGTATCCATTCTAATTCATTCGTACGATCCATTCTAATCCATTCTAATTCTTTCACACGATCCATTCTAATTCATTCGTAGGATCCATTCTAATTCATTCGTACAATCTATTCTATTTCATTCGTACGATCCATTCTTACTCATTCATATGATCCATTCTAATTCATTCGGACTAGTGTATCCATTCTAATTTATTCGTACGATCCATTCTAATTCATTCGTAAGATCCATTCTAATTCATTCGTACGATCCATTCTAATTCATTCGTACGATCCATTCTAATTCATTCGCACGAATGTATCCATTCTAGTTCATTCGTACGATCCATTCTAATTCATTCGTACGATCCATTCTAATTAATTCGCACGATCCATTCTAATTCATTCATACGATCCATTCTAATTCATTCGTACGATCCATTCTAATTCATTCGTACGATCCATTCTAATTCCTTCGTACGATCCATTCTAATTCCTTCGTACGATCCATTCTAATTCATTCGTACGATCCATTCTAATTCATTCGTATAATCTATTCTAATTCATTCGTACGAATGGATACATTCGTGTGAATGAATTAGAATGGATCGTACGAATGAGTAAGAATGGATCGTACTTATGAAATAGAATGGATTGCACGAATGAATTAGAATGGATCGTATGAATGAATTAGAATGGATCGTGTGAAAGAATTAGAATGGATTGTATGAATGAATTAGAATGGATCGTACGAAGGAATTAGAATGGATCGTACGAATGAATTAGAATGGATCGTACGAATGAATTAGAATAGATCGTACGAATGAATTAGAATGGATCGTACGAATGAATTAGAATGGATCGTGTGAAAGAATTAGAATGGATCGTACGAATGAATTAGAATGGATCGTACGAATGAATTAGAATGGATCGTACGAATGAACTAGAATGGATACATTCGTGCGAATGAATTAGAATGGATCGTACGAATGAATTAGAATGGATCGTACGAATGAATTAGAACGGATCATACGAATGAATTAGAATGGATCATACGAATGAGTAAGAATGGATCGTATGAATGAAATAGAATGGATTGTACGAATGAATTAGAATGGATCGTACGAATGAATTAGAATGGATCATGTGAAAGAATTAGAATGGATTGTATGAATGAATTAAATGGATCATATGAATGAATTAGAATGGATCGTGCGAATGAATTCGAATGGATCGTACGAATGAATTAGAATGGATCGTACGAATGAATTAGAATGGATACATTCGTGCGAATGAATTAGAATGGATACATTCGTGCGAAAGAATTAGAATAGATCGTATGAATGAATTAGAATGGATCCTATGAATGAATTAGAATGGATCGTGCGAATGAATTAGAATGGATCGTACGAATGAATTAGAATGGATCGTGCTAATGAATTAGAATTGATCGAACGAATGAATTAGCATGGATCGTGCTAATGAATTAGAATGGAACGTACGAATGAATTAGAATGGATCGTACGAATGAAATAGAATGGATTGTGCGAATGAATTAGAATAGATCACACGAATGTATCCATTCTAATTCATTCGTACGATCCATTCTAATTCATTCGTACGATCAATTCTAATTCATTCGTATGATCCATTCTAATTAATTCGTATGATCCATTCTAATTCATTCGTACGATCCATTCTAATTCATTCATACAATCCATTGTAATTCATTCGTACGATCCATTCTAATTCACTCATACGATCCATTCTAATACATTCATACGATCCATTCGAATTCATTTGCACGTACGAATGAATTAGAATGGATCGTACGAATGAATTAGAATAGATCGTACGAATGAATTAGAATGGATCGTACGAAGGAATTAGAATGGATCGTACGAATGAATTAAAATTGATATCTTCGTGCAAATGAATGAGAATGGATCGTATGAATGTATTAGAATGGATCGTATGAGTGAATTAGAATGGATCGTACGAATGAATTAGAATGGATCGTATGAATGAATTAGAATGGATCTTATGAATGAATTAGAATGGATCGTGTGAAAGAATTAGAATGGATTGTACGAATGAATTAGAATGGATCGTACGAATGAATTAGAATGGATCGTACGAATGAATTAGAATGGATACATTCGTGCGAATGAATTAGAATGGATCGGACGAATGAATTAGAATGGATCGTATAAATGAATTAGAATGGATCAAATGAATTAATTAGAATGGTTACATTCATGCGAATGAATTAGAATGGATCGTACGAATGGATTAGAATGGATCGTACGAATGGATTAGAATGGATACATTCGTGCGAATGAATTAGAATGGATTGTATGAATGAATTAGAATGGATCGTACGAATGAATTAGAATGGATCGTATGAGTGAATTAGAATGGATACGAAGGAATTAGAATGGATCGTACGAAGTAATTAGAATGGATCATACGAATGAAATAGAATGGATCGTACGAAGGAATTAGAATGGATCGTACGAAGGAATTAGAATGGATCGTACGAAGGAATTAGAATGGATCGTACGAATGAATTAGAATGGATATATTCGTGCAAATGAATTAGAATGGATCGTATGAATGAATTAGAATGGATCGTATGAGTGAATTAGAACGGATAGTACGAATGAAGTAGAATGGATCGTATGAATGAATTAGAATGGATACATTCGTGCGAATGAATTAGAATGGATCGTATGAATGAATTAGAATAGATTGTGCGAAAGAATTAGAATGGATCGTACGAACGAATTAGAATGGATACATTCGTGCGAATAAATTAGAGTGGATTGTATGAATGAATTAGAATGGATCGTACGAATGAATTAGAATAGATTGCGCGAATGAATTAGAATGGATCGTGCGAATGAAATAGGTTGGATACAAATGAATAAGAATGGATCATACGAATGAATTAGAATGACGATCCATTCTTACTCATTCGTATGATCCATTCTAATTTATTCGCACGAATGTATCCATTCTAATTCATTCGTACGTCTAATTCATTCGTACGGTCCATTCTAATTCATTCGCACAATCCATTCTATTTCATTCGTATGATCCATTCTTACTCATTCGTATGATCCATTATGGATACATTCGTGCGAATGAATTAGAATGGATCATACGAATGAGTAAGAATGGATCGTACGAATGAAATAGAATGGATTGTGCGAATGAATTAGAATGGATCGTACGAATGAATTAGAATGGATCATGTGAAAGAATTAGAATGGATTGTATGAATGAATTAGAATAGATCGTATGAATGAATTAGAATGGATCGTACGAATGAATTAGAATGGATCGTACGAATGAATTAGAATGGATCGTACGAATGAATTAGAATGGATACATTCGTGCGAATGAATTAGAATGGATACATTCGTGCGAAAGAATTAGAATAGATCGTATGAATGAATTAGAATGGATCCTATGAATGAATTAGAATGGATCGTGCGAATGAATTAGAATGGATCGTACGAATGAATTAGAATGAATCGTGCTAATGAATTAGAATTGATCGAACGAATGAATTAGCATGGATCGTGTTAATGAATTAGAATGGAACGTACGAATGAATTAGAATGGAACGTACGAATGAATTAGAATGGATCGTGTGAAAGAATTAGAATGGATTGTATGATTGAATTAGAATGAATTCGTACGATCCATTCGAATTCATTCGCACGATCCATTCTAATTCATTCATACGATCCATTCTAATTTATTCATACAATCCATTCTAATTCTTTCACACGATCCATTCTAATTCATTCGTAGGATCCATTCTAATTCATTCGTACAATCTATTCTATTTCATTCGTACGATCCATTCTTACTCATTCGTATGATCCATTCTAATTCATTCGGACGAATATATCCATTCTAATTTATTCGTACGGTCCATTCTAATTCATTCGTACTATTCATTCTAATTCATTCGTACGATCCATTCTTATATATTCGAATGATCCATTCTAATTCATTCGTACGATCCATTCTAATTCATTCGCACAATCTATTCTAATTCATTCGTACGATCCATTCTAATTCATTCGTACGATCGTACGAATGAATTAGAATGGATCGTACGGAATGAATTAGAATGGATTGTATGAATGAATTAGAATGGATACATTCGTGCGAATGAATTAAAATGGATCATACGAATGAGTAAGAATGGATCGTACGAATGAAATAGAATGGATTGTACGAATGAATTAGAATGGATCGTACAAATGAATTAGAATGGATCGTACGAATGAATTAGAATGGATCATACGAATGAGTAAGAATGGATCGTACAAATGAAATAGAACGGATTGTACGAATGAATTAGAATGGATCGTACGAATGAAATAGAATAGATCATGTGAAAGAATTAGAATGCATTGTATGAATGAATTAGAATAGATCGTATGAATGAATTAGAATGGATCGTGCGAATGAATTCGAATGGATCGCATGATCCATTCGAATAGAATGGATCGTATGAATGAATTAGAATGGATCGGGCGAATGAATTAGAATGGATTGTAGGAATGAATAAGAATGGATCGTATGAATGAATTAGAATGGATCGTATGAATGAATTAGAATGAATCGTGCGAATGAATTAGAATGGATCGTACGAATGAATTAGAATGGATCGTACGAATGAATTAGAATGGATCATACGAATGAATTAGAATGGATCATACGAATGAGTAAGAATGGATCGTGCGAATGAAATAGAATGGATTGTACGAATGAATTAGAATGGATACATTCGTGCGAATGAATTAGAATGGATCGTACGAATGAATTAGAATGGATCGTACGAATGAATTAGAATGGATATATTCGTGCGAATGAATTAGAATGGATCGTACGAATGAATTAGACTGGATCGTACGAATGAATTTGAATGGATACATTTGTGCGAATGAATCTAAATGGATTGTATGAATGAATTACAGTGGATCGTACGAATGAATTAGAATGGATCGTACGAATGAATTAGAATAGCTCATACGAATGAATTAGAATGAATCGTATGAATGAATTAGAATGGTTACGTTCGTGCGAATGAATTAGAATAGATCGTACGAATGAATTAGAATGGATCGTACGAATAAATTAGAATGGATCGTGGGAATGAATTAGAATGGATCGTACGAATGAGTTAGAATGGATCCACCGAATGAGTTAGAATGTATCATACGAATGAATTAGAATGGATTGTACAAATGAATTAGAATGGATTGTGCGAATGAATTAGAATGGATCGTATGAATGAATAAGAATGGATCGTACGAATGAATTAGAATGGATCGTGCGAATGAATTAGCATGAATCGTACAAATGTATTAGAATGGATCGTACGAATGAATTACAATGAATCGTACGATCCATTCTTATTCAATCGTCCGATCCATTCTAATTCATTCGCATGAATGTATCCATTCTAATTCATTCGTACAATCCATTCTATTTCATTCATACGATCCATTCTAATTCATTCGTATGATCCATTCTAATTCATTCGTACGATCCATTCTAATTCATTCGTACGATCCATTCTAATTCATTCGTACGATCCATTCTAATTCATTCGCACGATCCATTCTAATTCATTCATACGATCCATTCTAGTTCATTCATACGATCCATTCTAATTCATTCCTATAATCCATTCTAATTCATTCGCCCAATCCATTCTAATTCATTCATACGATCCATTCTATTCGAATGGATCATGCGATCCATTCGAATTCATTCGCACGATCCATTCTAATTCATTCATACGATCCATTCTAATTCATTCATACAATGCATTCTAATTCTTTTGCACGATCCATTCTAATTCATTCATACGATCCATTCTAATTCATTCGTACGATCCATTCTAATTCACTCATACGATCCATTCTAATATATTCATACGATCCATTCTAATTCATTTGCACGAATATATCCATTCTAATTCATTCTTACGATCTATTCTAATTCCTTCGTACGATCCATTCTAATTCATTCGTACGATCTATTCTAATTCATTCGTACGATCCATTCTAATTCATTCATACGATCCATTCTAATTCCTTCGTACGATCCATTCTAATTCATTCGTACGATCCATTCTAATTCATTCATACAATCCATTCTAATTCTTTCACACGATCCATTCTAATTCATTCGTACGATCCATTCGTACTATCCGTTCTAATTCACTCATACGATCCATTCTAATTCATTGATACGATCCATTCTAATTCATTTGCACAAAGGTATCCATTCTAATTCATTCGTACGATCCATTCTAATTCATTCACACGAATGTATCCATTCGTACGAATGAATTAGAATAGATTATACGAATGAATTAGAATGGATCGTACGAATGAATTAGAATGGATCGTACGAAGGAATTAGAATGGATCGTAGGAATGAATTAGAATGGATCGTACGAATGAATTAGAATAGATCGTACGAATGAATTAGAATGGATCGTACGAAGGAATTAGAATGGATCGTGCGAATGAATTAGAATGGATCGTACGAATGAATTAGAATGGATCGTACGAATGAACTAGAATGGATACATTCGTGCGAATGAATTAGAATGGATCGTATGAATGAATTAGAATGGATCGTACGAATGAATTAGAATGGATCGTACGAATGGATTAGAATGGATCATACGAATGAATTAGAATGGATCGTGTGAATGAATTAGAATGGATCGAACGAATGAATTAGAATGGATATATTCGAGCGAATGAATTAGAATAGATCGTAGGAATGAATTAGAATGGATCATACGAATGAATTAGAATGGATCGTACGAACGAATAAGAATGGATCGTACGAACGAATTAGAATGGATCATATAAACGAATTAGAATGGATCGTACGAATGAATTAGAATGGATACATTCGAGCGAATGAATTAGAATGGATCGTACGAATGAATTAGAAAAGATCATAGGAATGAATTAGAATGGATCGTGCAAATGAATTAGAATGGATACATTCGTGCGAATGAATTAGAATGGATCGTGCGAATGAATTAGAATGGATCGTACGAATGAATTAGAATGGATATATTTGAATGAATAAATTAGAATGGATCATACGAATGAATTAGAACGGATCGTACGAATGAATTAGAATGGATAGTGCGAATGAATTAGAATGGATCGTACGAATAAATTAGAATGGATACATTCGTGCGAATGAATTAGAATGGATCATACGAATGAGTAAGAATGGATCGTACGAATGAAATAGAATGGATTATACAAATGAATTAGAATGGATACATTCGTGCGAATGAATTAGAATGGATCGTATGTACGAATGAATTAGAATGGATACATTCGTGCGAATGAATTAGAATGGATCGTACGAATGAATTAGAATGGATCGTGCGAATGAATTAGAATGGATCGTACGAATGAATTAGAATGGATCGTACGAATGAACTAGAATGGATACATTCGTGCGAATGAATTAGAATGGATCGTACGAATGAATTAGAATGGATCTTACGAATGAATTAGAATGGATCATACGAATAAATTAGAATGGATCGTATGAATGGTTTAGAATGGATACATTCGTGCGAATGAATTAGAATGGATCGGACGAATGAATTAGAATGGATCGTACGAATGAATTAGAATGGATCAAATGAATGAATTAGAATGGTTACATTCATGCGAATGAATTAGAATGGATCGTACGAATGGATTAGAATGGATACATTCGTGCGAATGAATTAGAATGGATCATACGAATAAGTAAGAATGGATCGTACGAATGAAATAGAATGGATTGTACGAATGAATTAGAATGGATCGTGCGAATGAATTTGAATGGATCGTACGAATGAATTAGAATGGATCGTGCTAATGAATTAGAATTGATCGTACGAATGAAATAGAATGGATTGTACGAATGATTTAGAATGGATCGTACGAATGAATTAGAATGGATCGTACGAATGATTTAGAATGGATACATTCGTGCGAATGAATTAGAATGGATCATACGAATGAGTAAGAATGGATCGTACGAATGAAATAGAATGGATTGTACGAATGAATTATAATGGATTCGTACGAATGAATTAGAATGGATACATTCGTGCGAATGAATTAGAATGGATCGTACCAATGAGTAAGAATGGATCGTACGAATGAAATAGAATGGATTGTACGAATGAATTAGAATGGATCGTACGAATGAATTAGAATGGATCGTGTGAAAGAATTAGAATGGATTGTATGAATGAATTAGAATAGATCGTATGAATGAATTAGAATGGATCGTACGAATGAATTAGAATGGATCGTACGAATGAATTAGAATGGATACATTCGTGCGAATGAATTAGAATGCATATATTCGTGCGAAATAAGTAGAATAGATCATATGAATGAATTAGAATGGATCCTATGAATGAATTAGAATGGATCGTGCGAATGAATTAGAATGGATCGTACGAATGGATTAGAATGGATCGTGCTAATGAATTAGAATTGATCGAACGAATGAATTAGCATGGATCGTGCTAATGAATTAGAATGGAACGTACGAATGGATTAGAATAGATCGTGTGAAAGAATTAGAATGGATTGTATGAATGAATTAGAATGAATTCGTACGATCCATTAGAATTCATTCACACGATCCATTCTAATTCATTCATACTATCCATTCTGATTCATTCATACAATCCATTCTAATTCTTTCACACGATCCATTCTAATTCATTCGTAGGATCCATTCTAATTCATTTGTACAATCTATTCTATTTCATTCGTACGATCCATTCTTATTCATTCGTATGATCCATTCTAATTCATTCGGACGAATGTATCCATTCTAATTCATTCGTACGATCCATTCTAATTCATTCGTACGATCCATTCTAATTCATTCGTCCGATCCATTCTAATTCATTCGCACGAATGTATCCATTCTATTTCATTCGTACGATCCATTCTAATTCATTCATACGATCCATTCTAATTCATTCGTAAGATCCTTTCTAATTCATTCGTACGATCCATTCTAATTCATTCGTACGATCCATTCTAATTCATTCGCACGAATGTATCCATTCTAGTTCATTCGTACGATCCATTCTAATTCATTAATACAATCCATTCTAATTCATTCGCACGAATGTATCCATTCTAATTCATTTGTACGATCAGTTCTAATTCATTCACAAAATCTATTCTAATTCATTCATATGATCCATTCTAATTCATTCACACGAATGTATCCGTTCTAATTCATTCATACGATCCATTCTAATTCATTCGTACGATCCATTCTAATTCACTCATACGATCGATTCTAATACATTCATACGATCCATTCTAATTCATTTGCACGAATATATCCATTCTAATTCATTCGTATGATCCATTCTAATTCCTTCGTACGATCCATTCTAATTCATTCGTACGATCTATTATAATTCATTCGTACGATCCATTCTAATTCATTCGTACGATCCATTCTGATTCCTTCGTACGATCCATTCTAATTCATTCATACAATCCATTCTAATTCTTTCACACGATCCATTCTAATTCATTCGTACGATCCATTCTAATTCATTCGTGCAATCCATTCTATTTCACTCGTACGATCCATTCTTACTCATTCGTACGATCTATTCTAATTCATTCACACGAATGTATCCATTCGTACGAATGAATTAGAATAGATTGTACGAATGAATTAGAATGGATCGTACGAATGAATTCGAATGGATCGTACGAAGGAATTAGAATGGATCGTACGAATGAATTAGAATGGATCGTACGAATGAATTAGAATTGATCGTACGAATGAATTAAAATGGATCGTACGAAGGAATTAGAATGGATCGTACGAGTGAATTAGACTGGATCGTACGAATGAATTTGAATGGATACATTTGTGTGAATGAATCTAAATGGATTGTATGAATGAATTACAATGGATCGTACGAATGAATTAGAATGGATCGTACGAATGAATTAGAATAGCTCATACGAATGAATTAGAATGAATCGTATGAATGAATTAGAATGGTTACATTCGTGTGAATGAATTAGAATAGATCGTACGAATGGATTAGAATGGATCGTAAGAATAAATTAGAATGGATCGTAGGAATGAATAAGAATGGATCGTACGAATGAATTAGAATGGATCCACCGAATGAGTTAGAATGGGTCATACGAATGAATTAGAATGGATTGTACGAATGAATTAGAATGGATTGTGCGAATGAATTAAAATGGATCGTATGAATGAATAAGAATGGATCGTACGAATGAATTAGAATGGATCGTGCGAATGAATTAGCATGAATCGTACGAATGTATTAGAATGGATCGTACGAATGAATTAGAATGAATCGTACGATCCATTCTAATTCAATCGTCCGATCCATTCTAATTCATTCGCATGAATGTATCCATTCTAATTCATTCGTACAATCCATTCTATTTCATTCGTACGATCCATTCTTACTCATTCGTATGATCCATTCTAATTCATTCGTACGATCCATTCTAATTCATTCATACGATCCGTTCTAATTCATTCGCACGATCCATTCTAATTCATTCATACGATCCATTCTAGTTCATTCGCTCGATCCATTCTAATTCATTCATACGATCCATTCTATTCGAATGGATCATGCGATCCATTCGAATTCATTCGCACGATCCATTCTAATTCATTCATACGATCCATTCTAATTCATTCATACAATGCATTCTAATTCTTTCGCACAATCCATTCTAATTCATTCATATGATCCATTCTAATTCATTCGTACGATCCATTCTAATTCACTCATACGATCCATTCTAATACATTCATACGATCCATTCTAATTCATTTGCACGAATATATCCATTCTAATTCATTCGTACGACCCATTCTAATTCCTTCGTACGATCCATTCTAATTCATTCGTACGATCTATTCTAATTCATTCGTACGATCCATTCTAATTCATTCGTACGATCCATTCTAATTCATTCGTACGATCCATTCTAATTCATTCATACAATCCATTCTAATTCTTTCACACGATCCATTCTAATTCATTCGTACGATCCATTCTAATTCATTCGTGCAATCCATTCTATTTCATTCGTACGATCCATTCTTACTCATTCGTACGATCCATTCTAATTCATTCATACGATCTATTCTAATTCATTCATACAATCCATTCTAATTCTTTCACACGATCCATTCTAATTCATTCGTACGATCCATTCTAATTCATTCGCACAATCCATTCTATTTCATTCGTACGATCCATTCTTACTCATTGGTACGATCCATTCTAATTTATTCGCACGAATGTATCCATTCTAATTCATTCGTACGAATCCATTCTAATTCATTCGTACAATCTATTTTTATTTCATTCGGACGAATGTATCCATTCTAATTCATTCGTACGATCCATTCTAATTCATTCATACGATCCATTCTAATTCATTTGTACGATCCATTCTAATTCATTCGAACAAATGTATCCATTCTAATTCATTCGTACGATCCATTCAAATTCATTCGCACGATCCATTCTAATTCATTCGTACGATCCATTCTAATTCTTTCACACGATCCATTCTAATTCATTCGTACGATCCATTCTAATTCATTCGCACGATCCATTCTAATTCCTTCGTACGATCCATTCTAATTCATTTATACGATCCATTCTAATTCACTCGTACGATCCATTCTAATTCATTCGCACAAATGTATCCATTCTAATTCATTCGTTCGATCCATTCTAATTCATTCGCACGATCCATTCTAACTCATTCGTACGATCCATTCTAATTCATTCGTACGATCCATTCTAATTCATTCGTATGATCCATTCTAATTAATTCGTATGATCCATTCTAATTCATTCGTACGATCCATTCTAATTCATTCATACAATCCATTCTAATTCATTCGCACGAATGTATCCATTCTAATTAATTCGTACGATCCATTCTAATTCATTCGTATGATTTATTCTTATTCATTCGCACGATCCAGTATAATTCATTCGCACGATCCATTCTAATTCATTCGCACGATCCATTCTAATTCATTCAAACGATCCATTCTATTTCATTCGTACGATCCATTCTAATTCCTTCGTACGATCCATTCTAATTCATTCGTACGATCTATTCTAGTTCATTCGTACGATCCATTCTAATTCATTCGCACGATCCATTCTAATTCATTCATAAGATCCATTCTAATTCATTCATACGATCTATTCTAATTCTTTCGCACGAATGTATCCATTCTAATTCATTCGCACGAATGTATCTATTCTTATTCATTCGTACGATCCATTCTAATTCATTCGTACGATCCATTCTAATTCATTCGTACGATCCATTCTAATTCATTCATACGATCTATTCTAATTCATTCGTACAATCCATTCTAATTCTTTCACACGATCCATTCTAATTCATTCGTAGGATCCATTCTAATTCATTCGTACGATCCATTCTAATTTATTTGTTCGATCCATTCTAATTCATTCATACAATCCATTCTAATTCATTCATACAATCCATTCTAATTCATTTGCACAAATGTATCGATTCTAATTAATTCGTACGATCCATTCTAATTCATTCGTATGATCCATTCTTATACATTCGCACGATCCAGTCTAATGGATTCGCACGATCTATTCTAATTCGTTCGCACGAATGTATCCATTCTAATTCATACATGAATGAATTAGAATGCATACATTCGTGCGAATGAATTAGAATGGATCATACGCATGAGTAAGAATGGATCGTACGAATGAAATAGAATGGATTGTACGAATGAATTAGAATGGATCGTACAAATGAATTAGAATGGATCGTACGAATGAATTAGAATGGATCCTACGAAAGAATTAGAATGGATCGTGTGAAAGAATTAGAATGGATTGTATGAATGAATTAGAATAGATCGTATGAATGAATTAGAATGGATCGTACGAATGAATTAGAATGGATCGTACGAATGAATTAGAATGGATCATACGAATGAATTAGAATGGATACATTCGTGCGAATGAATTAGAATGGATACATTCGTGCGAAAGAATTAGAATAGATCGTATGAATGAATTAGAATGGATCCTATGAATGAATTAGAATGGATCGTGCGAATGAATTAGAATGGATCGTACGAATGAATTATAATAGATCGTACGAATGAATTAGAATGAATCGTACGAAGGAATTAAAATGGATCGTACGAATGAATTAGAATTAGAATGGATCGTACGAATGAATCAGAATGGATCTTACGAATGAATTAGAATGGATCGTACGAATGAATTAGAATGGATCGTACGAATAAATTAGAATGGATACATTCGTCCGAATGAATTAGAATGGATCATACGAATGAGTAAGAATGGATCATGCGAATGAATTAGAATGGATCGTACGAATGAATTAGAATGGATCGTGCGAATGTATTAGAATGGACCGTACGAATGAATTAGAATGGATCGTACGAATGAACTAGAATGGATACATTCGTGCGAATGAATTAGAATGGATCGTACGAATGAAATAGAATGGATCGTACGAATGAATTAGAATGGATCTTACGAATGAATTAGAATGGATGATACGAATGAATTAGAATGGATACATTCGTGCGAATGAATTAGAATGGATCGGACGAATGAATTAGAATGGATCGTACGAATGAATTAGAATGGATCGTACGAATGAATTAGAATGGATCGTGCGAATGAATTAGAATGGATCGTGTGAAAGAATTAGAATGGATTGTATGAATGAATTAGAATGGATCGTACGAATGAATTAGAATGGATCTTACGAACGAATTAGAATGGATCGTACGAATGAATTAGAATGGATCTTACGAATAAATTAGAATGGATACATTTGTGCGAATGAACTAGAATGGATCGTGCACGAATGAATCCATTCTAATTCATTCGTACGATCCATTCTAATTCATTAATATGATCCATTCTAATTCATTCGTACGATCCATTCTAATTCATATGCACAAAGGTATCCATTCTAATCCATTCGTAGGATCCATTCTAATTCATATGCACAAAGGTATCCATTCTAATCCATTCTAATTCATTAATATGATCCATTCTAATCCATTCGTACGATCCATTCTAATTCATTCGTACGATCCATTCTAATTCATTCGCTCGAATGTCTCCATTCTAATCCATTCGTACGATCTATTCTAATCCATTCGTACGATCCATTCTAATTCATTCGCATGAATGTAACCATTCTAATTCATTCATTTGATCCATTCTAATTCATTCGTACGATCCATTCTAATTCATTCGTCTGATCCATTCTAATTCATTAATACGATCCATTCTAATTCATTCGTACGATCCATTCTAATTCATTCGCACGATCCATTCTAATTCATTCGTACGATCCATTCTAATTCTTTCACACGATCCATTCTAATTCATTCGTACGATCCATTCTAATACATTCATACGATCCATTCTAATTCATTTGCACGAATATATCCATTCTAATTCATTCGTACGATCCATTCTAATTCCTTCGTACGATCCATTCTAATTCATTCGTACGATCTATTCTAATTCATTCGTACGATCTATTCTAATTCATTCGCACGATCCATTCTAATTCCTTCGTACGATCCATTCTAATTCATTCGTACGATCCATTCTTATACATTCGCACAATCCATTCTAATTCTTTCACACGATCTATTCTAATTCATTTGTAGGATCCATTCTAATTCATTCCTACAATCTATTCTATATCATTCGTACGATCAATTCTTACTCATTCGTATGATCCATTCTAATTCATTTGCACGAATATATCCATTCTAATTCATTCGTACGATCCATTCTAATTCATTCGTACGATCCATTCTAATTCATTCGTACGATCCATTCTAATTCATTCGCACGATCCATTCTAATTCATTCGTACGATCCATTCTAATTCTTTCACATGATCCATTCTAATTCATTCGTACGATCCATTCTAATTCATTCGTGCAATCCATTCTATTTCATTCGTACGATCCATTCTTAGTCATTCGTACGATCCATTCTAATTCATTCACATGAATGTATCCATTCGTACGAATGAATTAGAATAGATTGTACGAATGAATTAGAATGGATCGTACGAATGAATTAGAATGGATCATACGAATGAATTAGAATGGATCGTACGAATGAATTAGAATAGATCGTACGAATGAATTAAAATGGATCGTACGAAGGAATTAGAATGGATCGTACGAATGAATTAGAATGGATATATTCGTGCAAATGAATTAGAATGGATCGTATGAATGTATTAGAATGGATCGTATGAGTGAATTAGAATGGATCGTACGAATGAATTAGAATTGATTGTATGAATGAATTAGAATGGATCGTACGAATGAATTAGAATGGATTATACGAATTAATTAGAATGGATCATACGAATGAATTAGAATGGATCGTACGAATGAATTAGAATGGATCGTACGAATGAATTAGAATGGATACATTCGTGCGAATGAATTAGAATGGATTGTGCGAATGAATAAGAACAGATCGTGCGAATGAATTAGAATGGATCGTACGAATGAATTAGAATGGATCGTGCGAATGAATTAGAATGGATCGTACGAATGAATTAGAATGGATACATTTGTGCGAATGAATTAGAATGGATCGTACGAATGAATTAGAATGGATCGTGCAAATGAATTAGAATGGATCGTACGAATGAATTAGAATGGATCGTGTGAAAGAATTAGAATGGATCGTACGAATGAATTAGAATGGATCGTGCGAATGAATTAGAATGGATAGTACGAATGAATTAGAATGGATCGTGCGAATGAATTAGAATGGATCGTACGAATGAATTAGAATGGATACATTTGTGCGAATGAATTAGAATGGATCGTACGAATGAATTAGAATGGATCGTATGAATGAATTAGAATGGATCGTATGAATGAATTAGAATGGATCGTACGAATGAATTAGAATGGATCGTGCAAATGAATTAGAATGGATCGTACGAATGAATTAGAATGGATCGTACGAATGAACTAGAATGGATACATTCAAGTGAATGAATTAGAATGGATCGTACGAATGAATTAGAATGGATCGTACGAATGAATTAGAATGGATCTTACGAATGAATTAGAATGGATCGTACGAATGAATTAGAATAGATCGTACGAATGAAATAGAATGGATCTTACGAATGAATTAGAATGGATCGTACAAATAAATTAGAATGGATCGTATGAATGAATTAGAATGTAACCATTCTAATGAACGCCCACGACCACACGGTTAGAATGGATCCATTCTAATTCATTCGTACGAATGTATTAGAATAGATCCATTCTAATTAGAATATATTAGAATGGATCGAGCCTATGACAAAAGATCGTACGAATGTATCCATTCTAATTAGAATGGATCCATTCTTATTAAAAGTTATCCATTCTAATGGATCGTACGAATGTATACATTCTAATTAGTACGATCCATTCTAATTAAAAGGTCATGACACTCGAGATCGCTAAACGGCCCAAGATCCATTCTAATCCATTCTAATACATTCTAATTAGTACGATCCATTCTTACTCATTCGTATGATCCATCGCACAATCCATTCTATTTCATTCGTACGATCCATTATTACTCATTCGTATGATCCATTATGGATACATTCGTGCGAATGAATTAGAATGGATCATACGAATGAGCAAGAATGGATCGTGCGAATGAATTAGAATGGATCGTACGAATGAATTAGAATGGATACATTTGTACGAATGAATTAGAATGGATCGTATGAATGAATTAGAATGGATCGTACGAATTCATTCATTCTAATTAGACAAAAGATCGTACGAATGTATCCATTCTAATGTATCCATTCTAATTAGAATGGATCCATTCTAATTCATTCGTACGAATGAATTAGAATGGATCTAATTAATACATTCTAATTTATTAGAATGGATCGCACGATACATTCTAATTAATACATTCTAATTTATTCATATGATCCATTCTAATTCATTCGTACGTACTTTTATTCGTACGTACAATCCATTCATACGTACATTCTAATTCATTCACACGAATGTATCCATTCGTACGAATGAATTAGAATAGATTGTACGAATGAATTAGAATGGATCGTACGAATGAATTAGAATGGATCGTATGAAGGAATTAGAATAGATCGTACGAATGAATTAGAATGGATCGTACGAATGAATTAGAATGGATACATTTGTGCGAATGAATTAGAATGGATCGTACGAATGAATTAGAATGGATTATACGAATGAACTAGAATGGATACATTCGTGCGAATGAATTAGAATGGATCGTACGAATGAATTAGAATGGATCGTACGAATGAATTAGAATGGATTATACAAATGAATTAGAATGAATATATTCGTGCGAATGAATTAGAATGGATCGTACGAATCAATAAGAATGGATTGTATGAATGAATTAGAATGGATTGTACGAATGAATTAGAATGGATCATACGAATGAATTAGAATGGTCACATTCGTGCGAATCAATTAGAATGGATCGTACGAATGAATTAAAATGGATCGTACTAATATATTAGAATGGATCGTACGAATGAATTAGAATCGATAGTGCGAATGAATTAGAATGGATTATACGAATGAATTAGAATGGATACATTCGTGCAAATAAATTAGAATGGATCGAACGAATGAAGTAGAATGGTTCGTACGAATAAATTAGAATGTATCGTGCGAATGAATTAGAATGGATCGTACGAATGAATTAGAATGGATCGTACGAATGAACTAGAATGGATACATTCATGCGAATGAATTAGAATGGATCGTACGAATGAATTAGAATGGATCGTACGAATGAATTAGAATGGATCTTACGAATGAATTAGAATGGATCGTACGAATGAATTAGAATGGATCGTACGAATGAATTAGATTGGATACATTCGTGTGAATGAATTAGAATGGATCGTATGAATGAATTAGAATAGATTTTGTGAATGAATTAGAACTGATCGTACGAATGAATTAGAATGGATACATTCGTGCGAATGAATTAGAATGGATTGTATGAATGAATTAGAATGGATCCTATGAGTGAATTAGAATGGATCGTGCGAATGAATTAGAATAGATCGTACGAATGAATTAGAATGGATCGTACGAATGAATTAGAATGGATCGTACGAATGAACTAGAATGGATACATTCGTGCGAATGAATTAGAATGGATCGTACGAATGAATTAGAATGGATCGTACGAATGAATTAGAATGGATCTTACGAATGAATTAGAATGGATCGTACGAATGAATTAGAATGGATCGTACGAATTAAATAGAATGGATGTTACGAATGAATTAGAATGGATCGTACAAATAAATTAGAATGGATCGTATGAATGAATTAGAATGTAACCATTCTAATGTAACCATTCTAATGAACGCCCACGACCACACGGTTAGAATGGATCCATTCTAATTCATTCGTACGAATGTATTAGAATGGATCCATTCTAATTAGAATATATTAGAATGGATCGTGCCTATGACAAAAGATCGTACGAATGTATCCATTCTAATTAGAATGGATCCATTATTATTAAAAGGTATCCATTCTAATGGATCGTACGAATGTATACATTCTAATTAGTACGATCCATTCTAATTAAAAGGTCATCACACTCGAGATCGCTAAACGGCCCAAGATCCATTCTAATCCATTCTAATACATTCTAATTAGTACGATCCGTTCTTACTCATTCGTATGATCCATCGCACAATCCATTCTATTTCATTCGTACGATCCATTCTTACTCATTCGTATGATCCATTATGGATACATTCGTGCGAATGAATTAGAATGGATCATACGAATGAGCAAGAATGGATCGTACGAATGAATTAGAATGGATCGTACGAATGAATTAGAATGGATATATTTGTGCGAATGAATTAGAATGGATCGTACGAATGAATTAGAATGGATCGTACAAATTCATTCATTCTAATTAGACAAAAGATCGTACGAATGTATCCATTCTAATGTATCCATTCTAATTAGAATGGATCCATTCTAATTCATTCGTACGAATGAATTAGAATGGATCTAATTAATACATTCTAATTTATTAGAATGGATCGCACGATACATTCTAATTTATACATTCTAATTTATTCATATGATCCATTCTAATTCATTCGTACGTACTCTTATTCGTACGTACAATCCATTCATATGTACATTCTAATTCATTTACACGAATGTATCCATTCGTACGAATGAATTAGAATAGATTGTACGAATGAATTAGAATGGATCGTACGAATGAATTAGAATGGATCGTACGAAGGAATTAGAATAGATCGTACGAATGAATTAGAATGGATCGTACGAATGAATTAGAATGGATACATTTGTGCGAATGAATTAGAATGGATCGTACGAATGAATTAGAATGGATTATACGAATGAACTAGAATGGATACATTCGTGCGAATGAATTAGAATGGATCGTACGAATGAATTAGAATGGATCGTATGAATGAATTAGAATGGATTATACAAATGAATTAGAATGAATATATTCGTGCGAATGAATTAGAATGGATCGTACGAATCAATAAGAATGGATTGTATGAATGAATTAGAATGGATTGTACGAATGAATTAGAATGGATCGTATGAATGAATTAGAATGGTCACATTCGTGCGAATCAATTAGAATGGATCGTACGAATGAATTAAAATGGATCGTACTAATATATTAGAATGGATCGTACGAATGAATTAGAATCAATAGTGCGAATGAATTAGAATGGATCATACGAATGAATTAGAATGGATACATTCGTGCAAATAAATTAGAATGGATCGAACGAATGAAGTAGAATGGTTCGTACGAATAAATTAGAATGTATCGTGCGAATGAATTAGAATGGATCGTACGAATGAATTAGAATGGATCGTACGAATGAACTAGAATGGATACATTCATGCGAATGAATTAGAATGGATCGTACGAATGAATTAGAATGGATCGTACGAATGAATTAGAATGGATCTTACGAATGAATTAGAATGGATCGTACGAATGAATTAGAATGGATCGTACGAATGAATTAGATTGGATACATTCGTGTGAATGAATTAGAATGGATCGTATGAATGAATTAGAATAGATTTTGTGAATGAATTAGAACTGATCGTACGAATGAATTAGAATGGATACATTCGTGCGAATGAATTAGAATGGATTGTATGAATGAATTAGAATGGATCCTATGAGTGAATTAGAATGGATCGTGCGAATGAATTAGAATGGATCGTATGAATGAATTAGAATGGATCGTACGAATGAACTAGAATGGATACATTCGTGCGAATGAATTAGAATGGATTGTACGAATGAATTAGAATGGATCGTACGAATGAATTAGAATGGATCTTACGAATGAATTAGAATGGATCGTACGAATGAATTAGAATGGATCGTACGAATGAATTAGAATGGATACATTCATGCGAATGAATTAGAACGGATCGGACGAATGAATTAGAATGGATCGTACGAATGAATTAGAATGGATCAAATGAATGAATTAGAATGGTTACATTCATGCGAATGAATTAGAAAGGATCGTACGAATGGATTAGAATGGATCGTACGAATGGATTAGAATGGATACATTCGAGCGAATGAATTAGAATGGATCGTACGAATGAATTAGAATGGATCGTACGAATGGATTAGAATGGATCCTACGAATGGATTAGAATGGATACCTTTGTGCATATGAATTAGAATGGATTAGAATGATTCCCTCAGTGTGGTAGTATCTCCTACACAGTGACTTGGTACCCAACCACACATGGTAATAGGTTAACCAAGATTTAAAATACAGGTAACGGTATCAGTATTCGTCGGCTTCGGACCGAGTCGTACCAATGATACGATTCAATATCGTCCGGTATCAGTAGAAACATGTATCAACCTATTTTTTTGAAAAAAATTGAAGAAATTTAAAAAACCTAGAGAAATAAACTAACATTGTAGAAATTATATATAAATAAAAGGTAGGTATTATGATTTTTAGATTTGAGCTTTAGACTTTTAGGCTTAGCGTTTAGGATTGAGATATGGGCAGGTATCTTAACTGTATAGTTGTTTTCCATTTGAGTGATTTCTTTGTATAGTTTTGGTACTTTGTATTGCCGTATCGGTTAATGTTGTTCCTATTTGTTTAGAGCATTTTGATGAAAATGTTTGGGTTGTGCTGGATTCGCTTCACACTATTCTTGAAATTGTAAGCTTGCAATGGAGCACCACAATATATGGATGTTAGTTGTGATGCGTGCACCACCCAAACAGTGCATCACAACCATACAAATTAAATCCAACGGTCCACGGTGAGCCAACATATGTTAGTTGTGATGCATGCACAACCCATAAAGTTGGGTTTTGACATGTACAAAAATTACCATAAAAAGAACTCCGAAAATAGCAAACACATAACTAAAAATAGCAAAATAAAATACTAATGGGACTCAAACAAGTGGGCCATCAAAACTAGGCTGCACCTGGGCCTTGGAATCCATGTAGCGCAACCTGATTCCCATCAGTCTACTTAGGATTCTAGTGGCTTGGAAGGCTACAGTGCTCTTTGGATCATTTTTTTATCATATGGATCGAGAATTGTAGGATCGTAAGATACGAATAGGGAGTTTGATAACCATGATCATAACCTAACATCATCTAAGTCCCTTAGAACATTAAAGGGCTCATCAACATCATCTTCACTAGCTTCATGTATATCCTCAACCTTTGGCTCTGTTGTCCTAGCATGTTCAACACGGGACGTCTCCAATTTAACTCTTCTTTGCAAAATCAGATAAAAAAATGTAAAAGAAACTTGAATTAGATAATACATAAATAAATCTTTAAAAATTAAACTTTAAAATTGACTTCAAATGACTTCTACTTACCCTCCCTCATCTTCAGCCGCATCATATTGAACTTACTTGAGAATCTACTCAGGATCGTGGGAGCGTACTTAAAATTGTCAGATAGTTAGATTTTACTTCGGATTGTTGGAGTCTACTGATTTGGGAGTCTATAGTACTCTTTAGATCGTTTTTTTATTATAAGGATTGAGAATCGTATGATCATAAGATCTGGATCAGGAGTTTGATAACCGTGGCTCTAGATAATATCATCCGGCTTCAAACCATTGTCATGTCTTAAGGCTTCGAACCCCTTCGACTCGTCTCCCACTATTGCTCTCGTCTCTCTTAGTGGTTGGTGACCATGGTTTTAGGACTTGGTCGATACTGGTAGATACCGATCCTCGGTTCAACCGAATCGATACCCCCTTTGAAACATGTACTGAACCTATTCCTGCTGATACGTGCTGATAATGGTATGTATCGATAGAGTTATGCATGTATCGACAATACCGACATGTATTGGTCGGTACGGATTCATGCTTTCAAATTCATTTGTAGATTGTTCTCCAATTACTTGATCATATTTCTTATGGCTTCTTTGTTCAATCTAGTCCTGTACTATTATGTATTTTTCTATGATGTGGGTAGAGTTAGCTATCAAAGAGTAGATTCAAACATGCCTGGTAACTAAGGCCAGTTGGCAAGTGCGAAGTTTAGCTCTTAGTTATAAATAAAACGCTAGATTAAAAAAACATAGCAAAAGGCAATCCAGTGAGTTTTTCCTGTTACAAATCACAAGTGAACAAAGCCGCACCCACCCACTCTATGAACTCTTTGCTATACGATGATTAAGAGGTGGTTCATACCTTTGATTTATATATAATTTTTAGTATTTTAGGTTTATTATTTTTTTTGAGTTTTTTGTAAAATTTCAAAAATAAAATGGACTGATACCGGTTTCGGTTGGCACCGTCCGATACCGAGTCATATCATCGGTATGTATCGATCAAGAGCCGACCGATACTAGCACCGATACCCGTATTTTAAACCTTGTTGGCGGCACACTAGTTATTACTAGATGAAAAACACATACCATTATCTCTTTTCTTCATTCACAACCAACCACCACCATCTCTCTAGTCAGACACCAATCCCATTTCCCCATTGATTTCATATTATTGTCCCATTGATTTCATATTAGAGAAGGGAAAAAAAGGGATAAAGGAACCCAGCAACGAATCGTGCAACCCAATACCCACAACACTATCCCATGCCGCTAATGGTCTGGAGCCTTCCATCCTTTATTGCCACGATGCTTTCGCCACAACCGCGCACGTGTTCATGCCACGATGCTCCCAACGCCACTCCACCGTATACCAGTGTTCTAAAAAGCGGTCCAGGCGGCCGCCTAGGCGCTAGGCGGCCCCCCACCGCCTCGCCTAGGCCCTAGGCGCTCCAGAAAAGCGGCCATGCTCCCAGGCGGAGCTAGGCGGCCGCCTAGGCGGTCTAGGCGGGGCAAGGCGGCCGCCTAGGCGGGCTGAGGCTGGCCAGGCGGACCAGGCGAGCCAGGCGGGCTGAGGCTGGCAAGGCGGGCCAGGCGGGCTGAGGCTGGCCAGGCGGGCTGAGACTAGCCAGGCGGACCATGTTTGCTTTTGTTCTTGTTAATCACTCAATCTTGAATTATGATTATATACTTGTTCTTTAAAATAATGGTTTGGGATAATCTTGAACTTATATTAATTTTTAAACATATATATATATATATATATATATATATATATATAATATCAAAATAATAATTAAAATAATTAAAAAAAGGCAAAACGCCTAGGCGCCGCCTAGGCCCCGCCTAGGCGCTAGGCGGCCCCCCACCGCCCGACTAGCGCCTAGCGCTTTTTAGAACCTTGCCGTATACTGCACCTGTAGTCCCCCACAATGCCCACATCACCAACCACCCCATTCCTCTTGCCTTTTCTCCTTTCATCACACACAACAGAGAAATAGAAATAAGACCCTAAGCCCGATCCCCTTCAAACCCTTGTGTCCCTTTAAACCATCCAATAATTAACCACCATTTGATCCCTATACTTTTGTTCCCTTTCTTCCCTCTTTTAAAGAGCTGAGTTAGCATTTCACTTTTGTGTTGAATCCGATTTGAAAGCCTAACCCGACCTGAATTATGAAATAGACCCATTAAGCCCGCCGAGTCATAATTTGGGTTCCGGTTGGCTGATGTGACCAATCTAGGTACCAATTTGAAGCTCTTTTATTCCGGTAGGCTCAGAGAGTCAGATTTCCCCTATCATTGCCTTCATAACTAGGGTGTTATGCTGTTGCTTTCAATTCCTTTTTCTTTCATTTTTGCCTTTAGAATGCATCCATTGTGCGTATTGTTCGTAAATACCATATCTTGCGTTTCTTGTTACATCGCTCTTTTACTTCTCGATCCAAAATCTAGTCCAGTAGATTACATGCTCAGTGGTGTGGATGCCCTTTGCATAGTGATTTTTGAAATCCCTCATGCAAATGTTATTAATTTTAAAATATGCATGAGTATGCACCTTGCTTACTGGAGTTTGATTCATTGTTACTTGCAGGCTTGTTTAGATGACTTTACTCATCATAACATAGATGTAGCTTGCAACCTTCTTGAGACATGTGGGCGCTTTCTTTATAGATCTCCTGAAACTACAGTTCGCATGGCAAATATGTTGGAAATACTGATGCGGTTGAAAAATGTAAAAAATTTGGATCCACGTCATAGCATGCTTGTAGAAAATGCTTACTACTTGTGCAAACCACCTGAAAGATCAAGCCGAGTTTTGAAAGTACGCCCTCCATTGCATCAGGTATGATCTACCTTCTTAATTGCTTTAATTGGTGTTATTCTTTTGCAAACAAGGATCTAAGTTTCCATCTTGTTATTTTTTGCAGTATATCAGAAAATTGCTTTTCACAGACCTAGATAAGTCCTCTGTTGAGCATGTTCTTAGGCAACTACGTAAGTTACCTTGGAACATTTGTGAACCATACATTTTAAAGTGCTTTATGAAGGTTCACAAGGGAAAGTACAATCAGGTTCATCTGATTGCCTTACTCACCGCCGGACTTAGTCGCTACCATGATGAATTTGCAGTAGCAGTGGTGGATGAGGTCAGCTTCTATTTTTTTATTGAGAAATTAAGCTCAAGCACTTTCTGAGTCTCACTTAATGTTCTGGCAAATATGTTGTTGGATATACAGATAAAGATTTGAATTCTCTGAGTGTATTGAAGATCAGATTACATCATCAAACAGTACTAGTGATGGGGTGGTTAGACTTACATAACCATTTCCAAGGCCATAAACTTTTTTATGTTTTTCACTATACAGAGATGCCAATCAGCTGATGCATATACTTGCATCTTTAATCTAATAACTGTAATATTTTATTGTGTTTCAATATGTAACTAGAGTAGCGATTAACATCAATGAAGTAAATCCACTTATGGGCCATCATAAATGTAAACTTGAAATAAGCTATAATCCATCATGAGTAACACACTTATACAAAATAATGAACGATAGTGTATTGCCATACACAATATTGTGATAGATACATTCTATAACTCACTCCTCCTCCCCTCCCTTCACTCTTCGTCCAAAGTTGTGTTGGAGCATAGACCAAGAGTTTGCTCACGAAATATTACTGCATAGTGAAATTAGTTACTGAAGAAGTTTCCAAGTTGCTTTGTTGATTTGGATATTGTGGAGTTTCGGCATAGAACTGTGACCACATTGAAAATTGTTCTTCATGTGTTCTTCTGTTCATGTAAAGGTAGATTACAGAAGTCTAGAATCTCTCCTTTCATCACAATAGAATGGACTAGGAGCATTTAGGTGACGTCAAGGCCAGATGAGCCATGAAGTTTGATGGCCGCTACAACAAGGTGAAACATCTTGTTTCTCGGCCGTGGCATCATAGCAAAGAGAATTTATTGCATGTTGTTAATTTCAAGGTGTCCCGTGTCTCCAAAAAAAGATGCAGTCTATTAGTGATGCATATATCAGTAACATCACTGTCCCAGCTGATGTTTTTATAATCTTGAAGCAATAGCAAAAAGGCAGAACAAAAGGGAGCAAGTGATGGTCCCTTAAAGATCGTAGAGAGTACTAACAATGTGTTCAATTTTGTCGGGATGTTGTGGAGTGGACATTACCATTAACCAATTGGAAACAAGTTGGATATAGGAGGGGCTCCCCATCAGTAAGATTAAGCTCCAGATGATGCTTCTTTGGTCCGTTAGCAACGAACGTATCAGATGTATTATGTATATACAGATGATTAGGTTAAAAGGTGTACTGCTTCTAATACTCTTAGGGAGACAAGGAAATCTTAGAACAGAAGCAGTGGATTGACACATTGTTCTTCATACTGAACTCGCACTAAAGGAGTTGCTTTAGATGTGCAATGGTGCATATATCATTGCAACAATAAAATCAAGGATAGATTCCCTACTGTGGAACATGACCTTGGAACACATGACATCTTCAAACATACAGCTCCTTCGCTAGCATTTCAATTAGAGGATCTTCTTTTAGGTGAAGTTACATATGTAAATTGTAATTAAATTGGCGAACATGTAGCCAATCATGGTTAGCATCAAATAGGGTTGGCTTGATATATGGAGGCAAGGGCCCTCTAATGAAATTTCACATTTATGTTTCTAGATTTTTTTGTTTGCTTTAGAACCATGTTCACATTCCACGATTTCTAATGTGATTGAAATGCACTTGGCCTTTGAACTTTTTACCTTGATTTGACTGAGAAAATTAGTATGAGATCAATATATTCTGAATAACCCACATACTTTGATATGTACTCTATAATTCTACCTGTACATCATCGGCATTTAGTGCATTGACATTTACACCTAAGAATTACTCTGTCGTAAGAGAAAAATGTGGTAGGGCTGCAAAATGTTCATTGTTTAGCTAGTCTATGGTGTCATATACATTGTAGAAATGTTTGTCATGGAATTTTTTTTGAAGACATTTATTCATATCTAAAAAAGAATTATTCTTAGGTGTAAGATTAAATTGCTCTCTCAGCATATCTGGCTTACTAGAGAAATGGTGAGAAAAGGAAACCATGTTTATGTCTCACGTGGATATACTTGCACCTGCCAAAACTACATGCCCGAGGTCTTCGTTGACATAAATTTGTGCACTGAGTCACTGACTGGGTCTTTATGACACAGTGCATGAAAGTTTCTTTTTAGGCCTTTGTATATAACATAACTGGTAAGAGAACTGGTGATAATCTGTGAGAAAAGGAAAACATGTTTATGTCTCACCTTGATATACTTGCACCTGCCTAAACTACATGGTGTCCGTTGGCATAGTTTTGTGAAATGACCGGGGTTTTATGACCCAGTGCATGAAAGTTTTTTTTTAGGCCTTTGTATATAACATAACTGATTAGTTATTGTAGTCAAGTGCATAAGATTGCATAAATGCTAACAACTAGTCTTACATAGTTCAGAGGAATAATCTTTCACAAATCTTCTTGGGTTCTATTTCTTACCCTTAAACCTGAATTTGAGTCCTTTAATGTGCTGCTTTATTATTTTACCTAATATTTCAAAAGTGCAAGTGAATATTAATTTCTTTCCGTTACTTGTTTTTACTTGCGTCATGGTTTATTGTTCATACTGACGTAGAAAGAAGTGCATATAATTTATTTCAGGTTCTAGAGGAGATTAGGTTGGGTTTGGAATTGAATGAATATAACATGCAACAACGGCGCATAGCTCACATGCGGTTCTTAGGAGAGCTATACAACTATGAGCATATTGATTCATCTGTGATATTTGAAACGCTCTACTTGATTATTGTTTTTGGCCATGGAACACCTGAAGTAAGTATATGCTCCTTGAATAATTGAACTACTTTCATTAATTCCATGAACCTTAAGTTCTTATTTTGCATATCTAATTGTAGAATAACTTTAAAGTGAAGAAGAAGATTGTTTTGTTGAATGAATCTTTATTCTGTAACATTTGTGCATTATTTTCCTTGATCTAGTGTTGTTTCTTAACCATGAGATGTCACTAGTTTCTTAATACAGGATTGATGTTTTTTATTGAAAAATTTATTCTATATAAGTTACTCCATTCTTTGCAATTTTCCATCCTTGGATTACTTTTGTTATTCTTGCAGTTTGTTGGTAGCTGGCATAATTTAAAAAATTGGGCATTTTAAGGGAATCATCATGTGCACTAAAATGTATAATTTCCTTTAAGGTTTTCATTGATGTAAAATTTATGTGAGATGAGATCTAGAATAAGATTGATTTAAGCAAGGAGATGATGATTATTTATGACTTCTGCTATGTACCCTTTTGGGGATAGATGATAAACACTTCTTTTGCCATGGCCTTGGTGTAACAATGGCAGGAGTCCTGAAGGGCATAATTCTGTAATTTTGTTGCAATATAATCCTAAGGAAATTCGACGCAAGGCTTAATATTATGCATTGTTTTGTCCATGTTTGCTGATATGGATGCAGTTTCATCTTGCATGTTTCTTCAGAACCAATTCACAATTTCTTATACAAAGTTTTGGTATTTCTCAAAAAAAAAAAGCGGTTAAATAATATGCATTGTTTTGTCCATGTTTGCTGATATGGATCCAGTTTCATTTTGCATGTTTCTTCATGAACCAATCAATTTCTCTACGAAGAATTATGAGATTTCTCCGAATAAAAAAAACAGTTAGGACAAGTTCACTAGACCAAAGTATATGAACTAGAAGCATAAGTTACATTTACATAAACTCGTTCTGACTGTTGATAGACCTGAATGGGTCCTATATATCAAGAAGCCCGCTATGCTGGAAGATGTTTTTCTGCCACCAATTGAAGAAAACTTGTTTTTAAATGAATTAATGTGAACTAGATAGTGTTTATAACTTTATATATGGCTAGATTCCTTATGGCTCCGTTTAAGTCAAAGAGGCAAGCCATCGAAATCATTTCATCCTTCACGAGATATGTTGAGAGGTCAGAATTGACTTTGGATCTGGGAAGCTTCTCAGTCCTTCCTTACAACAAAATTGCTAGAAGTTAGCTTTGTTAGCACATGCTATAGATTATCAGTTACTTTCATTAGTTGGACACACTAGAGTCAAAGCTTGATGCTCAGACCAAGAACGAAATTCACATTTTGTTGGAGCAGTATAACCAGTTTGCACATAATTATTGTTAGGAGATGAAGACTAGGGTTTGGAGAGAATGGCATTATCTCTATTGAGGGACTCAAGCCCAATATATATGTACATGTATAACCATACAACCCGACCCGACTGTACAAGTAACCCGACCCATCTATATACATTAACACTCCCCCTCAAACTCACGGTGGATCATGAACCGAGAGTTTGCCGATAAAGTGTCGGAAGCGAGCAATCGTAAGGGCCTTCGTCAGAAAATCAGCAGTCTGCTCCGATGACGAAATGAATGGCAAGGAGATGGTGTGGTCGAGAAACGCCTGGCGAACATAATGACAATCAACCTCGATATGTTTTGTTCGCTCGTGGAAGACCGGGTTGCTAGCAATCTGAATAGCACTCCGGTTGTCACAGAAGAGAGGCGTGGGCCCGGATATCACAACTCCCAAGTCGAGCAGAAGGCGGCGAAGCCAGACAATCTCTGCGGTGGTGGAAGCCATAGCCTTGTATTCGGCTTCGGTGCTGGAGCGAGCAACAGACTCCTGTTTCTTGCTGCGCCACGAAATGAGCGAATCACCCAGAAACACACAATATCCTGTAGTAGAGCGACGAGTGACTACATCTCCTGCCCAATCTGCATCAGAGTAGGCACACAGCACCAACGGAGATGTGGAGGGAAACAGGAGTGAACGGGTGATGGTGCCTCGGAGGTAGCGGAGAATCCGAAGGACAGCTGCATAGTGAACTGAGCGTGGAGCCTGAACAAACTGACTGACAATGCCAACAGTATGAGCAATGTCTGGCCGGGTCATAGTGAGGTAGACGAGCATCCCAACCAGCCTCTGGTAGCGGGAGACATCCTGGAGCGGTTCACCGTCTGTAGCGAGAAGCTTCAAATTGAGCTCCATGGGTGTATCAGCAGTGCGTGTGTCAGTAAGAGCAGCATCAGCAAGGATGTCGGAGATGTACTTCTGCTGGGAGACCAACAGACCACGGGCTGACCGGGCAATCTCAAGGCCCAAAAAGTAGTGAAAAGATCCCAGATCCTTCATCTCAAACTGACTCTGGAGGTGCCGCTGGAGAGAGGCGATGGTGGCACTGTCATCCCCAGTGATGATCATATCATCCACATAGAGGAGAAGAACTGTAATGCCCTGACTGGAGGAGCGAGTGAACAAGGCATAATCGGAGTGACGCTCAACAAAACCGGCGGCCAGAACTGCACTGCGAAATCGCTCAAACCAGGCACGAGGGGCCTGCTTGAGCCCATAGATGGCTCGGTGCAACCGACACACGTGCCCTGGAGGAACTGAAGTGCCCGGAGGAGGAGCCATGTAGACTTCCTCGGAGAGATCACCGTGGAGAAACGCATTGGTGACATCCATCTGATAGAGAGGCCACCCTCGAGCAGCTGCCACAGCTAAGAGGGTGCGCACAGTAGTCATCCGAGCAACTGGAGCAAACGTCTCCTCGTAGTCAATCCCATACTCCTGGGAGAAGCCACGAGCAACGAGGCGAGCCTTGTGCCGCTCAATGGATCCGTCAGGTCGAGTCTTGACCTTGAATATCCACTTGCAGCTAACAGGCACCACACCTGATGGACAAGGCACCAAATCCCATGTCTGGGTCCGCTAAAAAGCCTCAAGCTCAACTGACATGGCCTGCCGCCACTCTGGATGTAACGCTGCCTCACGGTACGATTGGGGCTCCCGATGGGTGTGTATAGCAGTAAGGAAGGCCTGAAAAGAAGGTGAATAGGAGGCACTGGCAGAGTAGCCAGAGAAGTCAGGAGAGTCAGAGGGAAAGGCAGAGTAGCCAAACCTGTCAGGAGAGTAGTCATATCTGTCAGGAGGGTGTTGTTCGCGCGCCGGGTAGCGCCGAACAGGAGCAGGATCCATAACCGGGGAGGAGGGGGCAACAGCATCAGGCGAGGGAGTACCAGTGGGAATCGACTCTGGAGGAGGAGCTACAGACCGACGAACATAGACACGAGTAACGGGTGGTGGTGGAGGTGGCGAGGGAGACTGAGGAGGTGGTGGTGGTGGTGGTGGTGGTGGAGGTGGCGGGGAAGATGGAGGTGGAGTAGGCGTGGGTGGGGCAACAGAAAACGGAGGTAGAACGGGAATGTGGAGATGTGATGAAGGTGAGGAGGGTGACGCAGGAGAGGAGGGTAACGACGTAGAAGAGGACGTAAGTGGTGAGGGAAGATCCCGGGACTCAGTGGATAAGTACGGGACATCCTCTACAAAGGAGACGTGGCGAGAGATACGGATCCGGCGAGCTAAGGGATCGTAGCACCGATAGCCCTTGTGCTCCCGACTGAGTCCTAAGTGAACACACCTAACAAACCTAGCAGAGAGTTTGGTGCGCTCATGGGGAGGGAGGAGGACGAAACACGTGCACCCAAAGGTACGAAGAAGAGAGTAGTCAGGAGATATGGAGTAAAGCCGCTCGTACGGGGAAACACCCGAGAGGGATGAGGACGGAGTGATATTGATGAGGTGAACAGCGGTCAGGACAGCTTCAACCCAGTAGGAATGTGGAACAGAAGCAGACAGAAGTAGAACTCGTGCTGTCTCGAGGACATGACGATGTTTGCGCTCGGCGACTCCGTTTTGTTCATGGGTATGGGGACACGACTGTTGGTGAAGAGTGCCGTAAGTCTGAAGGATCTCACGCATCTCAGAGGAGAGATACTCCTGGGCACAATCAGATCGAAAAGTCTTAATGCGCTGACCAAACTGGGTGTGAAGCATAGTAGTGAAGGTCCTGTAAATATGAGGAATCTCGGAGCGGCGACGCATGAGATAGACCCAGGTGCAGCGGGAGTAATCATCTATGAAGCTCACATAATACAAAAAACCAGTAAAAGAGGCAACTGGAGCAGGACCCCACACGTCAGAGTGCACGAGATCAAAAGGGGCGCTGGAACGGGAAACACTAGTAGAAAAAGGAAGAGCAAGGTGTTTGGCTAATCGACACCCAGTGCAGACAGAGAGAGGGGAGAAGGACACCCGACCCAAAGCGCCAGAGCGAAAAACGCTTTGGAGTCGATCACTGGATATGTGACCTAACCTTCTGTGCCACAAATCGACATCAGAGGTAACAGATAGAGCCGACGGAGTGGAAGTGGGAACCTGAAGGTGATCCAACTGATAGAGTCCCCCTGCTCGACGACCCAGCCCAACTCTCTGACCCGTCCGCGGATCCTGCACAGAACAAGAAGAAGAAGTAAATGTAACGATCAGGCCCGAGTCACAAAGAGAACTAACAGATATTAAGTTAATGTTTAAGCGGGGAGCAAGGTGAACACGAGGTAAGGTTAGGCGACCAGTGGGATCCGAGGCAGGGGGTGATGGATCCACACTGCGAAATGGGTAGACGAGTCCCATCAGCAGTGTGAATCCCTATGTGGGTAGGAGCAGGGCTACAGTCCGTGAGGACAGAAGGATCGGAGGTAAGGTGGCAGGAGGCACCCGAGTCGAAGATCCATGGAGCAGTAGTACCCGGAGTGGTAGAAAGACTGTGAGCTGGCGGAGAGCTGGTAGAGGCGAGGTATCGCAACAGTAACTCCTCAAAGCGCTGGAGGCGGTCGGAGTAAGACCGAGACTGAGCAGAAGTATCCGGAGTGGCAGAAAGGCTGTGAGCTGACGGACAGCTGGTAGAGGCGAGGTATCGCAACAGTAACTCCTCAAAGCGCTGGAGGCAGTCGGAGTAAGACCGAGACGGAGCAGGAGTGGTGGCAGGTGGTGCTGGAGTAGGGAGATCAGCAGTAGCAGAAGTCTCTCCATCATGGCGGAGGGGACCCTGACGACGTCCACAATCGACGGACGTGGTGGAGGGACGTGGCCCGAGAATACCATCAAAACGAGGAGACTGAGGGACTCGACGATCAGCGACTGTGTGCAGGCAGTATGGGAGCCGAGAGATGCTGTAGGAAGCCATACCCCTGAAGTACGAGGGCGAGCCGGCACAAGGGAGGTCTAAGGCAGTCCGTACAGAGGAGAAGGGGGGGCGGTGGGGCTTCAGGGGGGGCGCAGGAGGGGGCGGTGGGGCTTCAGGGGGGTGCAGGAGGGGGCGGGGGTGCAGGGGAGGGCGGAGGGGGGCCTGCTGGGTGGAGGGAGGCGGAGGGGGGGGGGGGGACCTGCGGGGTGCAGATGGGGCCGAAGGGGGGGCTGCCGGGTGAAGGGAGGCGGAGGGGGGGCCTGCGGGGTGCAGATAGGGCTGGAGGGGGGGGCTGCCTGGTGGAGGAAGGCGGATGGGGGGCCGGCGGGGTGTAGGTGGGGCCGGAAGGGGGGGCTGCCGGGTGGAGGAAGGCGGAGGGGGGGCCTGCGGGGTGCAGATGAGGTCGGAGGGGGGGGGCTGCCAGGTGGAGGGAGGCGGAGGGGGGGCCTGCGGGGTGCAGATGGGGCCGGAGGGGGTGCTGCCGGGTGGAGGGAGGCGGAGGGGGGGCCTGCGGGGTGTAGATGGGGCCGGAGGGGGGGCTGCCGGATGAAGGAGTGGCCGGAGGTGACTGCCGGGTGAAGGGGAGGGGCTGCCGGGCGGAGGAAAGGCCGGAGGGGAGGGCTGCCGGGTGGAGGGAGGCCGGAGGAGGGGCTGCCGTCGTCGCCGTCGTCGCACGAGAGAACCCTAGAGCTCTGATACCATGTTAGGAGATGAAGACTAGGGTTTGGAGAGAATGGAATTATCTCTATTGAGGGACTCAAGCCCAATATATATGTACATGTATGACCATACAACCCGACCCGACTGTACAAGTAACCCGACCCATCTATATACATTAACAATTATAATTATCATATGTTAGATAGGACTATGACACTCTTGCCTATCACATCACTTACAAGTTGCTTAAGAACTTGTGAAGGAGGTCTGGCTGCAATTCCATGCATTTAGTTGAGGCTCCTTGCTCCGGATGCAATAGGGGAAACTCATGAAACATAAGGGACAAGACACCAAGCTGCAGCATCAACAGCAAGAGTGGAATAGGCTCGGTCAGCCGTTATTGCATCAACCCAGAGCGAGAAAAAGAGGACAACGAACATCAGCTGTTGTTATTACAAGTTGAGCATTGTAAATGTCAATTATGCGTTTGCTTAGGATCCGCACACTAGGAAGAAGGAACCATTTGGACGGGTTCAAGATGACCGGAAGGTTGGAAAGATGGGGCGACTTACGTGCATATAGATCACACGTTCGTGCAAGCTGCATCTATTCAGGTGATTGGATTTATTACTATCATCTTTTAATGCAAACCAGGTTGCGAAGCACGAAAGCCTAGTTACTAACAGATAGATATATGGTATATTTAGTACTTGTAAATTTAAATTTCAGCAATCTCAAACTATTCCAATTTCCAAAACAGATTTTTATCCAGAACTAGCATCCTAATCTATACTAGCATGCTCATATGTTGACAGATAAAGAAATCAAGCAAATAGCAATAGATTATAGCTCAAATAGGCTTTCAAATAAGAATTTCAGCAAATAAGCACATGCAAGATAAGGAAAAACAAAGATTATACTACCAACGATGATCAAGCAAGACGAGCCAAATATTGTTGAAGCTCGAGTAACGATTGAAGAAAAATATGATTATAAAAAGGATGTGGAGAAATACCGATGATAAAGAATGAGATGATCTATGTGTGAGAAAGGATAGTATTGACGATCGCTAACTCTAATGCGGGTAGGAAGCTTCGCCGAAGAGGAGGAAGTCACACGGGGAAGAAAATGGCTTAAAAGAAGAAGGCTCGAAGCAAGAGGAAATCCACGGGAGGTTGGAAAGAGAGGGTACCCACATGATGATTCTTGGGAAAATTAATCTCGTTTGGGATTTTCACGCCAAAAATAAAGGAGGGGAAGTGGTTCCGCAACTGAGTCTCACAGAAGAAAAGAAATCCATGTAGGATCTTTTCACGGGAAAGAATAATAGGTGGCGACGATCAGCTGCCATGGGCCCCTCTTTAGGGCTTTTTATTTTTTATATGGGCACACCCCTATTAGGCTTTAATGTTTTGGGCTTGGGCTTGATCGACCTTTCGATACATCATCAGATGCTCGCCTTGATCCTGCATAGACATATTATAATAATAACTTAATCCAATTAGTGGGCTAGCCCGATAGTCTTGTTGGGTGCGACACTCTCGCACCATAGGTTAGAAAACATGCAAACTTTAATAACTAAATAACCGACTGTGTGATCTTCGCCCGGAGATAGGCGGTGGAATCATAAAAAAATGCAACATAACTAAAGCATAATATTAAATAAAAATTCTTGCTTGTAGCGCGATCCAGCTACATCAGTTCCCCCGACTTGGGAAACTCGACTCCCTACGAGTAATGTCCTACATACCCTGGTGGAGGTCCTCTCGAATGCGTGGTAACTCTTGCTCATTGATCTAAGAACCGTATAAAGACAGTTGCCCGTGCTTCATCCTAGTAACCCTAACATCAGCAACATCCTCGATCTCATCGGCACACTCCGGGTTTGTCACTATGGTGTTTGATTGGGTTGCCTTTGATGTCACTGTCTCCGAGGGGCTCCCATGATAGGCAAATAGATCTACAACATTATAGATTGATGAAGACGATGCTATCTTTTTTTTTTTTGTATTTTCTTTGTAACGGGATAACTAGTGATACGGAATCACCGAGAGGAAGTGACGGAGGGGGTAAGAACCGTGACAGAGAAGAAAAGATTAGAAGCTTAGATGAGAGGGGGCCTGAAATCCATCAGGATACAAGGTGGGGACTCAAATCCATGAGCCAACGAAGGCATCCGCCATCAATTTTCATTCATCATAATCTGTCCTCCAATGGTTACAATGGGGGCCTTTAAATAGGCTAAAAGAAAAGATAAAGATGGCAACAAATTTAAAAGCCAATAATGATCCTAACAACTTACCTAAAATAAATATCTTAAATCTAAAAATATATTAATAGATATCATAAGAGATATCCTGCCTTATCCATCAGATACTAAGATGGGCCTTCGGGTGGGCCAACGGGCTTGGGCCCAAGTCGGATCATATCAGATACTGAGGGTGGTATGGAACTATCTGCACTGCCACTGGAACTACACTATAGCCATGTGGTGGATACCCATACTCAAAGAAAGACCCATATGGTTGTTGATATGTAGCAGTAGTAGGATCTGGATAATATCCATATGGAACTGAAGAAGTGAATCCATATGATGAGTCTGATGGTTCAGCATGTCCACCATAACCCTGTTCATATGATAATGTAGATGAGTCATGCCCAAGGTTCGAAATCTCCATTTCGGTGGAAATTTTGATCTTCTGGCTATGGAAATATTTCGTGAAAATATTTCGACAGTGTGGAAATATTGCAATTTTGTAGAATATTGGAAATATTGATTTTTTGATGGAATTTTTTTGTGAAACTCCGGATAGTCATAAACCAAGTATAAATACACACTTTGGAACACTCAAATAATATGTGTACCCTATCTAGGGGTGTAGAGCTTCACATAACATGTATTCAATGTATCGAGTCTGTGAATCTTGTGCAATCTTATTTAGTTCGGTTTTGATATATATATATATATATATATATATATATATATATATATATATATATATATATATATATATATATATATTTCAAATGTTTGTTATCTTTTTTTTGGATAAAAATATTTTTGAAATAAAGATTAGTTGATTGTTAAAATAATGTTTCAAACAATTTTAAAAGCGGACTTAAAACAGGAAAGTTATGCAAATTTGAAATTGTGCAAAAATTATGCTAAAATGTGAAACACTGTTTTTTTACTAAGTCTGAAAAAAAGAGTTTTTATATAGAAAAGTTTTTATACATTCAAAATTTCCTAAGATGGACCATGGTTTTCTAGATGTACTCGTACTTCTATATCTTGTGGAATTTTTTGAGCTAAAAAGGAGTTGATTTAATCACTTTTCTCACCATGTAGATTTTATAAAAATCCATACAAACTGTTTTCTCCTACTAAAATTGAAAGTTTACTTTTTGATTCCTTTGTTTTTTGATTTTTTTGATATTTTTATTGAAATCAAATGGGGGGGTATTTGCTTATTTACATATAATAAAAATTAAGTAAATGTTATTATATGTAAATAAGCTGTTGAGAACCAGGCCCCCCAGTCCCCTTTTATAACCAGCCAGTCACAAAATTTCGGATAAATTTCGTGAAATTTTGACAAAATATCGCGATATTTCGTGGAGATGGAAATACCGCGATATTTCGCAAAATCGCTTGATATTTTGACATTTTCAGTTCTGCTCGAGATTGCAGGTGGTATTTCGTGATATTTCACGAAATATATAGATTTTTTGTTCCTTGGTCATGCCCAACATCCATACGATCCATTCTAATTCATTCGTACGATCCATTCTAATTGATTCGCACAAATGTATCCATTCTAATTCATTCGTACGATCCATTCTAATTCATTCGTACGATCAATTCTAATTCATTCATACAATCCATTCTAATTCATTCGCACGAATGTATCCATTCTAATTAATTCGTACGACCCATTCTAATTCATTCGTATGATCTATTCTTATTCATTCGCACGATCCAGTCTAATTGATTCGCACGATCCATTCTAATTCATTCGCACGAATGTATCCATTCTAATTCATTCGTACGATCCATTCTAATTCATATGCACAAAGATATCCATTCTAATTCATTCGCACGAAAGAATTAGAATGGATTGTATGAAAGAATTAGAATGGATTGTATGAATAAATTAGAATGGATCGTACGAATGAATTAGAATGGATCGTACGAATAAATTAGAATGGATACATTCGTCCGAATGAATTAGAATGGATCATACGAATGAGTAAGAATGGATCGTACGAATGAAATAGAATGGATTGTGCGAATGAATTAGAATGGTCCGTACGAATGAATTAGAATGTATACATTCGTGCGAATGAATTAGAATGGATCGTACGAATGAATTAGAATGGATCGTACGAATGAATTAGAATGGATCGTACGAATAAATTAGAATGGATACATTCGTCCGAATGAATTAGAATGGATCATACGAATGAGTAAGAATGGATCGTACGAATGAAATAAAATAGATTGTACGAATGAATTAGAATGGATCCTACGAATGAATTAGAATGGATCGGGTGAAAGAATTAGAATGGATTGTATGAATGAATTAGAATGGATCGTATGAGTGAATTAGAATGGATCGTGCGAATGAATTAGAATGGATCGTACGAATGAATTAGAATGGATACATTCGTGCGAATGAATTAGAATGGATCATACGAATGAGTAAGAATGGATCGTACGAATGAAATAGAATGGATTATACAAATGAATTAGAATGGATACATTCGTGCGAATGAATTAGAATGGATCGTATGTACGAATGAATTAGAATGGATACATTCGTGCGAATGAATTAGAATGGATCGTACGAATGAATTAGAATGGATCGTGCGAATGAATTAGAATGGATCGTACGAATGAACTAGAATGGATACATTCGTGCGAATGAATTAGAATGGATCGTACGAATGAATTAGAATGGATCGTACGAATGAATTAGAATGGATCGTACGTACGATCCATTCTAATGGATACATTTGTGCGAATGAATCTAAATGGATTGTATGAATGAATTACAATGGATCGTACGAAGGAATTAGAATGGATCATACGAATGAATTAGAATGGATCGTGCTAATGAATTAGAATTGATCGAACGAATTCATTCTAATTCATTCATACAATCCATTCTAATTCTTTCACACGATCCATTCTAATTCATTCGTACGATCCATTCTTACTCATTGGTACGATCCATTATAATTCATTCGCATGAATGTATCCTATCTAATTCATTCGTACGAATCCATTCTAATTCATTCGTACAATATATTCTATTCCATTCTAATTCATTCGTACGATCCATTCTTACTCATTCGTACGATCTATTATAATTCATTCGTACGATCCACTTTATTCTAGTTCATTCGTACGATCCATTCTAATTCATTCATACGATCCATTCTTATTCATTCTTACTCATTTGTATGATCCATTCTAATTCATTCGGACGAATGTATCCATTCTAATTTATTCGTACGATCCATTCTAATTCATTCGTACGATCCATTCTAATTCATTCGTACGATCCATTCTAATTCATTCGTACGATCCATTCTAATTCATTCCTACGATCTATTCTAATTCATTCATTCGTACGATCCATTATAATACATTCGTACGATTCATGCTAATTCATTCGCACGATCCATTCTAATTCATTCGTACGATCCATTCTTATTCATTCATACGATCCATTCTAATTCTTTCACACGATCCATTCTAATTCATTCGTACGATCCATTCTAATTCATTCGTACGATCTATTCTAATTCATTCGTACGATCCATTCTAATTCATTCGTACGATCCATTCTAATTCATTCATACAATCCATTCTAATTCTTTCGTACGATCCATTCTAATTCATTCGCACGAATGTATCTATTCTAGTTCATTCGTACGATCTATTCTAATTCATTCATACAATCCATTCTAATTCTTTCACACGATCCATTCTAATTCATTCGTACGATCCATTCTAATTCATTCGCACAATCTATTCTAATTCATTCGTACGATCCATTCTTACTCATTCGTACGATCCATTCTAATTCATTCATACAATCCATTCTAATTCATTCCGTACGATCGATTCTAATTCACTCATACAATCCATTCTAATTCATTCATAGGATCCATTCTAATTCATTCATACGATCTATTCTAATTCTTTCGCACGAATGTATCCATTCTAATTCTTTCGCACGAATTTATCCATTCTAATTCATTCGCACGAATGTATCCATTCTAATTCATTCGTACGATCCATTCTAATTCATTCGCACGATCCATTCTAATTCATTCGTTCGATCAATTCTAATTCATTCGCACGAATGTATCCATTCTAATTCATTCGTACGATCCATTCTAATTCATTCATTGGATCCATTCTAATTCATTTATACAATCCATTCTAATTCATTCGCTCGAATGTATCCATTCTAATCCATTCGTACGATCCATTCTAATTCATTCGCATAAATGTAACCATTCTAATTCATTCGTACGATCCATTCTAATTCATTCGTACGATCCATTCTAATTCATTCGCACGAATGTATCCATTCTAGTTCATTCGTACGATCCATTCTAATTCATTCGTACGATCCATTCTAATTTATTCATACGATCCATTCTAATTCTTTCACACGATCCATTCTAATTCATTCGTACGATCCATTCTAATTCATTCGCACGAATGTATCTATTCTAGTTCATTCGTACGATCCATTCTAATTCATTCGTACGATCCATTCTAATTCATTCGCACGATCCATTCTAATTCGTTCGTACAATCCATTCTATTTCATTCGTACGATCCATTCTTACTCATTCGTATGATCTATTATGGATACATTCGTGCGAATGAATTAGAATGGATCATACGAATGAGTAAGAATGGATCGTACGAATGAAATAGAATGGATTGTGCGAATGAATTAGAATGGATCGTAGAATGGATCAGAATAGATCGTGTGAAAGAATTAGAATGGATCGTATGAATGAATTAGAATGGATCGTGCGAATGAATTCAAATGGCTCGTACGAATTCATTCTAATTCATTCATACAATCCATTCTAATTCTTTCACACGATCTATTCTGATCCATTCTACGATCCATTATAATTCATTCGCACAATCCATTCTATTTCATTCGTATGATCCATTCTTACTCATTCGTATGATCCATTCTAATTCATTCGCACGAATGTATCCATAATGGATCATACGAATGAGTAAGAATGGATCGTACGAATGAAATACATACGAATGAATTAGAATGGATCATACGAATGAACTAGAATGGATCGTACGAATGAAATAGAATAGATTGTACGAATGAATTAGAATGGATTCGTACGAATGAATTAGAATGGATACATTCGTGCGAATAAATTAGAATGGATACATTCGTGCGAAAGAATTAGAATAGAACGTATGAATGAATTAGAATGGATCATATGAATGAATTAGAATGGATCGTGCGAATGAATTAGAATGGATCGTACGAATGAATTAGAATGGATCGTACGAACGAATTAGAATAGATCGGACGAATGAATTAGAATGGATATATTCGTGCAAATAAATTAGAATGGATCGTGCGAATGAATTAGAATGGATCGTACGAATGAAATAGAATGGATCGTACGAATGAATTAGAATGGATCTTACGAATGAATTACAATGGATCGTACGAATGAATTAGAATGGATCGTACGAATGAATTAGAATGGATACATTCGTGCGAATGAATTAGAATGGATCAGACGAATGAATTAGAATGGATCGTACGAATGAATTAGAATGGATCAAATGAATGAATTAGAATGGTTACATTCATGCGAATGAATTAGAATGGATCGTACGAATGAATTAGAATGGATCGTATGAATGAATTAGAATGGACCGTACGAATGAATTAGAATGGATCAAATGAATGAATTAGAATGGTTACATTCATGCGAATGAATTAGAATGGATCGTACGAATGGATTGGAATGGATCGTACGAATGGATTAGAATGGATACATTCGAGCGTACGATCCATTCTAATTCATTCGTCCGATCCATTCTAATTCATTCGCACGAATTTATCCATTCTAATTCATTCGTACGATCCATTCTAATTCATTCGCACGAATGTATCCATTATAGTTCATTCGTATGATCCATTCTAATTCATTCGCACGATCCATTCTAATTCATTCGTACGACCCATTCTAATTCATTCATACAATCCATTCTAATTCATTCGTACGATCCATTCTAATTCATTCGCACAAATGTATCCATTCTAATTCATTCGTACGATCCATTCTAATTCATTCATACAATCCATTCTAATTCTTTCATACGATCAAATTCTAATTCATTCGTACGATCCATTCCAATTCATTCGCACGATCCATTCTAATTCATTCGTACGATCCATTCTAATTCATTCGCACAAATGTATCTATTCTAATTCATTCGTACGATCCATTCTAATTCATTCGTACGATCCATTCTAATTCATTCGAACGATCCATTCTAATTCATTCGTATGATCCATTCTAATTAATTCGTACGATCCATTCTAATTCATTCGCACGAATGTATCCATTCTAATTCATTCGTACAATCCATTCTATTTCATTCGTACGATCCATTCTTACTCATTCGTATGATCCATTCTAATACATTCGTACGATTCATGCTAATTCATTCGCACGATCCATTCTAATTCATTCGTACGATCCATTTTTATTCATTCATACGATCCATTCTAATTCATTCGCACAATCCATTCTAATCCATTCTAATCCATTCTAATTCATTTGTAAGATCCATTCTAATTCATTCGTAAGATCCATTCTAATTTATTCACACGATTCATTCTAATTCATTCGTACGATCCATTCTAAATCATTCGTGCAATCCATTCTATTTCATTCGTACGATCAATTCTAATTCATTAGAATGGATCATACGAATGAATTAGAATGGATCATATTAATGAATTAGAATGGATCGTACGAATGAATTAAAATGGATCGTACGAAGGAATTAGAATGGATCGTACGAATGAATTAGAATGGATATATTCGTGCAAATGAATTAGAATGGATCGTATGAATGAATTAGAATGGATCGTACGAATGAATTAGAATGGATATATTCGTGCAAATGAATTAGAATGGATCGTATGAATGTATTAGAATGGATCGTATCAGTGAATTAGAATGGATACATTCGTGCGAATGAATTAGAATGGATCGTACCAATTAGTAAGAATGGATCATACGAGTGAAATAGAATGGATTGTGCGAATGAATTAGAATGGATCGTACGAATGAATTAGAATGGATCGTGTGAAAGAATTAGAATGGATTGTATGAATGAATTAGAATAGATCGTATGAATGAATTAGAATGGATCGTACGAATGAATTTGAATGGATACATTTGTGCGAATGAATCTAAATGGATTGTATGAATGAATTACAATGAATCGTACGAATGAATTAGAATGGATCGTACGAATGAATTAGAATAACTAATACGAATGAATTAGAATGAATCGTATGAATGAATTAGAATGGTTACATTCGTGCGAATGAATTAGAATAGATCGTACGAATAAATTAGAATGGATCGTGAGAATGAATTAGAATGGATCGTACGAATGAATTAGAATGGATCCACCGAATGAGTTAGAATGGATCATACGAATGAATTAGAATGGATTGTACGAATGAATTAGAATGGATTGTGCGAATGAATTAGAATGGATCGTATGAATGAATAAGAATGGATCGCACAAATGAATTAGAATGGATCGTGCGAATGAATTAGCATGAATCGTACGAATGTATTAGAATTAATCGTACGAATGAATTAGAATGAATCGTACGATCCATTCTAATTCAATCGCCCGATCCATTCTAATTCATTCGCATGAATGTATCCATTCTAATTCATTCGTACAATCCTTTCTATTTCATTCGTACGATCCATTCTTACTCATTCGTATGATCCATTCTTACTCATTCGTATGATCCATTCTAATTCATTCGTACGATCCATTCTAATTCATTCGTACGATCCATTCTAATTCATTCGCACGATCTATTCTAATTCATTCATACGATCCATTCTAATTCATTCATACGATCCATTCTAATTCATTTCTACAATCCATTCTAATTCATTCGCCCGATCCATTCTAATTCATTCATACGATCCATTCTATTCGAATGGATCATGCGATCCATTCGAATTTATTCGCACGATCAATTCTAATTCATTCATACGATCCATTCTAATTCATTCATACAATGCATTCTAATTCTTTCGCACGATCCATTCTAATTCATTCATACGATCCATTCTAATTCATTCGTACGATCCATTCTAATTCACTCATGTGATCCATTCTAATTCATTCGTACGATCCATTCTAATTCATTCGTTCGATCTATTCTAATTCATTCGCACGAATGTATCCATTCTAATTCATTCGTACGATCCATTCTAAGTCATTCGTACGATCCATTCAAATTCATTCGTAAGATCCATTCTAATTCATTCGTACGATCCATTCTAATTCATTCGTACGATCCATTCTAATTCATTCGCACGAATGTATCCATTCTAGTTCATTTGTACGATCCATTCTAATTCATTCGTACGATCCATTCTAATTCATTCATACGATCTATTCTAATTCATTCATACAATCCATTCTAATTCTTTCACATGATCCATTCTAATTCATTCGTACGATCCATTCTAATTCATTCGTACGATCCATTCTAATGCCTTCGTACGATCCATTCTAATTCATTCGTACGATCCATTCTAATTCCTTCGTACGATCCATTCTAATTCTAATTCTATTCTAATTCATTCATACAATCCATTCTAATTCATTCGCACGAATGTATCCGCGCCTCCAACACCTCCTCGCCCGGACGCCGGCCTAGGTCAGCCACCTGCCCCACTTCCCATTGTTCGCCACAAGATTCAAATATATCGTATGAATGAATTAGAATGGATCGTACGAATGAATTAGAATGGATACATTCGTGCGAATGAATTAGAATGGATACATTCATGCAAAAGAATTAGAATAGATCGTATGAATGAATTAGAATGGATCCTATGAATGAATTAGAATGGATTGTGCGAATGAATTAGAATCGATCGTACGAATGAATTAGAATGGATCGTGCGAATGAATTAGAATTGATCGAACGAATAAATTAGAATGGATCGTGCTAATGAATTAGAATGGTACGTACGAATGAATTAGAATGGATCGTGTGAAAGAATTAGAATGGATTGTATGAATGAATTAGAATAAATTCGTACGATCCATTCAAATTCATTCGCACGATCCATTCTAATTCATTCATACGATCCATTCTAATTCATTCGTACGATCCATTCTAATTCATTCGCACAAATGTATCCATTCTAATTCATTCGTATGATCCATTCTAATTCATTCGCACGATCCATTCTAATTCATTCGTACGATCCATTCTAATTCATTAGCACGATCCATGCTAATTCATTCGTTCGATCAATTCTAATTCATTAGCACAATCCATTCTAATTCATTCGTACGATCCATTCTAATTCATTCGCACAAATGTATCCATTCTAATTCATTCGTACGATCCATTCTAATTCATTCGCACGATCCATTCTAATTCATTCGTACGATCCATTCTAATTCTTTCACACGATCCATTCTAATTCATTCGTACGATCCATTGTAATTCATTCGCACGATCCATTCTAATTCATTCGTACGATCCATTCTAATTCATTCATACGATCCATTCTAATTCATTCATACGATCCATTCTAATTCATTCGCACAAATGTATCCATTCTAATTCATTCGTAAGATCCATTCTAATTCATTCGCACGATCCATTCTAATTCATTCGTACGATCCATTTTAATTCATTCGCACAATCTGTTCTTATTCATTCGCACAATCCATTCTAATTCATTCGCACGAATGTATCTATTCTAATTCATTCGTACGATCCATTCTAATTCATTCGTACGATCCATTCTAATTCATTCGTATGATCCATTCTAATTCATTTGTACGATCCATTCTAATTCATTCATACAATACATTCTAATTCACTCATACGATCCATTCTAATACATTCATACGATCCATTCTAATTCATTTGCACGAATATATCCCTTCTAATTCATTCGTACGAACCATTCTAATTCCTTCGTACGATCCATTCTAATTCATTCGTACGATCTATTCTAAGTCCTTCGTACGATCCATTCTAATTCAATCGTACGATCCATTCTAATTCCTTCGTACGATCCATTCAAATTCATTCGTACGATCCATTCTAATTCATTCGTACAATCTATTCTAATTCATTCGTACGAATGGATACATTCGTGTGAACGAATTAGAATGGATCGTACGAATGAGTAAGAATGAATCGTACGAATGAAATAGAATGGATTGCACGAATGAATTAGAATGGATCGTACGAATGAATTAGAATGGATCGTGTGAAAGAATTAGAATGGATTGTATGAATGAATTAGAATGGATCGTACGAATGAATTAGAATGGATCGTACGAAGGAATTAGAATGGATCATACGAATGAATTAGAATGGATCGTACGAATGAATTAAAATAGATCGTACGAATAAATTAGAATGGATCGTACGAAGGAATTAGAATGGATCGTACGAATGAATTAGAATGGATATATTCGTGCAAATGAATTAGAATGGATCGTATGAATGTATTAGAATGGATCGTATGAGTGAATTAGAATGGATCGTACGAATGAATTAGAATGGATCGTATGAATGAATTAGAATGGATACATTCGTGTGATTGAATTAGAATGGCTCGTATGAATGAATTAGAATAGATTTTGTGAATGAATTAGAACTGATCGTACGAATCAATTAGAATGGATACATTCGTGCGGATGAATTAGAATGGATTGTATGAATGAATTAGAATGGATCGTACGAATGAATTAGAATGGATCGTATGAGTGAATTAGAATGGATACGAAGGAATTAGAATGGATCGTACGAAGGAATTAGAATGAATCATACGAATGAAATAGAATGGATCGTACGAAGGAATTAGAATGGATCGTATGAAGGAATTAGAATAGATCGTACGAAGGAATTAGAATGGATCATACGAATGAATTAGAATGGTTATATTCGTGCAAATGAATTAGAATGGATCGTATGAATGAATTAGAATGGATCGTATGAGTGAATTAGAACGGATAGTACGAATGAAGTAGAATGGATCGTATGAATGAATTAGAATGGATACACTCGTGCGAATGAATTAGAATGGATCGTATGAATGAATTAGAATAGATTGTGCGAATGAATTAGAATGAATCGTACGAATGAATTAGAATGGATACATTCGTGCGAATAAATTAGAATGGATTGTATGAATGAATTAGAATGGATCGTACGAATGAATTAGAATGGATCGTACGAATGAATTAGAATAGATTGCGCGAATGAATTAGAATGGATTGTACGAAGGAATTAGAATGGATCGTACGAAGGAATTAGAATGGATCATACGAATGAATTAGAATGGATCGTACGAATGAATTAGAATGGATCGTATGAATGAATTAGAATGGATCGTTCGAATGAATTAGAATGGATCGTACGAATGAATTAGAATGGATATATTCGTGCAAATGAATTAGAATGGATCGTATGAATGTATTAGAATGGATCGTAGGAGTGAATTAGAATGGATCGTACGAATGAATTAGAATGGATCTTACGAATGAATTAGAATGGATCGTATGAATGAATTAGAATGGATCGTACGAATGAATTAGAATGGATACATTCGTGCGAATGAATTAGAATGGATCGGACGAATGAATTAGAATGGATCATACGAATGAATTAGAATGGATCATACGAATGAATTAGAATAGATCGTACGAATAAATTAGAATGGATACATTCGTCCGAATGAATTAGAATGGATCATACGAATGAGTAAGAATGGATCGTACGAATGAAATAGAATAGATTGTACGAATGAATTAGAATGGATCCTACGAATGAATTAGAATGGATCGTGTGAAAGAATTAGAATGGATTGTATGAATGAATTAGAATGGATCGTATGAATGAATTAGAATGGATCGTGCGAATGAATTCGAATGGATCATACGAATTCATTCTAATTCATTCATACAATCCATTCTAATTCTTTCACACGATCCATTCTAATTCATTCGTACGTTCCATTCTAATTCATTAGCACGATCCATGCTAATTCATTCGTTCGATCAATTCTAATTCATTAGAATGATCCATTCTAATTCATTCGTACGATCCATTCTAATTCATTCGCACGATCTATTCTAATTCATTCATAGGATCTATTCTAATTCATTCATACGATCTATTCTAATTCTTTCGCACGAATGTATGCATTCTAATTCATTCGCACGAATGTATCCATTCTAATTCATTCGTACGATCCATTATGATTCATTCATGCGATCTATTCTAATTCATTCATACAATCCATTCTAATTCTTTCACACGATCCATTCTAATTCATTCGTACGATCCATTCTAATTCATTCGCACAATCCATTCTATTTCATTCGTACGATCCATTCTTACTCATTAGTACGATCCATTCTAATTCATTCGCACGAATGTATCCAATATAATTCATTCGTACGAATCCATTCTAATTCATTCGTACAATCCATTCTATTTCATTCGTACGATCCATTCTTACTCATTCGTATGATCCATTCTAATTCATTCGCACGAATGTATCCATTCTAATCATTCGTACGATCCATTCTAATTCATTCGTACGATCCATTCTAAATCATTCGTACAATCCATTCTATTTCATTCGTACGATCAATTCTAATTCATTAGCACGATCCATTCTAATTCATTCGTATGATCCATTCAAATTCATTCGCACGATCCATTCTAATTCATTCGTACAATCCATTCTATTTCATTCGTACGATCCATTCTTACTCATTCGTATGATCCATTCTAATTCATTCGCACGAATGTTGTGGGGGAAAATCTTCGTGCCGACCCGAAGACCTTCGCAGCACCAGTCAATTGGAGTCGAAGTTAATGTCGAAGATCGTTGGTCGATCGGTTGGTTGAAGTTGTTGCTTTTTTGATATGTAAACAGAAAAGCAATCAGAGAGAGAGAGATTTTGACACAAGAGAAGTGATCTCGGAGTTCAGCCGAAGCCTACGTCTCCGTGCTATAGGGAGCAACCCGAATTCACTAACACTTATGTTGAAGTGACCTCGACAGGCCGAGTATCACTGAAAGCTCCCTGATCTCTTCGAAAGAGAGAAGAAGATCGAAGAGAGATGGTAGATCAGAAGTTGAAAATCCCAGAGCTCTGGTTTTTAGAACTGAGAATTCGATCCATTTACATTCAAAGGCTATGCTATTTATAGGCATTCTGGGTGGCGAATGGCGGTTTCTGCTGCAGTATCTGGGGATCCTCCAGGTAAAGTTGCGGGCCCCGCGGTTGTCTTCGGGGGCCCACCAGGCAGGGCCGGTGGGTCTCGCTGTGGTACTTGTGGGCCCACCAGGCAGGGCCGGTGGGTCCCATGGTAGTCCTCGTGGGCCCACCAGGCAGGGCCGGTGGGTCCCGCGGTAGTCCTCGTGGGCCCACCAGGCAGGGCCGGTGGGTCCCGCGGTAGTCCTCGTGGGCCCACCAGGCAGGGCCGGTGGGTCCCGCGGTAGTCCTCGTGGGCCCACCAGGCAGGGCCGGTGGGTCCCGCGGTGGATTCATGCTAAAATTTGCACCCACAGTTACCCCCTCCAAGTTAGCTAGAGTGCATTCTGGCTGGCTTGGACTTGGTGCAAAAAATAGCAACTTCCTGTTTTGAAAAACGGACACGAAGAAACTTGTCGCATATTAGAGAAAGAAAAAGGGACTGATCGGTCAATTTGGACCGATCGTTCAAATTTGACCGATCGGTCAAATTTTGACCGATCGGTCAAATTTTGACCGATCGGTCAAATTTTGACCGATCGGTCAAAATTCAACCGGTCAAGAATCGGGTGATCGGTCAAAAAACAGGGTTTTTTGACCGATCCAGTAGTAATTTTGACCGATCAGCTGAAATTTGGCCGATCGGTTAAATTTTGACCGATCGGTCACTTTTGACCGATCGGTCAAATTTTGACCGATCGGGCAAAATTCAACCGGTCAAGAATCGGGTGATCGGTCAAAAAACAGGGTTTTTTGACCGATCCAGTAGTAAATTTGACTGATCAAATAACTTTCGCCGATCGGACATGTTTGTCCGATCGGTGAAAAATATCCGGTCAAGGTTCGAGTGATCGGCAAAAAACCTTGGTTTTTTGCCAGATCCACTAGAAATTTGACCGATCAGATAACTTTCGCCGATCGGACATGTTTGTCCGATCGGTGAAAAATATCCGGTCAAGGTTCGAGTGATCGGCAAAAAACCTTGGTTTTTTGCCAGATCCAGTAGAAATTTGACCGATCAGATAACTTTCGCCGATCGGACATGTTTGTCCGATCGGTGAAAAATATCCGGTCAAGGTTCGAGTGATCGGCAAAAAACCTTGGTTTTTTGCCAGATCCAGTAGAAATTTGACCGATCAGATAACTTTCGCCGATCGGACATGTTTGTCCGATCGGTGAAAAATATCCGGTCAAGGTTCGAGTGATCGGCAAAAAACCTTGGTTTTTTGCCAGATCCAGTAGAAATTTGACCGATCAGATAACTTTCGCCGATCGGACATGTTTGTCCGATCGGTGAAAAATATCCGGTCAAGGTTCGAGTGATCGGCAAAAAACCTTGGTTTTTTGCCAGATCCAGTAGAAATTTGACCGATCAGATAACTTTCGCCGATCGGACATGTTTGTCCGATCAGTGAAAAATATCCGGTCAAGGTTCGAGTGATCGGCAAAAAACCTTGGTTTTTTGCCAGATCCAGTAGAAATTTGACCGATCAGATAACTTTCGCCGATCGGACATGTTTGTCCGATCGGTGAAAAATATCCGGTCAAGGTTCGAGTGATCGGCAAAAAACCTTGGTTTTTTGCCAGATCCAGCAGAAATTGGACTGATCAAAGTAAAGTTTTGAACCTGCCCTTCAGAGAAGGTTTACTGCTTTGTTTTTCGATATTTTGGCAGAGTTTTGAACATTGATGGAGCTTGATTCTTCTTGTTTTGAATCCTTGGTTGGCTTGATGGTTGCTTTGAACCGGCGGTTCGGTTTACCCAGACCGGTGGCTTGCTTGGACCGTTGGTTCATGTGGATCGGTAGGTCCGACGTTTCGCCTGGTCGCGACTGTTCGCCTGGTTTTGCGCTTGCTACGGATGGATGCCACGTGTACCTACAAAAACACGCGATTTGATCTGGTGAAGACACGTGTTTTCTCGATTTGCGCACCTGTTTTACCCTGGGTACAAAAGTTTTCACTGGCTGTCATTTCGTCTCACGTTTCCAAAATTTTTCGAAGTCCAGACCCTTGTTCTCCTGATTTCTGCTCTTGTTCTTGTTCTCGTTCGATCGGTCCAATGGCTTCATCTGGCAGTTCGAAGAAGTCCGGTACAGCTCCCTCGAAGAGAAAGGGGAAGGAAATTGTCGAGGTTCAATCTCCTCCGAGGGGCCGTGGCAAAGGCAAGGTTGCTCTCGCTGAACTTGGCCAACTGGGCAAGAGGCACCAAGGGGTAGGTTTTGCCTCAGCGCCATCAAGGCCAGAATTCATCCCCAAAGTGAAGTTTGTTCTGGGTCCGCTCATGCCTCTGACAGAGGAGACAGAGTATATATATAATACTGGCGGTGAGTTCACAGATACGAAGAGAAAGAAGTGGCAAGCACTTCTCTCTTATTTCACTGAAGGGAAGGGAGCGCAGCCTTCACTCCCTAGCATCCAGACGGCTTTCGGCATCGACAAGAAGACCGTCTTCACCAGTTTTGCCAGCAACGAGAAGGTCATGGGAACCATCGTGACCATCGGCCAAATGAACTGCGGTCTACGTCTGCCTCTGCCACCCTTCGCTGCCAGATTACTGAACACCTCTGGCCTCTGCCCGGGGCAAGTCACAGGGAATGCCTGGCGAATCATCTATGCGTTCTGCCGGGTGGAATCAGATTTCCAGGAGGACTTGAGGGCCTGCTATTCCAGTATCCCGGAAGGTGAACCTGCCCGGATCGAGCTTGGATATTTCTTCTTCCATTATCGATGGAATTATAGGAAGGACAGCCCGTTCTACAATTTGACTGGTGTGTCTCCGCTTCGTCCGTTAACTGATACAGTTCCTTCGGACAAGTTGTACACGGACTGGCCTATTTCTGTATCTGGCGCCTGGACGTCCATGTCAGTGCCCGACACCCCTCGAGACAGCGTGCACGAGGCGGTGAAAATGTACAGCGCTGGAGGCATCTTCGCCTGGAATTTTGAGAGGGCTGGAGCCATAGATAACTTGTTCCTCGAGCTAACCTGTGGAACCAGGTCGTGGAAACAGTTTTCTAACTGTCCTGTGAGATATGGCAAGGCCAATCTCCTCCACAGATCAAAGGACAGGTACGAGGACAATGAAGTTCTATACTCGGACTACGAGGAGGACCCTCAGTCGGGTAAGATCGTTCGAAAGATTAGGGCCGAGAAGAAAATCTACACCGCAAGGCACCGATTACCTACCATGGATGAGAAACTGGTGCTCCAAAGAGGCCCAGTGAAGAAGAAGCGAAAAACTCTCGTCAAGCCTAAGGAAGATGAAGATGAAGGGAAGAAGAACGAAGAGGAAGAAGAAAAGAAGAAGAATGAAGAAGAAGAAGAGACAGAGAATGTCAGCCACGACATCAGTGGCAATGACGAAGACGAGGAAGGGGACGGCGAGGACGATCCGTCTTCTACCCCCTCTAGTGGGGATGGTGAGAATGGGGGTGGTGAGGAAGAAATTCCTCCCACCCCCACTGGTGGTGCAACGGGGGAGGACTCGATCCCTATTCCCATTGACGAGGTTAAAGCCCGTCAGATGGAGGAAATTCTCGACACAGAAGGCGACGGCAAAAAGGTGGTTCCCACCTACAAATTTGACGAATTGAAGAGGCCGATGCGCTTCAAAATTAAATTATCGAAGAGTGCTGGGGTTGGAAGCAACCCCACGCCTCTTGATCAAATCCCCCCCGACACTCTTCGCATTGAGGGAGCAACAATGAGTGGGGGTGTAGAGGTTGAGCAACCCCCTCCCCCCTCTCACTCTCTGCTCAACGAGGTGGAGGCCATGGTGGCCGGGCTCATTCAGCCAGGCGGGTCGCAAGAAGAGAGAGCCTCACCTCCCAGGAATGCTTCCCCCCCCTGCTAATTTGGAGAGGGGAAGTCGAGTGGGCGATGGGGCTCCTCAACTTCAACCAGCGCCAACCCCGATTCAGGAGAAATCGACTCCTCAGAGTGGCTCTGATCGTCGGAAGGGCAAAGAGCCGAGGGTCGAAACATCAGGTATTTGAACTTAACTTGCTTTGAATGTCTTGTCTCTGAAGTTCGAAAATAATCTAACACTTTGATTCTCTTTGATTGCAGGTGCGCCTGCTGGATTGACTCCAACAATAAGGAGCTTGGGTGACGTTGAAGACGATTGATGGCCAAGAAAGACCTTCGATGGGTTTCTCGATCCAGGTATCTTCTTTGCTCGCAGTAGAACGAACGTGGAAGATGCGTCGAACTTGGCGATCGACTTCCTTCCCGGTCAAAACTTGATTGTGCAAGGTTCCATGAATGCCAAAGACATTGGCATTCACAGAAATTGGTTGCCGGTTGGAAGAGATTTGATGTATCCAACACACTTCTTTTCCCTTGGCAGAGGTCCGATGTTGATTGTGTCCGCCTCTAACAAACTCTTGAAGATGGCCTTCTCGCAATAGGTCTTCAAGATGGAATTTCAGCCGAAAACACCGATCGGTAGAATGGCCGTGACTTCGATGGAAGTCGCAGTAGACTGTTTTGTCTGCTGTGAATTTGGAATTCGGCTGAAGAGGATTAGGCCTCCGAACGAACTCTTCATGTTGAATGCGGTCGAGTATCTGTTCGACCGGCATATTCCACTCGGTGAAAGTGGTCTTCGTTGGAGATCGACGTCCATCATTCTTTGATCTTTTGTTGGCCGGAGGGGCTGCTGCTTCAGCGTTGTGAGCCTTTGCAGCATATTTAGGTGCTTCTCTTTCAGCAGGCCTTCTCTTAGTTTCTCGCCCTTTTCGAGCAACTTGATCGTCTTCCACCTCAATCTCCCTCTGAATTCGATCGAACATAGCTCCCAGAGAAGGAGGGGGATTGCGGATGAAGTCATTGTAGATGTGTAAATCGAAGCGGAGAGCGTTCTGGAAAGCCAACATGATGGCTTCATCATCCAGATGCCTTCCAGAGAGAGCAGCATGCTCGTTGCGAAACCTCCTCGTGAAGCTGCGGAGAGTCTCATCTGCACCCATCCTTAGTCGATATAGAGAGTCGAGCTTCTTCTCGGGTTTCAGGTTGAGCTGGTAATGCTGCACAAAGAGGTTAGCCAAAACACCGAACTGGGTAATGGACCCAGCTCGGAGATTGTGATACCAGTCGAGTGAAGGCTCGTCGAGACTTCCCGCGAAGGTGCGGCAGAGCACGTTGTTTTCCTCTTCGTGTGGCGTTAGAGCTTGCTTGAAGGCAAGTATATGGAGGCTTGGATCTCCTCGGACGCAGTTGAATTTGGGGAGGGTAGGAGTTCTCCATCCTCTTGGAAATGCTGATTCGAAGAGGCTTCGATGTAGTGGCCCGGCAGAAGAGTAGCCATCCCTACGACCGTGTCCTCGACCTAGAGGTGGGTCAAGAGGTAAGATCGCAAGGTCTTGTTCTGGCATCGGAGTGTTCGCCGGTCGAAGTCGATGTCGAAGGTCCGATCCAAGTCCACGTTGGAGTGGAATGGAAGGGGAGACTCTACTCTTTGAAGGAGCGCCTTTCATTTGGTGCTTCCTTGGCAGGTTGAGCTTCGATGGTGCTCTTTTGTCGCAGTTACGACCAGATGAAGATTGGGAGGACTCGTCTTCAAGACGATCCCAGACACTCTGCTTCCAAGGAGCAGCAGAGGGAGTTGGGTCGCGTCGAATCCTCTCGAGAGCATCAGTGCCCATTGACCTCCGTTGTTCGGAGTAAATTGAATGTCGAGGAGGATCAACCCTCTCACTTGCGGAGGGGATCGGAATAGCAATTCCAGCTTCGGAAGCTGCCTTCTTCAGAGCATCCCTCTCAGCAGTGAGGGTGGCGTTTTGCTTCGCCAATTGGAGTAATTGGAAGTCGATGGAGGATCTTCAGCAGGAGCAGGGACAGTCTGCCCAATTGATTGATGAGGATGAGGGGCGATCGGTCGATCGACTGATCTCCCGCTTCCTGAGTGAACTCCCATCTCGGGGACAGCAAGGGGCTGCCCGAAGTTGAGCCTTTGACTCATTGAACGAGTCTCAGGACGAGGTTGATGTTGAGTGTTACTTCCTTCTGGTTGACCCTGATGTTTGGTTCTCGCCATTCAGAGTGCGAAGGGTACAACGAGATTGCCGACGTCCGATCAGTTGTCTGATTAACCGAGGGGACGAGGAAGTTTGACTATATTGATATGGTAGTCAAAGTAGAGAGAACACAGCTTCTCGCTCGAATCCCACAGACGGCGCCAAACTGTGGGGGAAAATCTTCGTGCCGACCCGAAGACCTTCGCAGCACCAGTCAATTGGAGTCGAAGTTAATGTCGAAGATCGTTGGTCGATCGGTTGGTTGAAGTTGTTGCTTTTTTGATATGTAAACAGAAAAGCAATCAGAGAGAGAGAGATTTTGACACAAGAGAAGTGATCTCGGAGTTCAGCCGAAGCCTACGTCTCCGTGCTATAGGGAGCAACCCGAATTCACTAACACTTATGTTGAAGTGACCTCGACAGGCCGAGTATCACTGAAAGCTCCCTGATCTCTTCGAAAGAGAGAAGAAGATCGAAGAGAGATGGTAGATCAGAAGTTGAAAATCCCAGAGCTCTGGTTTTTAGAACTGAGAATTCGATCCATTTACATTCAAAGGCTATGCTATTTATAGGCATTCTGGGTGGCAAATGGCGGTTTCTGCTGCAGTATCTGGGGATCCTCCAGGTAAAGTTGCGGGCCCCGCGGTTGTCTTCGGGGGCCCACCAGGCAGGGCCGGTGGGTCTCGCTGTGGTACTTGTGGGCCCACCAGGCAGGGCCGGTGGGTCCCGTGGTAGTCCTCGTGGGCCCACCAGGCAGGGCCGGTGGGTCCCGCGGTAGTCCTCGTGGGCCCACCAGGCAGGGCCGGTGGGTCCCGCGGTAGTCCTCGTGGGCCCACCAGGCAGGGCCGGTGGGTCCCGCGGTGGATTCATGCTAAAATTTGCACCCACAAATGTATCCATTCTAATCCATTCGTACGATCCATTCTAATCCATTCGTACGATCCATTCTAATTCATTCGCATGAATGTAACCATTCTAATTCATTCATTTGATCCATTCTAAATCATTCGTACGATCCATTCTAATTCATTCGTCCGATCCATTCTAATTCATTCGCACGAATGCATCTATTCTAAACCATTCATACGATCCATTCTAATTTATTCGTACGATCTATTCTAATTCATTCGTAAGATCCATTCTAATTCATTCGTACGATCCATTCTAATTCATTCGTACGATCCATTCTAATTCATTCGTAAGATCCATTCTAATTCATTCGTACGATCCATTCTAATTCATTCGTACGATCCATTCTAATTCATTCGCACGAATATATCCATTCTAGTTCATTCGTACGATCCATTCTAATTCATTCGTACGATCCATTCTAATTCATTCGCACGATCCATTCTAATTCATTCGTACGATCCATTCTAATTCATTCATACGATCCATTCTAATTCATTCGTACGATCCATTCTAATTCATTCGCACAAATGTATCCATTCTAATTCATTCGTACGATCCATTCTAATTCATTCACACGATCCATTCTAATTCATTCGTACGATCCATTCTAATTCTTTCACACGATCCATTCTAATTCATTCGTACGATCCATTCTAATTCATTCGCATGATCCATTCTAATTCATTCGTACGATCCATTCTAATTCATTCATACGATCCATTCGAATACATTCATACGATCCATTCTAATTCATTTGCATGAATATATCCATTCTCATTCATTCGTACGATCCATTCTAATTTATTCGTACGATCCATTCTAATTCCTTCGTACGATCCATTCTAATTCATTCGTACGATCCATCCTAATTCCTTCGTACAATCCATTCTAATTCTTTCACACGATCCATTCTAATTCATTCGTACGATCCATTCTAATTCATTCGTGCAATCCATTCTAATTCATTCATACAATCCATTCTAATTCATTCGTACGATCCATTCTAATTCACTCATACGATCCATTCTAATACATTCATACGATCCATTCTAATTCATTTGCACGAATATATCCATTCTAATTCATTCGTACGATCCATTCTAATTCATTCGTAAGATCCATTCTAATTCATTCGTACGATCCATTCTAATTCATTCGTACGATCCATTCTAATTCCTTCGTACGAATGAATTAGAATGGATCGTACGAATGAATTAGAATGGATCGTACGAATGAATTAGAATGGATCGTACGAAGGAATTAGAATGGATCGTACGAATGAATTAGAATGGATATATTCGTGCAAATGAATTAGAATGGATCGTATGAATGTATTAGAATGGATCGTATGAGTGAATTAGAATGGATCGTACGAATGAATTAGAATGAATCGTATGAATGAATTAGAATGGATACATTCGTGTGAATGAATTAGAATGGATCGTATGAATGAATTAGAATAGATTTTGTGAATGAATTAGAATTGATCGTACGAATGAATTAGAATGGATACATTAGTGCGAATGAATTAGAATGGATTGTATGAATGAATTAGAATGGATCGTACAAATGAATTAGAATGGATCGTATGAGTGAATTAGAATGGATACGAAGGAATTAGAATGGATCGTACGAAGGAATTAGAATGGATCATACGAATGAAATTGAATGGATCGTACGAAGGAATTAGAATGGATCGTACGGAGGAATTAGAATGGATCGTACGAATGAATTAGAATGGATATATTCGTGCAAATGAATTAGAATGGATCGTATGAATAAATTAGAATGGATCGTATGAGTGAATTAGAAGGGATAGTACGAATGAAGTAGAATGGATCGTATGAATGAATTAGAATGGATACATTCGTGTGAATGAATTAGAATGGATCGTATGAATGAATTAGAATACATTGTGCGAATGAATTAGAATGGATCGTACGAATGAATTAGAATGGATACATTCGTGTGAATAAATTAGAATGGATTGTATGAATGAATTAGAATGGATCGTACGAATGGATTAGAATGGATCGTACGAATAAATTAGAATAGATTGCGCGAATGAATTAGAATGGATCGTACGAATGAATTAGAATGGATCGTACGAAGGAATTAGAATGGATCGTACGAATGAATTAGAATGGATCGTACGAATGAATTAGAATGGATCGTACGATTGAATTAGAATGGATCATATGAATGAGTAAGAATGGATCGTACGAATGAATTAGAATGGATCGTACGAATGAATTAGAATGGATCGTACGAATGAATTAGAATGGATCGTACGATTGAATTAGAATGGATCATACGAATGAGTAAGAATGGATCGTATGAATGAATTAGATTGGATCGTACGATCCATTCTAATTCATTAGCATGGATCGTGCTAATAAATTAGAATGGAATATACGAATAAATTAGAATGGATCGTAGAATGAATCGTACGAATGAATTAGAATGGATCGTACGAATGAATTAGAATAGATCATAGGAATAAATTAGAATGGATCGTGCAAATGAATTAGAATGGATACATTCGTGCGAATGAATTAGAATGGATCGTGAGAATGAAGTAGAATGGATCGTACGAATGAATTAGAATCGATATATTTGAACGAATAAATTAGAATGGATCATACGAATGAATTAGAATGGATCGTACGAATGAATTAGAATAGATAGTGCGAATGAATTAGAATCGATAGTACGAATGAATTAGAATGGATCGTACGAATGAATTAGAATGGATCATCCGAATGAGTAAGAATGGATCGTACGAATGAATTAGAATGGATCGTACGAATGAATTAGAATGGATCGTACGAATAAATTAGAATGGATACATTTGTCCGAATGAATTAGAATGGATCATACGAATGAGTAAGAATGGATCGTACGAATGAAATAGAATAGATTGTACGAATGAATTAGAATGGATCCTACAAATGAATTAGAATGGATCGTGTAAAAGAATTAGAATGGATTGTATGAATGAATTAGAATGGATCGTATGAATGAATTAGAATGGATCGTGCGAATGAATTCGAATGGATCGTACGAATTCATTCTAATTCATTCATACAATCCATTCTATATCTTTCACACGATCCATTCTAATTCATTCGTACGTTCCATTCTAATTCATTAGCACGATCCATGCTAATTCATTCGTTCGATCAATTCTAATTCATTAGCACGATCTATTCTAATTCATTCGTATGATCCATTCTAATTCATTCGCACGATCTATTCTAATTCATTCATAGGATCCATTCTAATTCATTCATACGATCTATTCTAATTCTTTCGCACGAATGTATCCATTTTAATTCATTCGCACGAATGTTTCCATTCTAATTCATTCGTACGATCCATTCTAATTCCTTCGTACGATCCATTCTAATTCATTCGCACAATCCATTCTATTTCATTCGTACGATCCATTCTTACTCATTCGTATGATCCATTATGGATACATTCGTGCGAATGAATTAGAATGGATCATACGAATGAGTAAGAATGGATCGTACGAATGAAATAGAATGGATTGTGCGAATGAATTAGAATGGATCGTACGAATAAATTAGAATGGATCGTGTGAAAGAATTAGAATGGATTGTATGAATGAATTAGAATAGATCGTATGAATGAATTAGAATGGATCGTACGAATGAATTAGAATGGATCGTACGAATGAATTAGAATGGATACATTCGTGCGAATGAATTAGAATGGATACATTCGTGCGAAAGAATTAGAATAGATCGTATGAATGAATTAGAATGGATCCTATGAATGAATTAGAATGGATCGTGCGAATGAATTAGAATGGATCTTACGAATGAATTAGAATGGATCGTGCCAATGAATTAGAATTGATCGAACGAATGAATTAGAATGGATACATTCGTGCGAATGAATTAGAATGAATCGGACGAATGAATTAGAATGGATCGTACGAATGAGTAAGAGTGGATCATACGAATGAAATAGAATAGATCGTACGAATGAATTAGAATGGATCGTACGAAGGAATTAGAATGGATCGTACGAATGTATTAGAATGGATCGTATGAGTGAATTAGAATGGATCGTACGAATGAATTAGAATGGATCGTATGAATGAATTAGAATGGATACATTCGTGTGAATGAATTAGAATGAATTGTATGAATGAATTAGAATAGATTTTGTGAATGAATTAGAACTGATCGTACGAATGAATTAGAATTGATACATTCGTGCGAATGAATTAGAATGCATTGTATGAATGAATTAGAATGGATCCTATGAATGAATTAGAATGGATCGTGCGAATGAATTAGAATGGATCGTACGAATGAATTAGAATGGATCGTACGAATGAACTAGAATGGATACATTTGTGCGAATGAATTAGAATGGATCGTACGAATGAATTAGAATGGATCTTACGAATGAATTAGAATGGATCGTACGAATGAATTAGAATGGATACATTCGTGCGAATGAATTAGAATGGATCGGACGAATGAATTAGAACGGATCGTACGAATGAATTAGAACGGATCGTACGAATGAATTAGAATGGATAAAATGAATGAATTAGAATGGTTACATTCATGCGAAGGAATTAGAATGGATCGTACGAATGGATTAGAATGGATCGTACGAATGGATTAGAATGGATACATTCGAGCGAATGAATTAGAATGGATCGTACGAATGAATTAGAATGGATCATATGAATGGATTAGAATGGATCCTACGAATGGATTAGAATGGATACCTTTGTGCATATGAATTAGAATGGATCGTACGAATGAATTAGAATGGATCATATTAATGAATTAGAATGGATCGTACGAATGAATTAGAATGGATACATTCGTGCGAATGAATTAGAATGGATCGTGCGAATCAATTAGACTGGATCGTGCGAATAAATAAGAATAGATCATAGGAATGAATTAGAATGGATCGTACGAATTAATTAGAATGGATCGTACGAATAAATTAGATTGGATCGGATGAATAAATTAGAATGGATCGTACGAATGAATTAGAATGGATCGTACGAATAAATTAGAATAGATACATTCGTCCGAATGAATTAGAATGGATCATACGAATGAGTAAGAATGGATTGTACGAATGAAATAGAATAGATTGTACGAATGAATTAGAATGGATCCTACGAATGAATTAGAATGGATCGTGTGAAAGAATTAGAATGGATTGTATGAATGAATTAGAATGGATCGTATGAATGAATTAGAATGGATCGTGCGAATGAATTCGAATGGATCGTACGAATTCATTCTAATTCATTCATACAATCCATTCTAATTCTTTCACACGATCCATTCTAATTCATTTGTACGTTCTATTCTAATTCATTAGCACGATCCATGCAAATTCATTCGTTCGATCAATTCTAATTCAATAGCACGATCCATTCTAATTCATTCGTACGATCCATTCTAATTCATTTGCACGATCCATTCTAATTCATTCATAGGATCCATTCTAATTCATTCATACGATCTATTCTAATTCTTTCGCACGAATGTATCCATTCTAATTCATTCGTACGATCCAGTCTAATTCATTCGTATGATCTATTCTAATTCATTCATACGATCTATTCTAATTCATTCATACAATCCATTCTAATTCTTTCACACGATCCATTCTAATTCATTCGTACGATCCATTCTAATTCATTCGCACAATCCATTCTATTTCATTCGTATGATCCATTCTTACTCATTGGTACGATCCATTCTAATTCATTCGCACGAATGTATCCATTCTAATTTATTCGTACGAATCCATACTAATTCATTCGTACAATCCATTCTATTTCATTCGTACGATCCATTCTTACTCATTCGTATGATCCATCCTAATTCATTCGCACGAATGTATCCATTCTAAATCATTCGTACGATCCATTCTAATTCATTCGTACGATCCATTCTAAATCATTCGTACAATCCATTCTATTTCATTCGTACGATCAATTCTAATTCATTTGCACGATCCATTCGAATTCATTCGTACGATCCATTCAAATTCGTTCGCACGATCCATTCTAATTCATTCGTACAATCCATTCTATTTCATTCGTATGATCCATTCTTACTCATTCGTATGATCCATTCTAATTCATTCGCACGAATGTATCCATTCTAATCCATTTGTACGATCCATTCTAATCCATTCGTACGATCCATTCTAATTCATTCGCATGGATGTAACCATTCTAATTCATTCATTTGATCCATTCTAATTCATTCGTACGATCCATTCTAATTCATTCGTCCGATCCATTCTAATTCATTCGCACGAATGTATCCATTCTAAACCATTCATACGATCCCTTCTAATTTATTCGTACGATCCATTCTAATTCATTCGTATGATCCATTCTAATTCATTCGTACGATCCATTCTAATTCATTCGTACGATCCATTCTAATTCATTCGCACGAATGTATCCATTCTAGTTCATTCGTACGATCCATTCTAATTCATTCGTACGATCCATTCTAATTAATTCGCACGATCCATTCTAATTCATTCGTACGATCCATTCTAATTCATTCGTACGATCCATTCTAATTCCTTCGTACGATCCATTCTAATTCCTTCGTACGATCCATTCTAATTCTTTCGTACGAATGAGTTAGAATGGATACATTTGTGCGAATGAATTAGAATAGATCGTACGAATGAATTAGAATGGATCGTATGAATGAATTAGAATGGATCGTACGAATGAATTAGAATGGATCGTACGAAGGAATTAGAATGGATCGTACGAATGAATTAGAATGGATCGTTCGAATAAATTAGAATGGATACATTCATCCGAATGAATTAGAATGGATCATACGAATGAGTAAGAATGGATCGTACGAATGAAATAGAATAGATTGTACGAATTAATTAGAATGGATCCTACGAATGAATTAGAATAGATCGTGTGAAAGAATTAGAATGGATTGTATGAATGAATTAGAATGGATCGTATGAATGAATTAGAATGGATCATGCGAATGAATTCGAATGGATCGTACGAATTCATTCTAATTCATTCATACAATCCATTCTAATTCTTTCACACGATCCATTCTAATTCATTCGTACGTTCCATTCTTATTCATTAGCACGATCCATGCTAATTTATTCGTTCGATCAGTTCTAATTCATTAGCACGATCCATTCTAATTCATTCGTACGATCCATTCTAATTCATTCGCACGATCCATTCTAATTCATTCATAGGATCCATTCTACTTCATTCATACGATCTATTCTAATTCTTTCGCACGAATGTAGCAATTCTAATTCATTCGCACGAATGTATCCATTCTAATTCATTCGTACGATCCATTCTAATTCATTCATACGATCCATTCTAATTCATTCGTACGATCCATTCTAATTCGTTCATATGATCTATTCTAATTTATTCATACCATCCATTCTAATTCTTTCACACGATCCATTCTAATTCATTCGTACGATCCATTCTAATTCATTCGCACAATCCATTCTATTTCATTCGTACGATCCATTCTTACTCATTCGTATGATCTATTCTAATTCATTCGCACGTTCCATTCTAATTCATTCGTACGATCCATTCTAATTCATTCATACAATCCATTCTAATTCATTCGTACGATCCATTCTAATTCATTCGTACAATCTATTCTAATTCATTCATACAATCCATTCTAATTCATTCGCACGATTCATTCTAATTCATTCATACGATCCATTCTATTCGAATGGATCATGCGATCCATTCGAATTCATTCGCACGATCCATTCTAATTCATACGAATTAGAATGAATTAGAATGGATCGTTCGAATAAATTAGAATGGATACATTCATCCGAATGAATTAGAATGGATCATACGAATGAGTTAGAATGGATCATACGAATGAATTAGAATGGATTGTACGAATGAATTAGAATGGATTGTGCGAATGAATTAGAATGGATCGTATGAATGAATAAGAATGGATCCTACGAATGAATTAGAATGGATCGTACGAATGAATTAGAATGGATCGTACGATTCATTCTAATTCATTCGTACGATCCATTCTAATACATTCGTACGATTCATGCTAATTCATTCGCACGATCCATTCTAATTCATTCGTACGATCCATTCTTATTCATTCATACGATCCATTCTAATTCATTCGCACAATCCATTCTAATTCATTCGTACAATCCATTCTAATTCATTCGTATGATCCATTCTAACTCATTCGGTGGATCCATTCTAATTCATTCGTACGATCCATTCTAATTCATTCCCACGATCCATTCTAATTTATTCGTACGATCCATTCTAATTCATTCGTACGATCTATTCTAATTCATTGGCACGAATGTAACCATTCTAATTCATTCATACGATTCATTCTAATTCATTCGTATGAGCTATTGTAATTCATTTGTACGATCCATTCTAATTCATTCATACGATCCATTGTAATTCATTCATACAATCCATTTAGATTCATTCGCACAAATGTATCCATTCAAATTTATTCGTACGATCCAGTCTAATTCATTCGTACGATCCATTCTAATTCATTCGCACGAATATATCCATTCTAATTCTTTCGTACGATGCATTCTAATTCATTCATACGATCCATTCTAATTCATTCGTACGATCCATTCTAATTCATTCGCACGAATGTATCCATTCTAATTCATTCGCACGAATGTATCCATTCTAATTCATTCGTACAATCCATTCTATTTCATTCGTACGATCCATTCTTACTCATTCGTATGATCTATTCTAATTCATTCGTATAATCCATTCTAATTCATTCGTACGATCTATTCTAATTCATTCGTACGATCCATTCTAATTCATTCGCACGATCCATTCTAATTCATTCATATGATCCATTCTAATTCATTCATACAATCCATTCTAATTCTTTCACACGATCCATTCTAATTCATTCATACGATCCATTCTAATTCATTCATACAATCCATTCTATTTTATTCGTACGATCCATTCTTACTCATTCGTACGATCCATTCCAATTCATTCGTACGATCCATTCTAATTCATTCGTACGATCCATTCTAATTCATTCGTACGATCCATTCTAATTCATTCGCACGATCCATTCTAATTCATTCATAGGATCCATTCAAATTCATTCATACGATCTATTCTAATTCTTTCGCAAGAATGTATCCATTCTAATTCATTCGCACGAATGTATCCATTCTAATTCATTCGTACAATCCATTCTAATTTATTTGTACGATCCATTCTAATTCATTCGTACGATCCATTCAAATTCATTCGCATGATCCATTCTAATTCATTCGTACAATCGATTCTATTTCATTCGTACGATCCATTCTTACTCATTCGTATGATCCATTCTAATTCATTCGCACGAATGTATCCATTCTAATCCATTCGTACGATCCATTCTAATCCATTCGTACGATCCATTCTAATTCATTCGCATGAATGTAACCATTCTAATTCATTCATTTGATCCATTCTAATTCATTCGTACGATCCATTCTAATTCATTCGTCCGATCCATTGTAATTCATTCGCACGAATGTATCCATTCTAAACCATTCATACGATCCATTCTAATTTATTCGTACGATCCATTCTAATTCATTCGTAAGATCCATTCTAATTCATTCGTACGATCCATTCTAATTCATTCGTACGATCCATTCTAATTCATTCGTAAGATCCATTCTAATTCATTCATACGATCTATTCTAATTCATTCGCACGAAAGTATCCATTCTAGTTCATTCGTATGATCCATTCTAATTCATTCGTACGATCCATTCTAATTCATTCGCACGATCCATTCTAATTCATTCGTACGATCCATTCTAATTCATTCGTACGATCCATTCTAATTCACTCGTACGATCCATGCTAATTCATTCGTTCGATCAATTCTAATTCATTAGCACGATCCATTCTAATTCATTCGTACGATCCATTCTAATTCATTCGCATGATCCATTCTAATTCATTCATAGGATCCATTCTAACTCATTCATACGATCTATTCTAATTCTTTCGCATGAATGTTTCCATTCTAATTCATTCGCACGAATGTATCCATTCTAATTCATTCCTACGATCCATTCTAATTCATTCGTACGATCCATTCTAATTCATTCGCACAATCTATTCTAATTTATTCATACGATCCATTCTAATTCATTCGCACGAATGTATCCATTCTAATTCATTCATACGATCCATTCTACTTCATTCGTACGATCCATTCTAATTCATTCGCATGAATGTAACCATTCTAATGAATTCATTTGATCCATTCTAATTCATTCGTACGATCCATTCTAATTCATTCGTCCGATCCATTCGTACTCATTCGTATGATCAATTCTAATTCATTCGCACGAATATATCCATTCAAATTCATTCGTACGATCCTGAATTAGAATGGATCGTACGAATGAATTAGAATGGATACCTTTGTGCATATGAATTAGAATGGATCATACGAATTAAATAGAATGAATTCGTACGATCCATTCGAATTCATTCGCATGATCCATTCTAATTCATTCATATGATCCATTCTAATTCATTCATACAATCCATTCTAATTCTTTCACACGATCCATTCTAATTTATTCGTAGGATCCATTCTAATTCAATCGTACAATCTATTCTATTTCATTCGTACGATCCATTCTTACTCATTCGTATGATCCATTCTAATTCATTCGGACGAATGTATCCATTCTAATTTATTCGTACGATCCATTCTAATTCATTCATCCGATCCATTCTAATTCATTCGCACGAATGTATCCATTCTAATTCATTCGTACGATCCATTCTAATTCATTCGTACGATCCATTCTAATTCATTCGTAAGATCCATTCTAATTCATTCGTACGATCCATTCTAATTCATTCGTACAATCCATTCTAATTCATTCGCACGAATGTATCCATTCTAGTTCATTCGTACGATCCATTCTAATTCATTCGTACGATCCATTTTAATTCATTCGCACGATCCATTCTAATTCATTCGTACGATCCATTCTATTTCATTCATACGATCCATTCTAATTCATTCGTACGATCCATTCTAATTCATTCGCACAAAGTATCCATTATAATTCATTCGTAAGATCCATTCTAATTCATTCGTATGATCCATTCTAATTCATTCGCATGAATGTATCCATTCTAATTCATTCGTACGATCAATTCTAATTCATTCGTACGATCCATTCTAATTAATTCGTATGATCCATTCTAATTCATTCGTATGATCAATTCTAGTTCATTCGTACGATCCATTCTAATTCATTCGTACGATCCATTCTAATTCATTCGCACGATCCATTCTAATTCATTCATACAATCCATTCTAATTCTTTCACACGATCCATTCTAATTAATTCGTACGAACCATTCTAATTTATTCGTGCAATCCATTCTATTTCATTCGTACGATCCATTCTTACTCATTCGTACGATCCATTCTAATTCATTCACACGAATGTATCCATTCGTACGAATGAATTAAAATAGATTGTACGAATGAATTAGAATGGATCGTACGAATGAATTAGAATGGATCGTATGAATGAATTAGAATGGATCGTACGAATGAATTAGAATGGATCATACGAATGAATTAGAATGGATCGTACGAATGAATTAGAATGGATCGTACGAATGAACTAGAATGGATACATTCGTGCGAATGAATTAGAATGGATCGTACGAATGAATTAGAATGGATCGTACGAATGAATTAGAATGGATCATACGAATGAATTAGAATGGATCATACGAATGAATTAGAATGGATAGTACGAATGAATTAGAATGGATCATACGAATGAATTAGAATGGATCGTGTGAAAGAATTAGAATGGATCATATGAATGAATTAGAATGGATCGTGCGAATGAATTCGAATGGATCGTATGAATGAATTAGAATGGATCGTACGAATTAATTAGAATGGATACATTCGTGCGAATGAATTAGAATGGATACATTCGTGCGAAAGAATTAGAATAGATCGTATGAATGAATTAGAATGGATCCTATGAATGAATTAGAATGGATCGTGCGAATGAATTAGAATGGATCGTACGAATGAATTAGAATGTATCGTGCTAATGAATTAGAATTGATCGAACGAATGAATTATAATGGATCGTGCTAATGAATTAGAATGGAACGTACGAATGAATTAGAATGGATCGTGTGAAAGAATTAGAATGGATTGTATGAATGAATTAGAATAAATTCGTACGATCCATTCGAATTCATTCGCACGATCCATTCTAATTCATTCATACGATCCATTCTAATTCATTCATACAATCCATTCTAATTCTTTCACACGATCCATTCTAATTCATTCGTAGGATCCATTCTAATTCATTCATACAATCTATTCTATTTCATTCGTACGATCCATTCTTACTCATTTGTATGATCTATTCTAATTCATTCGGACGAATGTATCCATTCTAATTTATTTGTACGATCCATTCTAATTCATTCGTACGATCCATTCTAATTCATTCGTACGATCCATTCTTACTCATTCGTATGATCCATTCTAATTCATTCGTACGATCCATTCTAATTCATTCGTACGATCCATTCTAATTCATTCGCACAATCTATTCTAATTCATTCGTACGATCCATTCTAATTCATCCGTACGATCGTACGAATGAATTAGAATGGATCGTACGGAATGAATTAGAATGGATTGTATGAATGAATTAGAATGGATACATTCGTGCGAATGAATTAGAATGGATCATACGAATGAGTAAGAATGGATCGTACGAATGAAATAGAATGGATTGTACGAATGAATTAGAATGGATCGTACAAATGAATTAGAATGGATCGTACGAATGAATTAGAATGGATCATACGAATGAGTAAGAATGGATCGTACGAATGAAATAGAATAGATTGTACAAATGAATTAGAATGGATCCTACGAATGAATTAGAATGGATCGTGTGAAAGAATTAGAATGGATTGTATGAATGAATTAGAATGGATCGTATGAATGAATTAGAATGGATCGTGCGAATGAATTTGAATGGATCGTACGAATTCATTCTAATTCATTCATACAATCCATTCTAATTCTTTCACACGATCTATTCTAATTCATTCGTACGTTCCATTCTAATTCATTAGCACGATCCATGCTAATTCATTCGTTCGATCAATTCTAATTCATTAGCACGATCCATTCTAATTCATTCGTACGATCCATTCTAATTAATTCGCACGATCCATTCTAATTCATTCGTTTGATACATTCTAATTCCTTCGTACGATCCATTCTAATTCATTCATACAATCCATTCTAATTCTTTCACACGATCCATTCTAATTCATTCGTACGATCCATTCTAATTCATTCGTGCAATCCATTCTATTTCATTCGTACGATGCATTCTTACTCATTCGTACAATCCATTCTAATTCATTCACACGAATGTATCCATTCGTACGAATGAATTAGAATGGATCGTACGAATGAATTAGAATGGATCGTACGAATGAATTAGAATAGATCGTACGAATGAATTAGAATGGATTGTACGAAGGAATTAGAATGGATCGTACGAAGGAATTAGAATGGATATATTCGTGCAAATGAATTAGAATGGTTCGTATGAATGTATTAGAATGGATCGTATGAGTGAATTAGAATGGATCATACGAATGAATTAGAATGGATTGTATGAATGAATTAGAATGGATCGTACGAATAAATTAGAATGGATCGTATGAATGAATTAGAATGGATCGTACGAATGAATTAGAATGGATCATGCGAATTAATTAGATTGGATCGTACGAATGAATTAGAATGGATCGTACGAATGAACTAGAATGGATACATTCGTGCGAATGAATTAGAATGGATCGTACGAATGAATTAGAATGAATCGTACGAATGAATTAGAATGGATCGTACGAATGGATTAGAATGGATCATACGAATGAATTAGAATGGATCGTGCGAATGAATTAGAATGGATCGAACGAATGAATTAGAATGGATATATTCGAGCGAATGAATTAGAATAGATCGTAGGAATGAATTAGAATGGATCATACGAATGAATTAGAATTGATCGTACGAACGAATTAGAATGGATCGTACGAACGAATTTGAATGGATCATATGAATGAATTAGAATGGATCGTACGAGGTTACATTCATGAGAATGAATTAGAATGGATCGTACGAATGGATTAGAATGGATCGTACGAATGGATTAGAATGGATACATTCGAGCGAATGAATTAGAATGGATCGTACGAATGAATTAGAATGGATCGTACGAATGGATTAGAATGGATCCTACGAATGGATTAGAATGGATACCTTTGTGCATATGAATTAGAATGGATCGTATGAATGAATTAGAATGGATCATATTAATGAATTAGAATGGATCGTATGAATGAATTAGAATGGATACATTCGTGCACGATCCATTCTAATTCATTCGCACGAATGTATCCATTCTAATTCATTCGTACGATCCATTCTAATTCATTAATATGATCCATTCTATTTCATTCGTACGATCCATTCTAATTCATATGCACAAAGGTATCCATTCTAATTCATTCGTACGATCCATTCTAATTCAGGATCGTACGAATGAATTAGAATGGATACATTCGTGCGAATGAATTTGAATTGATCGTACGAATGAATTAGTATGGATCGTGCGAATGAATTAGAATGGATCATATGAATGAATTAGAATGGATCATACGAATGAACTAGAATGGATACATTCGTGCGAATGAATTAGAATGGATTGTACGAATGAATTAGAATGGATCGTACGAATGAATTAGAATGGATACATTCGTGCGAATGAATTAGAATGGATCGGACGAATGAATTAGAATGGATCGTACGAATGAATTAGAATGGATCAAATGAATGAATTAGAATGGTTACATTCATGCGAATGAATTAGAATGGATCGTACGAATGGATTAGAATGGATCGTTCGAATGGATTAGAATGGATACATTCGAGTGAATGAATTAGAATGGATCGTACGAATGAATTAGAATGGATCGTACGAATGGATTAGAATGGATCCTACGAATGGATTAGAATGGATACCTTTGTGCATATGAATTAGAATGGATCGTACGAATGAATTAGAATGGATCATATTAATGAATTAGAATGGATCGTACGAATGAATTAGAATGGATACATTCGTGCGAATGAATTAGAATGGATCGTGCGAATCAATTAGACTGGATCGTGCGAATGAATAAGAATAGATCATACGAATGAATTAGAATGGATCGTACGAATTAATTAGAATGGATACATTCGTGCGAATGAATTAGAATGGATTGTATGAATGAATTAGAATGGATCGTACGAATGAATTAGAATGGATCATACGAATTAATTAGAATGGATCATACGAATGAATTAGAATGGATCGCACGAATGAAATAGAATGGATTGTACGAATGAATTAGAATGGATCGTACGAATGAATTAGAATGGATCGTGTGAAAGAATTAGAATGGATTGTATGAATGAATTAGAATGGATCATATGAATGAATTAGAATGGATCATGTGAATGAATTCGAATGGATCGTATGAATAAATTAGAATGGATCGTACGATTGAATTAGAATGGATACATTCGTGCGAATGAATTAGAATGGATACATTCGTGCGAAAGAATTAGAATAGATCGTATGAATGAATTAGAATGGATCCTATGAATGAATTAGAATGGATCGTGCGAATAAATTAGAATGGATCGTACGAATGAATTAGAAAGGATCGTGCTAATGAATCAGAATTGATCGAACGAATGAATTAGCATGGATCGTGCTAATGAATTAGAATGGAACATACGAATGAATTAGAATGGATCGTGTGAAAGAATTAGAATGGATTGTATGAATGAATTAGAATGAATTCGTACGATCCATTCGAATTCATTCGCACGATTCATTCTAATTCATTCATACGATCCATTCTAATTCATTCATACAATCCATTCTAATTCTTTCACACGATCCATTCTAATTCATTCGTAGGTTCCATTCTAATTCATTCGTACAATCTATTCTATTTCATTCGTACGATCCATTCTTACTCATTCGTATGATCCATTCTAATTCATTCGGATGAATGTATCCATTCTTATTTATTTGTACGATCCATTCTAATTCATTCGTACGATCCATTCTAATTCATTCGTACGATCCATTCTTACTCATTCGTATGATCCATTCTAATTCATTCGTACGATCCATTCTAATTCATTCGTACAATCCATTCTAATTCATTCGCACAATCTATTCTAATTCATTCGTACGATCCATTCTAATTCATTCGTACGATCGTACGAATGAATTAGAATGGATCGTACGGAATGAATTAGAATGGATTGTATGAATGAATTAGAATGGATACATTCGTGCGAATGAATTAGAATGGATCATACGAATGAGTAAGAATGGATCGTACGAATGAAATAGAATGGATTGTACGAATGAATTAGAATGAATCGTACGAATAAATTAGAATGGATACATTCGTCCGAATGAATTAGAATGGATCAAACGAATGAGTAAGAATGGATCGTACGAATGAAATAGAATAGATTGTACGAATGAATTAGAATGGATCCTATGAATGAATTAGAATGGATCGTGTGAAAGAATTAGAATGGATTGTATGAATGAATTAGAATGGATCGTATGAATGAATTAGAATGGATCGTGTGAATGAATTCGAATGGATCGTACGAATTCATTCTAATTCATTCATATAATCCATTCTAATTCTTTCACACGATCTATTCTAATTCATTCGTAGGATCCATTCTAATTCATTCGTACAGTCTATTCTATTTCATTCGTACGATCCATTCTTACTCATTCGTATAATCCATTCTAATTCATTCGGACGAATGTATCCATTCTAATTTATTCGTACAATCCATTCTAATTCATTCGTACGATCCATTCTAATTCATTCGTACGATCCATTCTAATTCATTCGTCCGATCCATTCTAATTCATTCGCACGAATGTATCCATTCTAATTCATTCGTACGGTCCATTCTAATTCATTCGCACAATCCAATCTATTTCATTCGTACGATCCATTCTTACTCATTCGTATGATCCATTATGGATACATTCGTGTGAATGAATTAGAATGGATCATACGAATGAGTAAGAATGGATCGTACGAATGAAATAGAATGGATTGTGCGAATGAATTAGAATGGATCGTACGAATGAATTAGAACGGATCGTGTGAAAGAATTAGAATGGATTGTATGAATGAATTAGAATAGATCGTATGAATGAATTGGAGTGGATCGTACGAATGAATTAGAATGGATCGTACGAATGAACTAGAATGGATACATTCGTGTGAATGAATTAGAATGGATCGTACGAATGAATTAGAATGGATCGTATGAATGAATTAGAATGGTTCTTACGAATGAATTAGAATGGATCGTACGAATGCACGATCCATGCAAATGAATTAGAATAGATCGTACGAATGAACTAGAATGGATACATTCGTGCGAATGAATTAGAATGGATCGTACGAATGCATTCTAATTCATTCGTACGATCCATTCTAATTCATTCGCATGATCCATTCTAATTCATTCATAGGATCCATTCTAATTCATTCATACGATCTATTCTAATTCTTTCGCACGAATGTATTCATTCTAATTCATTCGCACGAATGTATCCATTCTAATTCATTCGTACGATCCATTCTAATTCATTCGTACGATCCATTCTAATTAATTCGTATGATCCATTCTAATTCATTCGTACGATCCATTCTAATTCATTCATACAATCCATTCTAATTCATTCGTACGATCCATTCTAATTCACTCACACGATCCATTCTAATACATTCATACGATCCATTCTAATTCATTTGCACGAATATATCCATTCTAATTCATTCGTACGATCCATTCTAATTCCTTCGTACGATCCATTCTAATTCATTCGTACGATCTATTCTAATTCATTCGTACGACCCATTCTAATTCATTCGTACGAATGAATTAGAATGGATACATTCGTGCGAATGAATTAGAATGGATATTTTCGTGCGAAAGAATTAGAATAGATCATATGAATGAATTAGAATGGATCCTATGAATGAATTAGAATGGATCGTGTGAATGAATTAGAATGGATCGTATGAATGAATTAGAATAGATCGTGCTAATGAATTAGAATTGATCGAACGAATGAATTAGCATGGATCGTGCTAATGAATTCGAATGGATCGTACGAATGAATTAGAATGGATCGTGTGAAAGAATTAGAATGGATTGTATGAATGAATTAGAATGGATCGTACGAATGAATTAGAATGGATCGTACGAATGAATTAGAATGGATCGTACGAATGAATTAGAATAGATCGTACGAATGAATTAGAATGGATCGTACGAAGGAATTAGAATGGATCGTACGAATGAATTAGAATGGATCGTATGAATGAATTAGAATGGATACATTCGTGTGAATGAATTAAAATGGATCGTATGAATGAATTAGAATAGATTTTGTGAATGAATTAGAACTGATCGTACGAATGAATTAGAATGGATACATTCGTGCGAATGAATTAGAATGGATTGTATGAATGAATTAGAATGGATCCTATGAATGAATTAGAATGGATCGTACGAATGAATTAGAATGGATACATTCGTGCGAATGAATTAGAATTGATCGTACGAATGAATTAGAATGGATCGTGCGAATGAATTAGAATGGATCGTACGAATGAATTAGAATGGATACATTCGTGCGAATGAATTAGAATGGATACATTCGTGCGAAAGAATTAGAATAGATCGTATGAATGAATTAGAATGGATCCTATGAATGAATTAGAATGGATCGTGCGAATGAATTAGAATGGATCGTATGAATGAATTAGAATGGATCGTGCTAATGAATTAGAATTGATCGAACGAATGAATTAGCATGGATCGTGCTAATGAATTAGAATGGAACGTACTAATGAATTAGAATGGATCGTGTGAAAGAATTAGAATGGATTGTATGAATGAATTAGAATGAATTCGTACGATCCATTCGAATTCATTCGCACGATCCATTCTAATTCATTCATACGATCCATTCTAATTCATTCAAACAATCCATTCTAATTCTTTCAAACGATCCATCCTAATTCATTCGTAGGATCCATTCTAATTCATTCGAACAATCTATTCTATTTCATTCGTACGATCCATTCTTACTCATTCATATAATCCATTCTAATTCATTCAGACGAATGTATCCATTCTAATTTATTCGTAAGATCCATTCTAATTCATTCGTACGATCCATTCTAATTCATTCGCTCGAATGTATCCATTCTAATCCATTCGTACGATCCATTCTAATCCATTCGTACGATCCATTCTAATTCATTCGCATGAATGTAACCATTCTAATTCATTCATTTGATCCATTCTAATTTATTCGTACGATCCATTCTAATTCATTAGCACGATCCATGCTAATTCATTCGTTCGATCAATTCTAATTCATTAGCACGATCTATTCTAATTCATTCGTACGACCCATTCTATTTCATTCGCACTATCCATTCTAATTCATTCATAGGATCCATTCTAATTCATTCATACGATCTATTCTAATTCTTTCGCACGAATGTATCCATTCTAATTCATTCGCACGAATGTATCCATTCTAATTCATTCGTACGATCCATTCTAATTCATTCGCTCGATCCATTCTAATTCATTCGTACGATCAATTCTAATTCATTCGCACGAATGTATCCATTCTAATTCATTCGTACGATCCATTCTAATTCATTCATAGGATCCATTCTAATTCATTCATACAATCCATTCTAATTCATTCGCACGAATGTATCCATTCTAATTCATTCGTACGATCAGTTCTAATTCATTCACAAAATCTATTCTAATTCATTCATACGATCCATTCTAATTCATTCACACGAATGTATCCATTCTAATTTATTCATACGATCCATTCTAATTCATTCGTACGATCCATTCTAATTCCTTCGTACGATCCAGTCTAATTCATTCATACGATCTATTCTAATTCATTCGTACGATCCATTCTAATTCATTCGTACGATCCATTCTAATTCCTTCGTACAATCCATTCTAATTCATTCGTACGATCCATTCTAATTCATTCATACAATCCATTCTAATTCTTTCACACGATCCATTCTAATTCATTCATATGATCCATTCTAATTCATTCGTGCAATCCATTCTATTTCATTCGTACGATCCATTCTTACTCATTCGTACGATCCATTCTAATTTATTCACACGAATGTATCCATTCGTACGAATGAATTAGAATAGATTGTACGAATGAATTAGAATGGATCGTACGAATGAATTAGAATGGATCGTACGAAGGAATTAGAATGGATCGTACGAATAAATTAGAATGGATCGTACGAATGAATTAGAATAGATCGTACGAATGAATTAGAATGGATCGTACGAAGGAATTAGAATGGATCGTACGAATGAATTAGAATGGATATATTCATGCAAATGAATTAGAATGGATCGTATGAATGTATTAGAATGGATCGTATGAGTGAATTAGAATGAATCGTACGAATGAATTAGAATGGATCGTATGAATGAATTAGAATGGATACATTCGTGTGAATGAATTAGAATGGATCGTATGAATGAATTAGAGTAGATTTTGTGAATGAATTAGAACTGATCGTACGAATAAATTAGAATGGATACATTCGTGCGAATGAATTAGAATGGATTGTATGAATGAATTAGAATGGATCCTATGAATGAATTAGAATGGATCGTACGAATGAATTAGAATGGATACATTCGTGCGAATGAAATAGAATGGATGATACGAATGAGTAAGAATGGATCGTCATTCTAATTCATTCGTATGATCCATTCTAATTCATGTGTATCCATTCTATTTCATTCGCACGATCCATTCTAATTCATTCGTGCAATCTATTCTAATTCATTCGTACGATCCATTCTAATTCATTCGTACGATCCAATCTAATTCATTCATACAATCGATTCTAATTTATTCGCACGAATGTATCCATTCTAATTTATTTGCACGATCCATTCTAATTCATTCCTATGATCTATTTTATTTCATTCGTACGATCCATTCTAATTCATTCGTACGATCTATTCTACGATCCATTCTAATTCATTCGTATAATCCATTCTAATTCATTAGCACGATCCATGCTAATGAATTAGAATGGATCGTACGATCCAATCTAATTCATTCATACGATCCATTCTTACTCATTCGTATGATCCATTCTAATTCAATCGTACGATCCATTCTAATTCAATCGTACGATCCATTCTAATTCATTCGTACGATCTATTCTAATTTCTTCGTACGATCCATTCTAATTCATTCGTACGATCCATTCTAATTCATTCGTACGATCCATTCTAATTCCTTCGTACGATCCATTCTAATTCATTCGTACGATCCATTCTAATTCATTCGCACAATCAATTCTAATTAATTCGTACGATCCATTCTAATTCATTCGTACGATCCATTCAAATTCATTCATACAATCCATTCTAATTTATTCGCACGAATGTATCCATTCTAATTCATTCGTACGATCCATTCTAATTCATTAATATGATTTATTCTAATTCATTCGTACGATCCATTCTAATTCATTCGTAGGATCCATTCTAATTCATTCGTACAATCAATTCTATTTCATTCGTACGATCCATTCTTACTCATTCGTATGATCCATTCTAATTCATTCGGAAGAATGTATCTATTCTAATTTATTCGTACAATCCATTCTAATTCATTCGTACGATCCATTCTAATTCATTCGTACGATCCATTCTTACTCATTCGTATGATCCATTCTAATTCATTCGTACGATCCATTCTAATTCATTCGTACGATCGATTCTAATTCATTCGCACTATCCATTCTAATTCATTCGTACGATCCATTCTAATTCATTCGTATGATCCATTCTAATTTATTCGTTCAAATATATCCATTCTAATTCATTCGTACGATCCATTCTAATTCATTCGTATGGTCCATTCTAATTCATTCGCACAATCCATTATATTTCATTCGTATGATCCATTCTTACTCATTCGTATGATCCATTATGGATACATTCGTGCGAATGAATTAGAATGGATCATACGAATGAGTAAGAATGGATCGTACGAATGAAATAGAATGGATTGTGCGAATGAATTAGAATGGATCGTACGAATGAATTAGAATGGATCATGTGAAAGAATTAGAAGGGATCGTGCTAATGAATTAGAATGGATCGTACGAATGGATTAGAATGGATACATTCGAGCGAATGAATTAGAATGGATCGTACGAATGAATTAGAATGGATCATACGAATGAGTAAGAATGGATCGCACGAATGAGTTAGAATGGATCGTACGAATGAATTAGAATGGATCGTACGAATAAATTAGAATGGATACATTCGTCCGAATGAATTAGAATAGATGATACGAATGAGTAAGAATGGATCGTACGAATGAAATAGAATAGATCGTACGAATGAATTAGAATGGAATATACGAATGAATTAGAATGGATCGTACGAATGAATTAGAATAGATCGTATGAATGAATTAGAATGGATCGTACGAATGAATTAGAATAGATCGTGCGAATGAATTCGAATGGATCGTACGATCCATTCTAATTCATTCATACAATCCATTCTAATTCATTCGCACGAATGTATCCATTCAAATCCATTCGTACGATCCATTCTAATCCATTCGTACGATCCATTCTAATTCATTCGCATAAATGTATCCATTCTAATTCATTCGTACGATCCATTCTAATTCATTCGTATGATCCATTCTAATTAATTCATATGATCCATTCTAATTCATTCGTACGATCTATTCTAATTCATTCGTACGATCCATTCTAATTCATTCGTACGATCCATTCTAATTCATTCGTATGATCCATTCTAATTCATTCGTACGATCCATTCTAATTCATTCGTACGATCCATTCTAATTCATTCGCACGATCCATTCTATTTCATTCGTACGATCCATTCTTACTCATTGGTACGATCCATTCTAATTCATTCGCTCGAATATATCCATTCTAATTCATTCGTACGAATCCATTCTAATTCATTCGTACAATCCATTCTATTTCATTCGTACGATCCATTCTTACTCATTCGTATGATCCATTCTAATTCATTTGCACGAATGTATCCATTCTAAATCATTCGTACGATCCATTCTAATTCGTTCGTATGATCCATTCTAAATCATTCGTACAATCCATTCTATTTCATTCGTACGATCAATTCTAATTCATTCTAATTCATTCTATTTTATTCGTACGATCCGTTCTAATTCACTCATACGATCCATTCTAATTCATTCATACGATCCATTCTAATTCATTTGCACGAATATATCCATTCTAATTCCTTCGTACGATCCATTCTAATTCCTTCGTACGATCCATTCTAATTCCTTCGTACGATCCATTCTATTTCATTCGTATGATCCATTTTAATTCCTTCGTACGATCCATTCTAATTCCTTCGTATCCAATCTAATTCACTCATACGATCCATTCTAATTCATTCATACGATCTATTCTAATTCATTCATATAATCCATTCTAATTCTTTCACACGATCCATTCTAATTCATTCGTACGATCCATTCTAATTCATTTGCACAATCCATTCTATTTCATTCGTACGATCCATTCTTACTCATTGGTACGATCCATTCTAATTCATTCGCACGAATGTATCCATTCTAATTCATTCGTACGAATCCATTCTAATTCATTCGTACAATCTATTCTATTCCATTCTAATTCATTAGCACGATCCATTCTAATTCATTCGTACGATCCATTCTAATTCATTCGTACGATCCATTCTTACTCATTCGTATGATCCATTCTAATTCATTCGTCCGATCCATTCTAATTTATTCGCACGAATGTATCCATTCTAATTCATTCGTTCGATCAATTCTAATTCATTAGCACGATCCATTCTAATTCATTCGTACGATCCATTCTAATTCATTCGCACGATCCATTCTAATTCATTCACAGGATCCATTCTAATTAATTCGTACGATCCATTCTAATTCATTCGTACGATCCATTCTAATTCATTCGCACAATCCATTCTATTTCATTCGTATGATCCATTCTTACTCATTGGTACGATCCATTCTAATTCATTCGCACGAATGTATCCATTCTAATTCATTCGTACGAATCCATTCTAATTCATTCATACGATCTATTCTATTTCATTCGTACGATCCATTCTTACTCATTCGTATGATCCATTCTAATTTATTCGGACGAATGTATCCATTCTAATTTATTCGTACGATCCATTCTAATTCATTCGTACGATCCATTCTAATTCATTCGTACGATCCATTCTAATTCATTCATCCGATCCATTCTAATTCATTCGCACGAATGTATCCATTCTAATTTTTTTTTCATTCGTACGATCCATTCTAATTCATTCGTACGATCCATTCTAATTCATTCGTAAGATCCATTCTAATTCATTCGTACGATCCATTCTAATTCATTCGCACGATCCATTCTAATTCATTCGTACGATCCATTATAATTCATTCGTACGATCCATTCTAATTCATTCGTATGATCCATTCTAATTCAATCGCATGATCCATTCTAATTCATTCATACGATCCATTCTAATTCATTCATACGATCCATTGTAATTCATTCCTACAATCCATTCTAATTCATTCGCCCGATCCATTCTAATTCATTCATACGATCCATTCTATTCGAATGGATCATGCGATCCATTCGAATTCATTCGCACGATCCAATCTAATTCATTCATACGATCCATTCTAATTCATTCATACAATGTATTCTAATTCTTTCACATCATCCATTCTAATTCAATTGTACGATCCATTCTAATTCATTCGTACAATCCATTCTATTTCATTTGTACGATCCATTCTTACTCATTCGTATGATCCATTCTAATTCATTCGTACAATCCATTCTAATTCATTTGTACGATCCATTCTAATTCATTCGTACAATCCATTCTATTTCATTCGTACGATCCATTCTTACTCATTCGTATGATCCATTCTAATTCATTCGTACAATCCATTCTAATTCATTTGTACGATCCATTCTAATTCATTCGTACAATCCATTCTATTTCAATCGTACGATCCATTCTTACTCATTCGTATGATCCATTCTAATTCATTCGCACGAATGTATCCATTCTAATTCATTCATACAATCCATTCTTATTCATTCCGTACGATCCATTCTAATTCATTCGTACGATCGTACGAATGAATTAGAATGGATCATACGAATGAATTAGAATAGATTGTGCGAATGAATTAGAATGGATCGTACGAATGAATTAGAATGGATCATACGAATGAATTAGAAAGGATCATACGAATGAGTAAGAATGGATCGTACGAATGAATTATAATGGATCGTACGAATGAATTAGAATGGATTGTACGAATAAATTAGAATGGATACATTCGTCCGAATGAATTAGAATGGATCATACGAATGAGTAAGAATGGATCGTACGAATGAAATTGAATAGATTGTACGAATGAATTAGAATGGATCCTACGAATGAATTAGAATGGATCGTGTGAAAGAATTAGAATGGATTGTATGAATGAATTAGAATGGATCGTATGAATAAATTAGAATGGATCGTGCGAATGAATTCGAATGGATTGTACGAATTCATTGTAATTCATTCATACAATCCATTCTAATTCTTTCACACGATTCATTCTAATTCATTCATACGTTCCATTCTAATTCATTAGCACGATCCATACTAATTCATTCGTTCGATCAATTCTAATTCATTAGCACGATCCATTCTAATTCATTCGCACGATCCATTCTAATTCATTCGCACTATCCATTCTAATTCATTCATAGGATCCATTCTAATTCATTCATACGATCTATTCTAATTCTTTCGCACGAATGTATCCATTCTAATTCATTCGCACGAATGTATCAATCCTAATTCATTCGTACGATCCATTCTAATTCATTCGTACGATCCATTCGAATTCATTCGCACGATCCATTCTAATTCATTCATATGATCCATTCTAATTCATTCATACAATCCACACACGATCCATTCTAATTCACTCGTACGATCCATTCTAATTCATTCGTACAATCCATTCTATTTCATTCGTACGATCCATTCTTACTCATTCGTATGATCCATTCTAATTCATTCGTATGATCCATTCTAATTCATTCGTACGATCCATTCTAATTCATTCGTACGATCCATTCTAATTCATTTGTACGAATGTATCCATTCTAATTCATTTGCATGATCCATTCTAATTCATTCCAATGATCTATTCTAATTCATTCGTACGATCCATTCTAATTTATTCTAATTCATTCGTACGATCCATTCTACGATCCATTCTAATTCATTCATACGATCCATTCTAATTCATATGCACAAAGGTATCCATTCTAATCCATTCGTAGGATCCATTCTAATCCATTCGTACGATCCATTCTAATTCATTCGTACGATCCATTCTAATTCATTCGCTCGAATGTATCCATTCTAATCCATTCGTACGATCCATTCTAATCCATTCGTACGATCCATTCTAATTCATTCGCATGAATGTAACCATTCTAATAAATTCATATGATCCATTCTAATTCATTCGTCCGATCCATTCTAATTCATTCGTCCGATCCATTCTAATTCATTCACACGAATGTATCCATTCTAATTCATTCATACGATCCATTCTAATTCATTCGTACGATCCATTCTAATTCATTCGTAAGATCCATTCTAATTCATTTGTACGATCCATTCTAATTCATTCGTACGATCGTACGAATGAATTAGAATGGATCGTTCGGAATGAATTAGAATGGATCGTACGATAGAATTAGAATGGATCGTACGAATGAACTAGAATGGATACATTTGTGCTAATGAATTAGAATGGATCGTACGAATGAATTAGAATGGATCGTTCGAATGAATTAGAATGGATCTTACAAATTAATTAGAATGGATCGTACGAATGAATTAGAATGGATACATTCGTGCGAATGAATTAGAATAGATCGGACGAATGAATTAGAATGGATCGTACGAATGAATTAGAATGGATCAAATGAATGAATTAGAATTGATCGTACGAATAAATTAGAATGCATCGTACGAAAGAATTAGAATGGATATATTCGTGCGAATGAATTAGAATGGATCGTACGAATGAATTAGACTGGATCGTACGAATGAATTTGAATGGATACATTTGTGCGAATGAATCAAAATGGATTGTATGAATGAATTACAATGGATCGTACGAATAAATTAGAATGGATCGTACGAATGAATTAGAATAGCTCATACGAATGAATTAGAATGAATCGTATGAATGAATTATAATGGTTACATTCGTGCGAATGAATTAGAATAGATCGTACGAATGAATTAGAATGGATCCACCGAATGAGTTAGAATGGATCATACGAATGAATTAGACTGGATTGTACGAATGAATTAGAATGGATTGTGCGAATGAATTAGAATGGATCGTCTGAATGAATAAGAATGGATTGTACGAATGAATTAGAATGGATCGTGCGAATGAATTAGCATGAATCGTACGAATGTATTAGAATGGATCGTACGATCCATTCTTACTCATTCGTATGACCCATTCTAATTCATTCGTACGATCCATTCTAATTCATTCGTACGATTGATTCTAATTCATTCGCACTATCCATTCTAATTCATTCGTACGATCCATTCTAATTCATTCGTACGATCCATTCTAATTCATTCGCACGAATGTATCCATTCTAGTTCATTCGTACGATCCATTCTAATTCATTCGTACGATCCATTCTAATTCATTCGCACGATCCATCCTAATTCATTCGTACGATCCATTCTAATGCATTCATACGATCCATTCTAATTCATTCGTACGATCCATTCTAATTCATTCGCACAAATGTATCCATTCTAATTCATTCGTACGATCCATTCTAATTCATTCGCACGATCCATTCTAATTCATTCGTACGATCCATTCTAATTCTTTCACACGATCCATTCTAATTCATTCGTACGATCCATTCTAATTCATTCGCACGATCCATTCTAATTCATTCGTACGATCCATTCTAATTCATTCATACGATCCATTCTAATTCATTCGTACGATCCATTCTAATTCATTCGCACAAATGTATCCATTCTAATTCATTCGTACGATCCATTCTAATTCATTCGCACGATCCATTCTAATTCATTCGTACGATCCATTCTAATTCATTCGTACGATCCATTCTAATTCATTCGTACGATCTATTCTAATTCATTCATACAATCCATTCTAATTCATTCGCACGAATGTATCCATTCTAATTAATTTGTACGATCCATTCTAATTCAATCGTATGATCTATTCTTATTCATTTGCACGATCCAGTCTAATTGATTCGCACGATCCATTCTAATTCATTCGCACGAATAAATCCATTCTAATTCATTCGTACGATCCATTCTAATTCATTAATATGATCCATTCTAATTCATTCGTTCGATCCATTCTAATTCATATGCACAAAGGTATCCATTCTAATTCATTCGCACGAAAGAATTAGAATGGATTGTATGAAAGAAAAGATCGTTTGAATGAATTAGAATGGATCGTACGGAATGAATTAGAATGGATTGTATGAATGAATTAGAATGGATCGTACGAATGAGTAAGAATGGATCGTACAAATGAATTAGAATGGATCATACGAATGAATTAGAATGGATCGTACGAATTAATTAGAATGGATCATACAAATGAAATAGAATGGATCGTACGAAGGAATTAGAATGGATCGTACGAAGGAATTAGAATGGATCGTACGAAGGAATTAGAATGGATCGTACGAATGAATTAGAATGGATATATTCGTGCAAATGAATTAGAATGGATCGTATGAATGAATTAGAATGGATCGTATGAGTGAATTTGAACGGATAGTACGAATGAAGTAGAATGGATCGTATGAATGAATTAGAATGGATACATTCGTGCGAATGAATTAGAATGGATCGTATGAATGAATTAGAATGGATCGTACGAATGAATTAGAATGGATCGTGCGAATGAATTAGAATGGATCGTACGAATGAATTAGAATGGATCGTACGAATGAACTAGAATGGATACATTCGTGCGAATGAATTAGAATGGATCGTACGAATGAATTAGAATGGATCGTACGAATGAATTAGAATGGATCTTACGAATGAATTAGAATGGATCGTACGAATGAATTAGAATGGATCGTACGAATGAATTAGAATGGATACATTCGTGCGAATGAATTAGAATGGATCGGATGAATGAATTAGAATGGATCGTACGAATGAATTAGAATGGATTAAATGAATGAATTAGAATGGATCGTACGAATAAATTAGAATGGATACATTCGTCCGAATGAATTAGAATGGATCGTACGAATGAAGTAGAATGGATCGTACGAATAAATTAGAATGGATACATTCGTACGAATGAATTAGAATGGATTGTACGAATGAATTAGAATGGATCGTACGGAATGAATTAGAATGGATATATTTGAACGAATAAATTAGAATGGATCATACGAATGAATTAGAATGGATCGTATGAATGAATTAGAATGGATAGTGCGAATGAATTAGAATCGATCGTACAAATGAATTAGAATGGATCGTACCAATGAATTAGAATGGATCATACGAATGAGTAAGTATGGATCGTACGAATGAATTAGAATGGATCGTACGAATGAATTAGAATGGATCGTACAAATAAATTAGAATGGATACATTCGTCCGAATGAATTAGAATGGATCATACGAATGAGTAAGAATGGATCGTACGAATGAAATAGAATAGATTGTATGAATGAATTAGAATGGAACCTACGAATGAATTAGAATGGATCGTGTGAAAGAATTAGAATGGATTGTATGAATGAGTTAGAATGGATCGTATGAATGAATTAGAATGGATCGTACGAATGGATTAGAATGGATCGTACGAATGAATTAGAATGGATCGTACGAATGAACTAGAATGGATACATTCGTGCGAATGAATTAGAATGGATCGTACGAATGAATTAGAATGGATCGTACGAATGAATTAGAATGGATCTGACGAATTAATTAGAATGGATCGTACGAATGAATTAGAATAGATCGTACGAATGAATTAGAATGGATCGTACGAAGGAATTAGAATGGATCGTACGAATGAATTAGAATGGATCGTATGAATGAATTAGAATGGATACATTCGTGTGAATGAATTAGAATGGATTGTACGAATGAATTAGAATGGATCGTACGAATGAATTAGAATGGATCGTGTGAAAGAATTAGAATGGATTGTATGAATGAATTAGAATGGATCATATGAATGAATTAGAATGGATACATTCGTGCGAATGAATTAGAATGGATCGTACGAATGAATTAGAATAGATCGTACGAATTAATTAGAATGGATCGTACGAATGAATTAGAATGGTTACATTCATGCGAATGGATTAGAATGGATCGTACGAATGGATTAGAATGGATCGTACGAATGGATTAGAATGGATACATTCGAGCGAATGAATTAGAATGGATCGTACGAATGAATTAGAATGGATCGTACGAATGGATTAGAATGGATCCTACGAATGGATTAGAATGGATACCTTTGTGCATATGAATTAGAATGGATCATACGAATTAATTAGAATGGTTCATATGAATGAATTAGAATGGATTGTATGAATGAATTAGAATGGATCGTATGAATTAATTAGAATGGATCGTACGAATGAATTAGAATTGATCGTACGAATGAATTAGAATGGATACATTCGTGCGAATGAATTAGAATGGATACATTTGTGCGAAAGAATTAGAATAGATCGTATGAATGAATTAGAATGGATCTTATGAATGAATTAGAATGGATCGTGCGAATGAATTAGAATGGATCGTACGAATGAATTAGAATAGATCGTACGAATGAATTAGAATGGATCGTACGAATGGATCGTACGAATGGATTAGAATGGATCGTACGAATGGATTAGAATGGATACATTCGAGCGAATGAATTAGAATGGATCGTACGAATGAATTAGAATGGATCGTACGAATAAATTAGATTGGATACATTCGTCCGAATGAATTAGAATGGATCATACGAATGAGTAAGAATGGATCGTACGAATGAAATAGAATAGATTGTACGAATGAATTAGAATGGATCCTACGAATGAATTAGAATGGATCGAGTGAAAGAATTACAATGGATTGTATGAATGAATTAGAATGGATCGTATTAATGAATTAGAATGGATCGTGCGAATGAATTCGAATGGATCGTACGAATTCATTCTAATTCATTCATACAATCCATTCTAATTCGTTCACACGATCCATTCTAATTCATTCGTACGTTCCATTCTAATTCATTAGCATGATCCATGCTAGTTCATTCGTTCGATCAATTCTAATTCATTAGCACAATCCATTCTAATTCATTCGTACGATCCATTCTAATTCATTCGCACGATCCATTCTAATTCATTCATAGAATCCATTCTAATTCATTCATACGATCTATTCTAATTCTTTCGCACGAATGTATCCATTCTAATTCATTCGCACGAATGTATCCATTCTAATTCATTCGTACGATCCATTCTAATTCATTCGCACAAATGTATCCATTCTAATTCATTCGTACGATCCATTCTAATTCATTCGCACGATCCATTCTAATTCATTCGTACGATCCATTCTAATTCTTTCACACGATCTATTCTAATCCATTCTAATTCATTCTTACGAATCCATTCTAATTCATTCGTACAATCTATTCTATTTCATTCGTACGATCCATTCTTACTCATTCGTATGATCCATTCTAATTCATTCGAACGAATGTATCCATTCTAATTTATTCGTACGATCCATTCTAATTCATTCGTACGATCCATTCTAATTCATTCGCTCGAATGTATCTATTCTAATCTATTCGTACGATCCATTCTAATCCATTCGTACGATCCATTCTAATTCATTCACATGAATGTAACCATTCTAATTCATTCATTTGATCCGTTCTAATTAATTCGTACGATCCATTCTAATTCATTAGCACGATCCATGCTAATTCATTCGTTCGATCAATTCTAATTCATTAGCACGATCCATTCTAATTCATTCGTACGATCCATTCTAATTCATTCGCACGATCCATTCTAATTCATTCATAGGATCCATTCTAATTCATTCATACGATCTATTCTAATTCTTTCGCACGAATGTATCCATTCTAATTCATTCGCACGAATGTATCCATTCTAATTCATTCGTATATCCATTCTAATTCATTCGTAGGATCTATTCTAATTCATTCGTACGATCCATTCTAATTCATTCATACGATCTATTCTAATTCATTCATACAATCCATTCTAATTCTTTCACACGATCCATTCTAATTCATTCGTACGATCCATTCTAATTCATTCGCACAATCCATTCTATTTCATTCGTACGATCCATTCTTACTCATTCGTATGATCCATTCTAACTCATTCGCACGAATGTATCCATAATGGATCATACGAATGAGTAAGAATGGATCGTACGAATGAAATAGAATGGATTATGCGAATGAATTAGAATGGACCGTACGAATGAATTAGACGTACGAATGAATTAGAATGGATACATTCGTGCGAATAAATTAGAATGGATCATACGAATGAGTAAGAATGGATCGTCATTCTAATTCATTCGTATGATCCATTCTAATTCATTTGTATCCATTCTATTTCATTCGCACGATCCATTCTAATTCATTCGCGCAATCTATTCTAATTCATTCGTACGATCCATTCTAATTCATTCGTACGATCCATTCTAATTCATTCATACAATCCATTCTAATTTATTCGCACGAATGTATCCATTCTAATTCATTCGTACGATCCATTCTAATTCATTCGCACAATCTATTCTAATTCATTCATACGATCCATTCTAATTCATTCGTACGAATGTATCCATTCTAATTCATTCATACAATCCATTCTACTTTATTCGTACTATCCGTTCTAATTCACTCATACGATCCATTCTAATTCATTCATACGATCCATTCTAATTCATTTGCACGAATATATCCATTCTAATTCATTCGTACGATCCTGAATTAGAATGGATCGTACAAATGAATTAGAATGGATACCTTTGTGCATATGAATTAGAATGGATCGTACGAATGAATTAGAATGGATCGTACGAATGAATTAGAATGGATCGTACGAATGAATTAGAATGGATATATTCGTGCAAATGAATTAGAATGGATCGTACGAATGAATTAGAATGGATCATACGAATTAATTAGAATGGATCATACGAATGAATTAGAATGGATCGTACGATATCCATTCTAATTCATTCGTACGATCCATTCTAATTCATTCGTACGATCCATTCTAATTCATTCCGACGAATGTATCCATTCTAGTTCATTCGTACGATCCATTCTAATTCTTTCATACGATCCATTCTAATTCATTCGCAAGATCCATTCTAATTCATTCGTACGATCCTTTCTAATTCATTCATACGATCCATTCTAATTCATTCGTACGATCCATTCTAATTCATTCGCACAAATGTATCCATTCTAATTCATTCGTACGATCCATTCTAATTCATTCACACGATCCATTCTAATTCATTCGTATGATCCATTCTAATTCTTTAACACGATCCATTCTAATTCATTCGTACGATCCATTCTAATTCATTCATACGATCCATTCTAATTCATTCGTACGATCCATTCTAATTCATTCGCACAAATGTATCCATTCTAATTCATTTGTACGATCCATTCTAATTCATTCGCACGATCCATTCTAATTCATTCGTACGATCCATTCTAATTCATTCGTACGATCCATTCTAATTCATTCGTACGATCCATTCTAATTAATTCGTATGGTCTATTCTAATTCATTCGTACGATCCATTCTAATTCATTCGTACGATCCATTCTAATTTATTCGCACGAATGTATCCATTCTAATTAATTTGTACGATCCATTCTAATTCATTCGTATGATCTATTCTTATTCATTAGCACGATCCAGTCTAATTGATTCGCACGATCCATTCTATTTCATTCGTACGAATGTATCCATTCTAATTCATTCTTACGATCCATTCTAATTCATTAATATGATCCATTCTAATTCATTCGTACGATCCATTCTAATTCCTTCAAACAATCTATTCTAATTCATTCATACGATCCATTCTAATTCATTCGCACGAATGTATCCATTCTAATTCATTCATACGATCCATTCTAATTCATTCGTACGATCTATTCTAATTCATTCATACGATCTATTCTAATTCATTCATACAATCCATTCTAATTCTTTCACACGATCCATTCTAATTCATTCGTACGATCCATTCTAATTTATTCGCACAATCCATTCTATTTTATTCGTACGATCCATTCTTACTCATTCGTATGATCCATTCTAATTTATTCGCACGAATGTATCCATAATGGATCATACGAATGAGTAAGAATGGATCGTACGAATGAAATAGAATGGATTGTGCGAATGAATTAGAATGGATCGTACGAATGAATTAGACGTACGAATGAATTAGAATGGATACATTCGTGCGAATAAATTAGAATGGATCATACGAATGAGTAAGAATGGATCGTCATTCTAATTCATTCGTATGATCCATTCTAATTCATTTGTATCCATTCTATTTCATTCGCACGATCCATTCTAATTCATTCGCGCAATCTATTCTAATTCATTCATACGATCCATTCTAATTCATTCGTACGATCCATTCTAATTGATTCATACAATCCATTCTAATTTATTCGCACGAATGTATCCATTTTAATTCATTCGTACGATCCATTCTAATTCATTCGCACAATCTATTCTAATTCATTCATACGATCCATTCTAATTCATTCGTACGAATGTATCCATTCTAATTCATTCATAGGATCCATTCTACTTCATTCGTACTATCCGTTCTAATTCACTCATACGATCCATTCTAATTCATTCATACGATCCATTCTAATTCATTTGCATGAATATATCCATTCTAATTCATTCGTACGATCCTGAATTAGAATGGATCGTACGAATGAATTAGAATGGATACCTTTGTGCATATGAATAAGAATGGATCGTACGAATGAATTAGAATGGATCGTACGAATGAATTAGAATGGATCGTACGAATGAATTAGAATGGATATATTCGTGCAAATGAATTATAATGGATCGTACGAATGAATTAGAATGGATCATACGAATTAATTAGAATGGATCATACGAATGAATTAGAATGGATCGTACGATATCCATTCTAATTCATTCGTACGATCCATTCTAATTTATTCGTACGATCCATTCTAATTCATTCGTAAGATCCATTCTAATTCATTCGTACGATCCATTCTAATTCATTCGTACGATCCATTCTAATTCATTCGCACGAATGTATCCATTCTAGTTCATTCGTACGATCCATTCTAATTCATTCATACGATCCATTCTAATTCATTCGCACGATCCATTCTATTTCATTCGTACGATCCATTCTAATTCATTCATACGATCCATTCTAATTCATTCGTACGATCCATTCTAATTCATTCGCACAAATGTATCCATTCTAATTCATTCGTACGATCCATTCTAATTCATTCGCACGATCCATTCTAATTCATTCGTATGATCCATTCTAATTCTTTCACATGATCCATTCTAATTCATTCGCACGATCCAGTCTAATTCATTCGTACGATCCATTCTAATTCATTCATACAATCCATTCTAATTCATTCGTACGATCCATTCTAATTCATTCGCACAAATGTATCTATTCTAATTCATTCGTACGATCCATTCTAATTCATTCGTACGATCCATTCTAATTCATTCGTACGATCCATTCTAATTCATTCGTATGATCCATTCTAATTCATTCGTATGATCCATTCTAATTCATTCGTACGATCCATTCTAATTCATTCGTACGATCCATTTTAATTCATTCGCACGAATGTATCCATTCTAATTAATTCGTACGATCCATTCTAATTCATTCGTATCATCTATTCTTATTTATTCGCACGATCCAGTCTAATTGATTCGCACGATCCATTCTAATTCATTTGCACGAATGTATCCATTCTAATTCATTCGTACGATCCATTCTAATTCATTAATATGATCCATTCTAATTCATTCGTACGATCCATTCTAATTCATATGCACAAAGTTATCCATTCTAATTTATTCGCACGAAAGAATTAGAATGGATTGTATGAAAGAATAGATCGTATGAATGAATTAGAATGGATCGTACGGAATGAATTAGAATGGATTGTATGAATGAATTAGAATGGATCGTACGAATGAGTAAGAATGGATCGTACGAATGAATTAGAATGGATCATACGAATGAATTCGAATGGATCGTACGAATTAATTTGAATGGATCATACGAATGAAATAGAATGGATCGTACGAAGGAATTAGAATGGATCGTACGAAGGAATTAGAATGGATCGTACGAATGAATTAGAATGGATATATTCGTGCAAATGAATTAGAATAGATCGTATGAATGAATTAGAATGGATCGTATGAGTGAATTAGAACGGATAGTACGAATGAAGTAGAATGGATCGTATGAATGAATTAGAATGGATACATTCGTGGGAATGAATTAGAATGGATCGTATGAATGAATTAGAATGGATCGTACGAATGAATTAGAATGGATCGTGCGAATGAATTAGAATGGATCGTACGAATGAATTAGAATGGATCGTACGAATGAACTAGAATGGATACATTCGTGCGAATGAATTAGAACGGATCGTACGAATGAATTAGAATGGATCGTACGAATGAATTAGAATGGATCTTACGAATGAATTAGAATGGATCGTACGAATGAATTAGATTGGATCGTACGAATGAATTAGAATGGATACATTCGTGCGAATGAATTAGAATGGATCGGACGAATGAATTAGAATGGATCGTACGAATGAATTAGAATGGATCAAATGAATGAATTAGAATGGATCGTACGAATAAATTAGAATGGATACATTCGTCCGAATGAATTAGAATGGATCGTACGAATGAATTAGAATGGATCGTACAAATGAATTAGAATGGATCATACGAATGAATTAGAATGGATACATTCGTACGAATGAATTAGAATGGATCGTACGAATGAATTAGAATGGATCGTACGGAATGAATTAGAATGGATATATTTGAACGAATAAATTAGAATGGATCATACGAATGAATTAGAATGGATCGTACGAATGAATTAGAATGGATAGTGCGAATGAATTAGAATCGATCGTACGAATGAATTAGAATGGATCCTACGAATGAATTAGAATGGATCATACGAATGAGTAAGAATGGATCGTACGAATGAATTAGAATGGATCGTACGAATGAATTAGAATGGATCGTACGAATAAATTTTAATGGATACATTCGTCCGAATGAATTAGAATGGATCATACGAATGAGTAAGAATGGATCGTACGAATGAAATAGAATAGATTGTACGAATGAATTAGAATGGATCCTACGAATGAATTAGAATGGATAGTGTGAAAGAATTAGAATGGATTGTATGAATGAATTAGAATGGTTCGTACGAATGGATTAGAATGGATCGTACGAATGGATTAGAATGGATCGTACGAATGAATTAGAATGGATCGTACGAATGAACTAGAATGGATACATTCGTGCGAATGAATTAGAATGGATCGTACGAATGAATTAGAATGGATCGTACGAATGAATTAGAATGGATCTTACGAATGAATTAGAATGGATCGTACGAATGAATTAGAATGGATCGTACGAATGAATTAGAATGAATCGTATGAATGAATTAGAATGGATCGTACGAAGGAATTAGAATGGATCGTACGAATGAATTAGAATGGATCGTATGAATGAATTAGAATGGATACATTCGTGCGAATGAATTAGAATGGATTGTACGAATGAATTGGAATGGATCGTACGAATGAATTAGAATGGATCGTGTGAAAGAATTAGAATGGATTGTGTTCGGGGGATTTTTCGCTGGTCCGTGCGGGCTACCTGCAAGACAGAGAGAAAGCGTGAGAACGGCTGGCTCCCTTAGGAGCACAGACCCTCCGACGCTCAAGTCAGTCACGGGTGCACAACGGTGAGCTGTTGTATACCAAAGTGGTAAGGAAATGGGATTCGAACCTGTACTTTGGAGCCTGGGCGTGAGCATTTATAGACATTGGCGACCTACCGCGGCCCGACACGTGGAGATTCTTTCCAGAGCCTTCTAGACCCCCACGTTCTGGCTCGCGTGGGCCTCTGACGGTCCTTGGTACTCGCACCCTGACATTCTTTGTCGTCAAGCCTGCCAGGCGGTTTTGAGTGGGGGAGAGCATCTTTCTTGTCGCTGCCAGGTGGCTATTCTGGAATGTTCAAGTATGAGCAGTCTCAGGGAGGAAGCAAAGGCGAGCTCGCCCTGCACTGCTCCGTCCTTTCGTCCATATCTATCAAGAGTCGGACCCCGCGGGAGCAACCTCTTCGATAAACAGGGGTCCGGGCGAGCTCGGGCGAGCTCCTGGGCGAGCTCCTGGGCGAGCTCACGCGAGCTCCCGGGCGAGCTCGGGCGAGCTCCCGGGCGAGCTCCTGAGCGAGCTTGGGCGAGCTCTTGGGCGAGCTGGAGCGAGCTCCTGAGCGGGCTCTTTGCCTTGGGCCCCTTCAGCCTACTGTGAATCTCGTTCCCTGTCAAGAAGATTTGGTGAGCCCGGGGAGGGGGCGATCTCCCTGGCGAGTTCCTGATACCCCCAACATTACCACCTCCTGAGGGAGCGACCAAGGAGACTTGACGCTTGCTCAGGAGTCTTATTGCACATGACAATCGGATAGGGAGTACCAGTCATTGGCGACCTCCGCCTTGCGGGCTGCGGGCACCAGTCGTGGGCGGTCTGCACCGAGAGCTTTGACTGCCAGTATTTCACAAACGCTGGGCGGGCCGGGAGCATCAGCCACGAGCGATCTCCTTCCGGCGCGAGCTTGCCTCACGCGGTCAGGGTCTACCTCGGGCGAGCTGGGGGCACCTGCCGTGGGCGGTCTGCGCCGAGAGCTTCAACTGTCAGTATTTCACAATCGCTGGGCGGGCCGGGAGCATCAGCCACGAGCGATCTCCTTCCGGCGCGAGCTTGCCTCATGCGGTCAGGGTCTGCCTCGGGCGAGCTGCGGGCACCTGCCGTGGGCGGTCTGTGCCGAGTGCTTCGACTGTCAGTATTTCACAAACGCTGGGCGGGCCGGGAGCATCAGCCATGAGCGATCTCCTTCCGGCGCGAGCTTGCCTCATGCGGTCAGGGTCTGCCTCGGGCGAGCTGCAGGCTCCAGCCGTGGGTGATCTGCGTTGAGAGCTTTGACTCCCAGTATTTCAAAAACGCTGGGCGGGCCGGGAGCGTCAGCCACGAGCGATCTCCTTCCGGCGCGAGCTTGCCTCACGCGTTCAGGGTCTGCCTCGGGCGAGCTGCGGGCACCAGCCGTGGGCGATCTTCTGACTTGGGTATCGCACCAAATCTCCAACGGTCGCTTCATCTTAAATGCGACGCGAGGCTCGATGTTGATACAATGAATCTCATCATGAGATCCCGATCGGCGCGAGACACGTGTCTCCTCCTCATTTGTTCCTCTTTTGCCGGTAAATGATAGTGTCGGTGCTGGCGCAGCTTTTTCCACGCGTGGCCCACGTGGCGTTTGACGATTGGAAAGAAACAAGTTGTCGCTTCGATCGTCGTCACGTCGCCTCGCTGAACGCGCTCGGGTATTAACTACGGCTCGATTCACCTGCCTCTCATTTGCCTATAAATAGGGGACGGGGGGCGATTTTTTTACCACTGTGTGAAAAACAGCTCTCCCTTCCTTCTTTGCTTTCAGCTCGCAGCTCGCTAGCGCCCTCTCGCTCATGGCTTCCTCTGCTGCTGCTGATTCTTCAGCCGCTGCTGCTGCTGCGTCCTCCCGAGAGGGGCCTCTCAATGTCGCCCCCATCTCGGTGCGGGCCCCGGGCTCAGGGGAAGAGGCACCTCCGAAGGAGCCCGCCGTCGTTTGGTTCAATGTCATCGGGGGTGCGCCTATCCCCGGTAGCCTGCGAACCACGGTGGGCATTCCCCAAGAGCTCGCCATTCTTCCTCTTCCGAGCTCCGGGAGGCCGCTCTCGGGGACCGTGGTCTCCGTGGGGCAGTTATGGTCAGGGCTCCGGCTGCCCCTGAACCATCTGGCCAGCGAGCTCCTGGAACTGGCGGGCTTATGCCCCGCCCAGTTTCCGGGAAACTCGCGGGGGATCCTCTATGGGCTTGCTCGCATCGAGGAAGCCCTAAACGTGAGGATCCCCCTAGCCTACCTCCTGAAGAAGTGGTTCCTCAAACCGGGGCCCTTCTTTTGCGAGGTAGACTGTGGTCAGTTCTACCTCACGGGTCGCTCCGGCGAGGTGCTTCCGTTCACCGCCGTCGAGAACAAAGACCGGTACTGGAAAGCGTACCCGTTCGTGATCGACGGCGAGTGGCGAGGTCCTCGAGCCGGTGTCCCCTCTCTCCCCGGCAGACCGCCTCTCCCTGTCTTCAAGGAGATCGCGGAATACCGGGCCAAGGGGAAAAAGTTCATCGCCGCAGCCCGAGAGAAATCTCTCGATGATGCGATTCTGCACTTCCTCGGGGGTCGAACCCTCGAGAAGGTCCTCTCACCGGACTTCTCCTTCCTCTGGAAGGATCTCCGGACCGGAACCATCACCACCCGGCAGAAGGTGATGCGGAAGAAGGTCGCGGTCTCCCGGCCCACTGCCGCGACCTCCGCTGCGGGGACCTCGGCGAAGAAGGGGAAGAAGCGGGCTTCCCCCATTCAGGTCGCCGACAAGGACACCCTCGAGATGCTCCATGAGGAGGATGTCGCGCCATCACCGCCACCAGCCCGCGAAGCAGCCCCAGGTCAGGCGACCACCCTTTCTGTCATTTCTCCGAGGGCCCCAGTCCCGGAGCCTCGGCGACGTCGCATTTCCTTCGTCGAGCCCGAGGATCCGCACGTCGAGCTTCTTCTCAGTATGGCGGAAGTAGAGTCCCCAATGGCTGAAGTGCTGATGCGCGGGTTCCTAGGTGATCTGACTAAGACTTTGTTTGTTGTGGTGATGAATCCAGAGGAGGGCGCTTCGCAGAAGAAGGCGAGGAAGAAGAAGACCCCCTCAGCCCGCCCATCGGGAGAGGACAACACTGTTCGGGAGGCTCGCGAAGCCTTCCAACAGGTCCTCGAGGAGCGGAGGAAGGCCGCCCTCGCGGAGGCGGGATTGGGATCAGCCGATGATCTCAGCACGACCTCCAGCTCAGACGACGAGGAGCGGGCTACGGAAGATGAGCCCGCGACTTCAACTGCGGGGCTTCCCCCGCCCTTCGAGGGACCGGCTCCGGCGGGCTCAACCCTTCCGCTTGCTCCGAGCGCGACACCAACACCGGCCGCGTCTGCTCCCAGCACGCCCGCGCCTGCGCCTGCGCCTGCCGATCTCAGTGCGCCCGCGCCCGCTGCTGCCAGCGCGCCCGCGCCCGAGCCCACGCCTACTGCCCCCAGCGCGCCTGCGCCCGAGCCCGCGCCTACTGCCCCCAGCGCGCCTGTGCCCTCTGCTGCCAGCGCGCCCGCGCCCGTGCCTATGGCTCCCAGCGCGCCCGCGCCCGAGCCCGCGCCGGCCGTTTCCAGCGCGCCCGCGCCAGCCGCTTCCAGCGTGCCCGCGCCAGAGCCCGCGCCAGCCGCTTCCAGCGTGCCCGCGCCCGAGCCCGCGCCGGCCGCTTCCAGTGCACCCGCGCCCGAGCCCGCGCCTATGGCTCCCAGCGCGCCCGCGCCCGTGCCCGAGCCTGCACCCACACCCGCGCCCGCGCCTGCTGCTGCCAGCGCGCTTTCTGCTCTCGAGGCTCCTATCCTCCCGGAGCTGGATGGGTTGGTCTACTGGTCTCCGGACCTGGGGGCCATCCTGGACGACCTTCCGAGCTCCAGCTCGGAAGCCTCAGAACCAGCCGTGCCTCCCCTTACCAAGGAAGGGGGTGCCGGCGCTCAAGGGGGCGAGCCCGCCGCTACTGCCGTTGATGCGCCTTCCCCGGCTGCCCCAACCGAGGTGAGCCAGGCGGGTTCATCCTCAGGCGACCCCGAGCGCGCCCCCTACTTCACGCGGGAAATCCTAGGGCGCAACATTTTCGCCCGGACTCCCTACATCGCCCTCATCAACCGGCTCCTCGAGGTAAGATTACCTTCACACTTGTGTCTAATCTCTTTTTGCTCTCGCTTTCTTCTAACTGTTTCACCTTCCCGCAGGTAGAGCGGGTCAGCCGGGCTCTCGTCGATGAGGTCGCTGGCGTTGCGGGGGACACGGTCGCCCTCTACGATGACACTCTCCTTGGTTCGGAGAGGAGAGTAGACGAGCATATCCATCGGCTTCGTCAGATGGACCAATCCAGCGAGCTCCGAGCTGAGGTAGACCGACTGCGCCAGCAGGCCGCCTCTGTAGATACGGAGGTTGCCCAGCTGCGCCAGCGGGCCGCCACTCTCACCAAGTCGCTAGTCTCGGTCGAGGATGCTCGAGCCCGCGACCTCAAGGATCTGCAAGAAGCGACCCAGGCCAAGGAGGTCGCCCAAAAGGAGCTTCTCGAGCTCCGCAGCCAGATGACGGCCTCCCGGGAAGAAATCGCGGCGCTGAAGGAGACACACCTTCGCGACCTCAACTCCCAGCGAGAACGTCTTCAGTCGCAGCTGGGCGAGCTCCTTCAGAAGGGAGCGCTGGACGCCATCGAAAAATATAAGGCCGAAAGGTCGAAGAAGAGGAAGCGCGGCGACGACGACGGTGCGGGTGCTGGCCCAGCCTAGGGTCTCTTTTGTAACCCTGTTGTAATTTTTAACAATGAATGAAATGTTATCTCTTTGAGCTCGCCTCTAGGTTTCGTTCTTTCTCTGTGTCACTTATGAGTCCGCTCTAGGAGTTCGCAGCGATCTCGAGAGTGATACCCCGGGCGAGGCAGCTAATTCGATTCAACCTTTTTATTTTAAAGTATATGCAAACGAAAAACTCGGCATGCTCGCAAAAACTCAATAGTCTCTGAGCCCGGAAAATGTTTAAGCGAACCAAAAGACTTCAAAAACTTCCCTACACTCAGAGACTTAAACCATTTTTATTTTTAAAGGAAACTAATAAGTGCTACCTGCCCCCTGCCCGGTTAATTTTCCTCGATGATCCTGTTCGGCGGGCTCGCCCTTCGAGGGGTATGCCAATGCCAGGATGCTTCCGTTCATGGCAGGTCAACGCGAAGGATCCTGGTTAGGTTTAGAGTCCACTAGGCAGCGGACTTCCCCGGGAATCTCAAGGTCGCCCACTGGCTGCCTCTGAGGATCCCGGTCTTGCTTTAAGTCCGCACAACGGCGGACTGCCCCGGGAAGCTCAAGGTTGCCCACTGGCTGCCTCTGAGGATCCCGGTCTTTCTTTAAGTCCGCACAACGGCGGACTGCCCCGGGAAGCTCCAGATCGCCCTCTGGCTGCCTCTGAGGATCCCGGTCTTGCTTTAAGTCCGCACAACGGCGGACTACTTTGTAGATCAAGCGAGCTCTTGCTGCGCCGAGCTTCCGAGTTAAATTGTTTGTTGAAACCTCCATCGTACATTCATAACTTAGAATGGATCGTACGAATAAATTAGAATGACGATCCATTCTTACTCATTCGTATGGTCCATTCTAATTCATTCGCACAATCCATTCTATTTCATTCGTACGATCCATTCTTACTCATTCGTATGATCCATTATGGATACATTCGTGCGAATGAATTAGAATGGATCATACGAATGAGTAAGAATGGATCGTACGAATGAAATAGAATGGATTGTGCGAATGAATTAGAATGGATCGTACGAATGAATTAGAATGGATCGTGTGAAAGATAATGGATTGTATGAATGAATTAGAATAGATCGTATGAATGAATTAGAATGGATCGTACGAATGAATTAGAATGGATCGTACGAATGAATTAGAATGGATACATTCGTGCGAATGAATTAGAATGAATACATTCGTGCGAAAGAATTAGAATAGATCGTATGAATGAATTAGAATGGATCCTATGAATGAATTAGAATGGATCGGATGAATGAATTAGAATGGATCGTACGAATGAATTAGAATGGATACATTCGTGCGAATGGATTAGAATGGATACATTCGTGCGAAAGAATTAGAATAGATCGTATGAATGAATTAGAATGGATCCTATGAATGAATTAGAATGGATCGTGCGAATGAATTAGAATGGATCATGCTAATGAATTAGAATTGATCGAACGAATGAATTAGTATGGATCGTGCTAATGAATTAGAATGGAACATACGAATTAATTAGAATGGATCGTGTGAAAGAATTAGAATGGATTGTATGAATGAATTAGAATGGATCGTACGAAGGAATTGGAATGGATCGTACGAATGAATTAGAATGGATCGTATGAATGAATTAGAATAGAAGGATTGTACGAATGAATTAGAATGGATATATTCGTGCTAATGAATTAGAATGGATCGTATGAATGAATTTGAATGGATTCGTACGAATGAATTAGAATGGATACATTCGTGCGAATGAATTAGAATGGATCATACGAATGAGTACGAATGGATCGTACGAATAAAATAGAATAGATTGTACGAATGAATTAGAATGGATCCTATGAATGAATTAGAATGGATCGTGTGAAAGAATTAGAATGGATTGTATGAATGAATTAGAATGGATCGTACGAATGAATTAGAATGGATCGTACGAATGAATTAGAATGGATCGTACGAATGAATTAGAATGGATCGTACGAATGAACTAGAATGGATACATTCGTGCGAATGAATTAGAATGGATCGTACGAATGAATTAGTATGGATCGTACGAATGAATTAGAATGGATCTTACGAATGAATTAGAATGGATCGTACGAATAAATTAGAATGGATCGTACGAATGAATTAGAATGGATACATTCGTGCGAATGAATTAGAATGGATCAGACGAATTAATTAGAATGGATCGTACGAATGAATTAGAATGGATTGTACGAATGAATTAGAATGGATCGTACGAATAAATTAGAATGGATACATTCGTCCGAATGAATTAGAATGGATCATACGAATGAGTAAGAATGGATCGTACGAATGAAATAGAATGGATCGTACGAATGAACTAGAATGGATATATTCGTGCGAATGAATTAGAATGGATCGGACGAATGAATTAGAATGGATCGTACGAATGAATTAAAATGGATCGTACGAATGAATTAGAATGGATCGTATGAATGAATTAGAATGGATACATTCGTGCGAATGAATTAGAACTGATCGTACGAATGAATTAGAATGGATCGTGCGAATGAATTAGAATGGATCGTACGAATGAATTAGAATGGATCGTACGAATGAACTAGAATGGATACATTCGTGCGAATGAATTAGAATGGATCGTACGAATGAATTAGAATGGATCGTACGAATGAATTAGAATGGATCTTACGAATGAATTAGAATGGATCGTACGAATGAATTAGAATCGATACATTCGTGCGAATGAATTAGAATGGATCGGACGAATGAATTAGAATGGATCGTACGAACGAATTAGAATGGATCAAATGAATGAATTAGAATGGTTACATTCATGCGAATGAATTAGAATGGATCGTACGAATGGATTAGAATGGATCGTACGAATGGGTTAGAATGGATACATTCGAGCGAATGAATTAGAATGGATCGTACGAATGAATTAGAATGGATCGTACGAATGGATTAGAATGGATCCTACGAATGGATTAGAATGGATACCTTTGTGCATATGAATTAGAATGGATCGTACGAATGAATTAGAATGGATCATATTAACGAATTAGAATGGATCGTACGAATGAATTAGAATGGATACATTCGTGCACGATCCATTCTAATTCATTCGCACGAATGTATCCATTCTAATTCATTCGTACGATCCATTCTAATTCATTAATATGATCCATTCTAATTCATTCGTACGATCCATTCTAATTCATTAATATGATCCATTCTAATTCATTCGTACGATCCATTCTAATTCATTCACACAATCCATTCTAATTCATTCGCACGAATGTATCCATTCTAATTCATTCGTACGATCCATTCTAATTCATTCGTATGATCCATTCTAATTAATTCGTATGATCCATTCTAATTCATTCGTACGATCCATTCTAATTCATTCATACAATCTATTCTAATTCATTCGTACGATCCATTCTAATTCATTCGTACGCACGAATGTATCCATTCTAATTCATTCGTACGAATCCATTCTAATTCATTCGTACGATCCATTCTAATTCATTCGCACGATCCATTCTAATTCATTCATACGATCCATTCTAATTCATTCGCACGAATGTATCCATTCTAATTCATTCATACGATCCATTCTAATTCATTCGTACGATCCATTCTAATTCATTCGTACGATCCATTCTAATTCATTAGCACGATCCATGCTAATTCATTCGGTCGATCAATTCTAATTCATTAGCACGATCCATTCTAATTCATTCGTACGATCCATTCTAATTCATTCGCACGATCCATTCTAATTCATTCATAGGATCCATTCTAATACATTCGTACGATCCATTCTAATTCCTTTGTATGATCCATTCTAATTCATTCGTACGATCCATTCTAATTCATTCATACAATCCATTCTAATTCTTTCACACGATCCATTCTAATTCATTCGTACGATCCATTCTAAATCATTCGTGCAATCCATTCTATTTCATTCGTACGACCAATTCTAATTCATTCATAGGATCCATTCTAATTCATTCATACGATCTATTCTAATTCTTTCGCACGAATGTATCCATTCTAATTCATTCGCACGAATGTATCCATTCTAATTCATTCGTACGATCCATTCTAATTCTTTCACATGATCCATTCTAATTCATTCGTAGGATCCATTCTAATTCATTCGTACAATGAGTAAGAATGGATCGTACGAATGACATAGAATGGATTGTACGAATGATTTAGAATGGATACATTCGTGCGAATGAATTAGAATGGATTGTGCGAATGAATTAGAATAGATCGTACGAATGAATTAGAATGGATCGTGTGAAAGAATTAGAATGGATTGTATGAATGAATTAGAATAGTTCATATGAATGAATTAGAATGGATCGTATGAGTGAATTAGAATGGATACGAAGGAATTTGAATGGATCGTACGAAGGAATTAGAATGGATCATACGAATGAATTAGAATGGATCGTGCTAATGAATTAGAATGGATACATTCTTGCGAATGAATTAGAATGGATCGTATGAATGAATTAGAATGGATCGTACGAATGAATTAGAATGGATCGTGCGAATGAATTAGAATAGATATATTCGTGCTAATGAATTAAATTGGATCGTGCGAATGAATTAGAATGGATCGTATGAATGAATTAGAATGGATACATTCGTGCGAATGAATTAGAATGGATCGTATGAATTAATTAAAATAGATCGTGCTAATGAATTAGAATTAGAATGGATATATTCGTACAAATGAATTAGAATGGATCGTACGAATGAATTAGAATGGATCATACGAATTAATTAGAATGGATCATACGAATGAATTAGAATGGATCGTACGAATGAATTAGAATGGATCGTACGAATGAATTAGAATGGATCGTGCGAATGAATTAGAATGGATTATACAAATGAATTAGAATGGATACATTCGTGCGAATGAATTAGAATGGATAGTATGTACGAATGAATTAGAATAGATACATTCGTGCGAATGAATTAGAATGGATCGTACGAATGAATTAGAATGGATCGTACGAATGAATTAGAATGGATCGTACGAATGAATTATAATGGATCGTACGAATGAACTAGAATGGATATATTTGTGCGAATGAATTAGAATGGATCGTACGAATGAATTAGAATGGATCGTACGAATGAATTAGAATGGATCTTACGAATGAATTTGAATGGATCATATGAATGAATTAGAATGGATCGTGTGAAAGAATTAGAATGGATCGTACGAATGAATTAGAATGGATCGTACGAATGAATTAGAATGGATTGTACGAATAAATTAGAATGGATACATTCGTGCGAATGAATTAGAATGGATCATACGAATGAGTAAGAATGGATCGTACGAATGAAATATAATAGATTGTACGAATGAATTAGAATGGATCCTACGAATGAATTAGAATGGATCGTGTGAAAGAATTAGAATGGATTGTATGAATGAATTAGAATGGATCGTATGAATGAATTCGAATGGATCGTGTGAATGAATTCGAATGGATCGTACGAATTCATTCTAATTCATTCATACAATCCATTCTAATTCTTTCACACGATCCATTCTAATTCATTCGTACGTTACATTCTAATTCATTAGCACGATCCATGCTAATTCATTCGTTTGATCAAATCTAATTCATTAGCACAATCCATTCTAATTCATTCGTACGATCCATTCTAATTCATTCGCACGATCCATTCTAATTCATTCATAGGATCCATTCTAATTCATTCATACGATCTATTCTAATTCTTTCGCACGAATGTATCCCGAATGAATTAGAATGAATCGTATGAATGAATTAGAATGGTTACATACGTGCGAATGAACTAGAATAGATCGTACGAATGAATTAGAATGGATCGTACGAATAAATTAGAATGGATCGTGGGAATGAATTAGAATGGATCGTACGAATGAATTAGAATGGATCCACCGAATGAGTTAGAATGGATCATACGAATGAATTAGAATGGATTGTACGAATGAATTAGAATGGATTGTGCGAATGAATTAGAATGGATCCTACGAATGAATTAGAATGGATCATACGAATGAATTAGAATGGATCGTACGAATGAATTAGAATGGATCATACGAATGAAATAGAATGGATCGTACGAAGGAATTAGAATTGATCGTACGAAGGAATTAGAATGGATCGTATGAAGGAATTAGAATGGATCGTACGAATAAATTAGAATGGATATATTCGTGCAAATGAATTAGAATGGATCGTATGAATGAATTAGAATGGATCGTATGAGTGAATTAGAACGGATCATACGAATGAAATAGAATGAATTAGAATGAATTAGAATTGATCGTATGAATGAAATAGAATGGATTGTACGAATGATTTAGAATGGATCGTATGAATGAATTAGAATGGATCGTACGAATGATTTAGAATGGATACATTCGTGCGAATGAATTAGAATGGATCATACGAATGAGTAAGAATGGATCGTACGAATGAAATAGAATGGATTGTACGAATGAATTAGAATGGATTCGTACGAATGAATTAGAATGGATACATTCGTGCGAATGAATTAGAATGGATCGTACCAATGAGTAAGAGTGGATCGTACGAATGAAATAGAATGGATTGTGCGAATGAATTAGAATAGATCGTACGAATGAATTAGAATGGATCGTACGAATGAATTAGAATGGATCATACGAATTAATTAGAATGGAGCCTACGAATGAATTAGAATGGATCGTACGAATGAATTAGAATAGATCGTACGAATGAATTAGAATAGATCGTACGAATGAATTAGAATGGATCATACGAATTAATTAGAATGGATCGTACGAATGAATTAGAATGGATCGTACGAATGAATTAGAATGGATCGTACGAATGAATTAGAAAGGATATATTTGTGCGAATGAATTAGAATGGATCGTACGAATGGATTAGAATGGATCGTACGAATGGATTAGAATGGATACATTCGTGCGAATGAATTAGAATGGATTGTATGAATGAATTAAAATGGATCGTACGATCCATTCGAATTCATTCGCACGATCCATTCTAATTCATTCGTACGATCCATTCTAATTCATTCATACGATCCATTCTAATTCATTCGTATGATCCATTCTAATTCATTCATATATTCCATTCTAATTCATTCGTACGATCTATTCTATTTCATTCGTATGATCCATTCTTACTCATTCGTACGATCCATTCTAATTCATTCGTACGATCCATTCTAATTCATTCGTACGATCCATTCTTACTCATTCGTATGATCCATTCTAATTCATTCGTACGATCCATTCTAATTTATTCGCTCGAATGTATCCATTCTAATCCATTCGTACGATCCATTCTAATTCATTAGCACGATCCATTCTAATTCTTTCACACGATCCATTCTAATTCATTCGTACGATCCATTCTAATTCATTCGCACAATCCATTCTATTTTATTCGTACGATCCATTCTTACTCATTCGTATGATCCATTCTAATTCATTCGCACGAATGTATCCATAATGGATCATACGAATGAGTAAGAATGGATCGTACGAATGAAATAGAATGGATTGTGCGAATGAATTAGAATGGACCGTACGAATGAATTACAATGAATCGTACGAATGAATTAGAATGGATATATTAGAACGAATAAATTAGAATGGATCATACGAATGAATTAGAATGGATCGTACGAATGAATTAGAATGGATAGTGCGAATGAATTAGAATCGATCGTACGAATGAATTAGAATGGATCGTACGAATGAATTAGAATGGATCATACGAATGAGTAAGAATGGATCGTACGAATGAATTAGAATGGATCGTACGAATGAATTAGAATGGATCGTACGAATAAATTAGAATGGATACATTAGTTCGAATGAATTAGAATGGATCATACGAATGAGTAAGAATGGATCGTACGAATGAAATAGAATAGATTGTACGAATGAATTAGAATGGATCCTACGAATGAATTAGAATGGATCGTACGAATGAATTAGAATGGATCATATTAATGAATTAGAATGGATCGTACGAATGAATTAGAATGGATACATTCGTGCGAATAAATTAGAATGGATTCTATGAATGAATTAGAATGGATCGTACGAATGAATTAGAATGGATCATACAAATGAATTAGAATAGATTGCGTGAATGAATTAGAATGGATCGTACGAATGAATTAGAATGGATCGTACGAAGGAATTAGAATGGATCGTACGAATGAATTAGAATGGATCGTACGAATGAATTAGAATGGATCGTACAATAGAATTAGAATGGATCGTACGAATGAATTAGAATGGATCGTACGATTGAATTAGAATGGATCATACGAATGAGTAAGAATGGATCGTATAAATGAATTAGATTGGATCGTACGATCCATTCTAATTCATTAGCATGGATCGTGCTAATGAATTAGAATGGAATATACGAATGAATTAGAATGGATCGTAGAATGGATCGTACGAATGAATAAGAATGAATTAGAATGTATCGTACGAATGAATTAGAATAGATCATAGGAATGAATTAGAATGGATCATGCAAATGAATTAGAATGGATACATTCGTGCGAATAAATTAGAATGGATTGTATGAATGAATTAGAATGGATCGTACGAATGAATTAGAATGGATCGTACGAATGAATTAGAATAGATTGCGCGAATGAATTAGAATGGATCGTGCGAATGAAATAGAATGGATACAAATGAATTAGAATGGATCATACGAATGAATTAGAATGACGATCCATTCTTACTCCTTCGTATGATCCATTCTATTTCATTCGCACGAATGTATCCATATTAATTCATTCGTACGATCCATTCTAATTCGTTCATATCCTTTCTAATTCATTCATACAATCCATTCTAATTCATTCGCACGAATGTATCCATTCTAATTCATTCGTACGATCAGTTCTAATTCATTCACAAAGTCTATTCTAATTCATTCATACGATCCATTCTAATTCATTCACACGAATGTATCCATTCTAATTCATTCATACGATCCATTCTAATTCATTCGTACGATCCATTCTAATTCACTCATACGATCCATTCTAATACATTCATACGATCCATTCTAATTCATTTGCACGAATATATCCATTCTAATTCATTCGTACGATCCATTCAAATTCCTTCGTACGATCCATTCTAATTCATTCGTACGATCTATTCTAATTCATTCGTACGATCCATTCTAATTCATTCGTACGATCCATTCTAATTCCTTCGTACGATCCATTCTAATTCATTCGTACGATCCATTCTAATTCATTCGTACAATCTATTCAAATTCATTCGTACGAATGGATACATTCGTGTGAATGAATTAGAATGGATCGTACGAATGAGTAAGAATGGATCGTACGAATGAAATAGAATGGATTGCACGAATGAATTAGAATGGATCGTACGAATTAATTAGAATGGATCGTGTGAAAGAATTAGAATGGATTGTATGAATGAATTAGAATGGATCGTACGAATGAATTAGAATGGATCGTACGAAGGAATTAGAATGGATCGTACGAATAAATTAGAATGGATCGTACGAATGAATTAGAATAGATCGTACGAATGAATTAGAATGGATCATACGAAGGAATTAGAATGGATCGTACGAATGAATTAGAATGGATCGTATGAATAAATTAGAATGGATACATTCGTGTGAATGAATTAGAATGGATCGTATGAATGAATTAAAATAGATTTTGTGAATGAATTAGAACTGATCGTACGAATGAATTAGAATGGATACATTCGTGCGAATGAGTTAGAATGGATTGAATGAATGAATTAGAATGGATCCTATGAATGAATTAGAATGGATCGTACGAATGAATTAGAATGGATCGTACGAATGAATTAGAATGGATATATTCGTGCAAATGAATTAGAATGGATCGTATGAATGTATTAGAATGGATCGTATAAGTGAATTAGAATAGATCGTGCGAATGAATTAGAATGGATTGTATGAATGAATTAGAATGGATCGTACGAATGAATTAGAATGGATCATACGAATTAATTAGAATGGATCATACGAATGAATTAGAATGGATCGTACGAATGAATTAGAATTAGAATGGATATATTCGTGCGAATGAATTAGAATGGATACATTCATGCGAATGAATTAGAATAGATCGTACGAATGAATTAGAATGGATCAAATCAATGAATTAGAATGGTTTCATTCATGCGAATGAATTAGAATGGATCGTATGAATGAATTAGAATGGATCGTACGAATGAATTAGAATGGATCGTACGAATGAACTAGAATGGATACATTCGTGCGAATGAATTAGAATGGATCGGACGAATGAATTAGAATGGATCGTACGAATGAATTAGAATGGATCGTACGAATGAATTAGAATAGCTCATACGAATGAATTAGAATGAATCGTATGAATGAATTAGAATGGTTACATTCGTGCGAATGAATTAGAATAGATCATACGAATGAATTAGAATGGATCGTACGAATAAATTAGAATGGATCATGGGAATGAATTAGAATGGATCGTACGAATGAATTAGAATGGATCCACCGAATGAGTTAGAATGGATCATACGAATGAATTAGAATGGATTGTACGAATGAATTAGAATGGATTGTGCGAATGAATTAGAATGAATCCTACGAATGAATTAGAATGGATCGTGTGAATGTATTAGAATGGATCGTATGAATGTATTAGAATGGATCGTATGAGTGAATTAGAATGGATCGTACGAATGAATTAGAATGGATTGTATGAATGAATTAGAATGGATCGTTCGAATGAATTAGAATGGATCATATGAATGAATTAGAATGGATTGTACGAATGAATTAGAATGGATCAAATGAATGAATTAGAATGGTTACATTCATGCGAATGAATTAGAATTGATCGTACGAATGGATTAGAATGGATCGTACGAATGGATTAGAATGGATACATTCGAGCGTACGATCCATTCTAATTCATTCGTCCGATCCATTCTAATTCATTCGCACGAATGTATCCATTCTAATTCATTCGTACGTACGATCCATTCTAATTCATTCATTTGATCCATTCTAATTCATTCGTACGGTCCATTCTAATTCATTCATCCGATCCATTCTAATTCATTCGCACGAATGTATCCATTCTAATTCATTCGTACGATCCATTCTAATTTATTCGCACGATCCATTCTAATTCATTCGTACGATCCATTCTAATTCATTCATACGATCTATTCTAATTCATTCATATAATCTATTCTAATTCTTTCACACGATCCATTCTAATTCATTCGTATGATCCATTCTAATTCCTTCGCACAATCCATTCTATTTCATTCGTACGATCCATTCTTACTCATTGGTACGATCCATTCTAATTCATTAGCACGATCCATTCTAATTCATTCGTACGATCCATTCTAATTCATTCGCACGATCCATTCTAATTCATTCGTACGATCCATTCTAATTCATTCTATGATCCATTCTAATTCATTCATATGATCCATTCTAATTCATTCAAACGATCTATTCTAATTCATTCATATAATCCATTCTAATTCTTTCACACGAATGTATCCATTCTAATTAATTCGTATGATCCATTCTAATTAATTCGTATGATCCATTCTAATTCATTCGTACGGTCCATTCTAATTCATTCATCCGATCCATTCTAATTCATTCGCACGAATGTATCCATTCTAATTCATTCGTACGATCCATTCTAATTCATTCGCACGATCCATTCTAATTCATTCGTACGATCCATTCTAATTCATTCATACGATCTATTCTAATTCATTCATATAATCCATTCTAATTCTTTCACACGATCCATTCTAATTCATTCGTACGATCCATTCTAATTCATTCGCACAATCCATTCTATTTCATTCGTACGATCCATTCTTACTCATTGGTGTGATCCATTCTAATTCATTAGCACGATCCATTCTAATTCATTCGTACGATCCATTCTAATTTATTCGCACGATCCATTCTAATTCATTCGTACGATCCATTCTAATTCATTCTATGATCCATTCTAATTCATTCATACAATCCATTCTAATTCATTCCGTACGATCCATTCTAATTCATTCGTACGATCCATTCTATTTCATTCATACGATCCATTCTTACTCATTGGTACGATCCATTCTAATTCATTCGCACGAATGTATCCATTCTAATTCATTCGTACGAATCCATTCTAATTCATTCGTACGATCCATTCTAATACATTCATACGATCCATTCTAATTCATTTGCACGAATATATCCATTCTAATTTATTCGTACGATCCAATCTAATTTCTTCGTACCATCCATTCTAATTCATTCGTACGATCCATTCTAATTCATTCGTAAGATCCATTCTAATTCATTCGTACGATCCATTCTAATTCATTCGTACGATCAATTCTAATTCATTCGCACGAATGTATCCATTATAGTTCATTCGTACGATCCATTCTAATTCATTCGTACGATCCATTCTAATTCATTCGCACGATCCATTCTAATTCATTCGTACGATCAATTCTAATTCATTCGTACGAATGTATTCATTCAAATTCATTCGTACGATCCTGAATTAGAATGGATCGTACGAATGAATTAGAATGGATACCTTTGTGCATATGAATTAGAATGGATCGTACGAATAAATTAGAATGGATAATATTAATGAATTAGAATGGATCGTACAAATGAATTAGAATGGATACATTCGTGCGAATGAATTAGAATGGATCGTGCATGAATGTATCCATTCTAATTCATTCGTACGATCCATTCTAATTCATTAATATGATCCATTCTAATTCATTCGTACGATCCATTCTAATTCATATGCACAAAGGTATCCATTCTAATCTATTCGTAGGATCCATTCTAATCTATTCGTACGATCCATTCTAATTCATTCGTACGATCCATTCTAATTCATTCGCTCGAATGTATCCATTCTAATCCATTCGTACGATCCATTCTAATCCATTCGTACGATCCATTCTAATTCATTCGCATGAATGTAACTATTCTAATTCATTCATTTGATCCATTCTAATTCATTCGTCCGATCCATTCTAATTCATTCGTCCGATCCATTCTAATTCATTCGCACGAATGGATCCATTCTAATTCATTTGTATGATCCATTCTAATTCATTCGTACGATCCATTCTAATTCATTCGTAAGATCCATTCTAATTCATTCGTACGATCCATTCTAATTCATTCGTACGATCCATTCTAATTCATTCGCACGAATGTATCCATTCTAGTTCATTCGTACGATCCATTCTAATTCATTCGTACGATCCATTCTAATTCATTCGCACGATCCATTCTAATTCATTCGTACGATAAATTCTAATTCATTCGCACGAATGTATCCATTCTAATTCATTCGTACGATCCATTCTAATTCATTCGTACGATCCATTCTAATTCATTCGTACGATCCATTCTAATTCATTCGTCCGATCCATTCTAATTCATTCGCACAAATGTATCCATTCTAATTCATTCGCACGATCCATTCTAATTCATTCGTACGATCAATTCTAATTCATTCGCACGAATGTATCCATTCTAATTTATTCATACGATCCATTCTAATTCATTCGTACGACCGATTCTAATTTATTCGTACGATCCATTCTAATTCATTCGTCCGATCCATTCTAATTCATTCGCACGAATGTATCCATTCTAATTCCTTCGTACGATCCATTCTAATTCATTCGTACGATCTATTCTAATTCATTCGCACGAATGTATCCATTCTAGTTCATTCGTACGATCCATTCTAATTCATTCGTACGATCCATTCTAATTCATTCGCACGATCCATTCTAATTCATTCGTACGATCAATTCTAATTCATTCGTACGATCCATTCTAATTCACTCATACGATCCATTCTAATACATTCATACGATCCATTCTAATTCATTTGCACGAATATATCCATTCTTATTCATTCGTACAATCCATTCTAATTCCTTCGTACGATCCATTCTAATTCATTCGTACGATCTATTCTAATTCATTCGTACGATCCATTCTAATTCATTCGTACGATCCATTCTAATTCCTTCATACGATCCATTCTAATTCATTCATACAATCCATTCTAATTCTTTCACACGATCCATTCTAATTCATTCGTACGATCCATTCTAATTCATTCGTGCAATCTATTCTATTTCATTCGTACGATCCATTCTTACTCATTCGTATGATCCATTCTAATTCATTCGGACGAATGTATCCATTCTAATTTATTCGTACGATCTATTCTAATTCATTCGTACGATCCATTCTTACTCATTCGTACGATCCATTCTAATTCCTTCGTACGATCCATTCTAATTCCTTCTTACGATCCATTCTAATTCATTCGCACAATCCATTCTAATTCTTTCATACAATCCATTCTAATTCTTTCGTGCGAATGAATTAGAATGGATACCTTTGTGCATATGAATTAGAATGGATCGTACGAATGAATTAGAATGGATCATATTAATGAATTAGAATGGATCGTACGAATGAATTAGAATGAATACATTCATGCGAATGAATTAGAATGGATCGTGCGAATCAATTAGACTGGATCGTGCGAATGAATAAAAATAGATCATACGAATGAATTAGAATGGATCGTACGAATGAATTAGAATGGATCATACGAATTAATTAGAATGGATCATACGAATGAATTAGAATGGATCGTACGAATGAATTAGAATGGATCGTACGAATGAATTAGAATGGATCGTGCGAATCAATTAGACTGGATCGTGCGAATGAATAAGAATAGATCATACGAATGAATTAGAATGGATCGTACGAATGAATTAGAATGGATCATACGAATTAATTAGAATGGATCATACAAATGAATTAGAATGGATCGTGCGAATGAATTAGAATGGATCGTACGAATGAATTAGAATGGATCGTATGAATGAATTAGAATGGATCGTACGAATGAATTAGAATGGATCGTGCGAATGAATTAGAATGGATCGTACGAATGAATTAGAGTGGATCGTGTGAAAGAATTAGAATGGATCGTACGAATGAATTAGAATGGATACATTTGTGCGAATGAATTAGAATGGATTGTACGAATGAATTAGAATAGATCGTATGAATAAATTAGAATGGATCGTACGAATGAATTAGAATGGATCGTGCGAATGAATTAGAATGGATCGTACGAATGAACTAGAATGGATCGTACGAATGAACTAGAATAGATACATTCGTGCGAATGAATTAGAATGGATCGTACGAATGAATTAGAATGGATCGTACGAATGAATTAGAATGGATCTTACGAATGAATTAGAATGGATCGTACGAATGAATTAGAATAGATCGTACGAATGAATTAGAATGGACCGTACGAATAAATTAGAATGGATACATTCGTGCGAATGAATTAGAATGGATCGGACGAATGAATTAGAATGGATCGTACGCTCGAATGTATCCATTCTAATCCATTCGTACGATCCATTCTAATCCATTCGTACGATCCATTCTAATTCATTCGCATGAATGTAACCATTCTAATTCATTCATTTGATCCATTCTAATTCATTCGTACGTACGATCCATTCTAATTCATTCGTACGATCAATTCTAATTCATTCGCACGAATGTATCCATTCTAATTCATTCGTACGATCCATTCGAATTCATTCATAGGATCCATTCTAATTCATTCATACAATCCATTCTAATTCATTCGCACGAATGTATCCATTCTAATTCATTCGTTCGATCAGTTCTAATTCATTCACAAAATCTATTCTAATTCATTCATACGATCCATTCTAATTCATTCGCACGAATGTATCCATTCTAATTCATTCGTACAATCCATTCTATTTCATTCGTACGATCCATTCTTACTCATTCGTATGATCCATTCTAATTCATTCGTATGATCCATTCTAATTCATTCGTACGATCCATTCTAATTCATTCGTACGATCCATTCTAATTCATTCGCACGATCCATTCTAATTCATTCATATGATCCATTCTAATTCTTTCATACAATCCATTCTAATTCTTTCACACGATCCATTCTAATTCATTCGTACGATCCATTCTAATTCATTCGTACAATCCATTCTATTTCATTCGTACGATCCATTCTTACTCATTCGTATGATCCATTCTAATTCATTCGTATGATCCATTCTAATTCATTCGTACGATCCATTCTAATTCATTCGTACGATCCATTCTAATTCATTCGTACGATCCATTCTAATTCATTCGCACGATCCATTCTAATTCATCCATAGGATCCATTCAAATTCATTCATACGATCTATTCTTATTCTTTCGCATGAATGTTTCCATTCTAATTCATTCGTACGAATGTATCCATTCTAATTCATTCGTACGATCCATTGTAATTCATTCGTACGATCCATTCTAATTCATTCGTACGATCCATTCTAATTTATTCGTACGATCCATTCAAATTCATTCGCATGATCCATTCTAATTCATTCGCACAATCCATTCTATTTCATTCGTACGATCCATTCTTACTCATTCGTATGATCCATTCTAATTCATTCGCACGAATGTATCCATTCTAATCCATTCGTACGATCCATTCTAATCCATTCGTACGATCCATTCTAATTCATTCGCATGAATGTAACCATTCTAATTCATTCATTTGATCCATTCTAATTTATTCGTTTGATCCATTCTAATTCATTCGTCCGATCCATTCTAATTCATTCGCACGAATGTATCCATTCTAAACCATTCATACGATCCATTCTAATTTATTCGTACGATCCATTCTAATTCATTCGTAAGATCCATTCTAATTCATTCGTACGATCCATTCTAATTCATTCGTACGATCCATTCTAATTCATTCGTAAGATCCATTCTAATTCATTCGCACGATCCATTCTTACTCATTCGTATAATCCATTCTAATTTATTCATACGATCCATTCTAATTCATTCGTACGATCTATTCTAATTCATTCGTAAGATCCATTCTAATTCATTCGTACGATCCATTCTAATTCATTCGTACGATCCATTCTAATTCATTCGTACGATCCATTCTAATTCATTCATACGATCTATTCTAATTCATTCATTCGTACGATCCATTCTAATACATTCGTACGATTCATGCTAATTCATTCGCACGATCCATTCTAATTCATTCGTAAGATCCATTCTAATTCATTCATACAATCCATTCTAATTCATTCGTACGATCCATTCTAATTCATTTGCACGATCCTTTCTAATACATTCATACGATCCATTCTAATTCATTTGCACGTGTGACTGAATTAGAATGGATCGTATGAATGAATTAGAATGGATACATTCGTGCGAATAAATTAGAATGGATCGTATGAATGAATTAGAATGGATCGTACGAATGAAAGAATTAGAATGGATTGTATGAATGAATTAGAATAGATCGTATGAATGAATTAGAATGGATCGTACGAATGAATTAGAATGGATCGTACGAATGAACTAGAATGGATACATTCGTGCGAATGAATTAGAATGGATCGTACGAAGGAATTAGAATGGATCGTACGAATGAATTAGAATGGATCGTACGAATGAATTAGAATAGATCATACGAATGAATTAGAATGGATCGTACGAAGGAATTAGAATGGATCGGACGAATGAATTAGAATGGATATATTCGTGCAAATGAATTAGAATGGATCGTATGAATGTATTAGAATGGATCGTACGAATGAATTAGAATGGATTCGTACGAATGAATTAGAATGGATACATTCGTGCGAATGAATTAGAATGGATCGTACAAATGAATTAGAATGGATCGTACGAATGAATTAGAATGGATCGTGTGAAAGAATTAGAATGGATTTTATGAATGAATTAGAATAAATTTGTTCGATCAATTCTAATTCATTAGCACGATCCATTCTAATTCATTCGTATGATCCATTCTAATTCCTTCGTACGATCCATTCTAATTCCTTCGTATCCATTCTAATTCACTCATACGATCCATTCTAATTCATTCATACGATCTATTCTAATTCATTCATACAATCCATTCTAATTCTTTCACACGATCCATTCTAATTCATTCGTACGATCCATTCTAATTCATTCGCACAATCCATTCTAATTCATTCGCACGAATGTATCCATTCTAAATCATTCGTACAATCCATTCTATTTCATTCGTACGATCCATTCTTACTCATTGTACGAATGAATTAGAATGGATCCTACGAATGAATTAGAATGGATCGTGTGAAAGAATTAGAATGGATCGTACGAATGAATTAGAATGGATACATTCGTGCGAATGAATTAGAATGGATACATTCGTGCGAAAGAATTAGAATAGATCGTATGAATGAATTAGAATGGATCCTATGAATGAATTAGAATGGATCGTGCGAATGAATTAGAATGGAACGTACGAATGAATTAGAATGGATCGTGCTAATGAATTAGAATGGATCGTATGAATGGATCGTACGAATGGAATGGATACATTCGTGCGAATGAATTAGAATGGATCGTACGAATGAATTAGAATGGATCATACGAATGAGTAAGAATGGATCGTACGAATGAATTAGAATGGATCATACGAATGAATTAGAATGGATCATATGAATAAATTAGAATGGATACATTCGTCCGAATGAATTATAATGGATCATACGAATGCATTCTAATTCCTTCGTACGATCCATTCTAATTCCTTCGTACGATCCATTCTATTTCATTCGTATGATCCATTCTACTTCCTTCGTACGATCCATTCTAATTCCTTCTTATCCATTCTAATTCGCTCATACGATCCATTCTAATCCATTCGTACGATCCATTCTAATTCATTTGCATGAATGTAACCATTCTAATTCATTCATTTGATCCATTCTAATTCATTCGTACGATCTATTCTAATTCATTCGTACGATCTATTCTAATTCATTCGTACGATCCATTCTAATTCATTCGCACGATCCATTCTAATTCATTCATAGGATCCATTCTAATTCATTCATACGATCTATTCTAATTCCTTCGCACGAATGTATCCATTCTAATTCATTCGCACGAATGTATCCATTCTAATTCATTCGTACGATCCATTCTAATTCATTCGTACGATCCATTCTAATTCATTCATATGATCTATTCTAATTCATTCATACAATCCATTCTAATTGTTTCACATGATCCATTCTAATTCATTCGTACGATCCATTCTAATTCATTCGCACAATCCATTCTATTTCATTCGTACGATCCATTCTTACTCATTGGTACGATCCATTCTAATTCATTCGCACGAATATATCCATTCTAATTCATTCGTACGAATCCATTCTAATTCATTCGTACAATCTATTCTATTTAATTCGTACGATCCATTCTTACTCATTCGTACGATCCATTCTAATTCATTCGTACGATCCATTCTAATTCATTCGTCCGATCCATTCTAATTCATTCGCACGAATGTATCCATTCTAATTCATTCGTACGATACATTCTAATTCATTCGTACGATCCATTCTAATTCATTCGTAAGATCCATTCTAATTTATTCGTACGATCCATTCTAATTCATTCGTACGATCCATTCTAATTCATTCGCACGAATGTATCCATTCTAGTTCATTCGTACGATCCATTCTAATTCATTCGTACGATCCATTCTAATTCATTCGCACGATCCATTCTAATTCATTCATACGATCCATTCTAATTCATTCGTACGATCCATTCTAATTCATTCGCACAAATGTATCCATTCTAATTCATTCGTACGATCCATTCTAATTCATTCGTACGATCCATTCTAATTCATTCGCACGAATATATCCATTCTAATTCATTCGTACGATCCATTCTAATTCATTCATACGATCCATTCTAATTAATTCGTACGATCCATTCTAATTCATTCGTATGATCCATTCTAATTCATTCGTACGATCCATTCTTACCCATTCGTACGATCCATTCTAATTCCTTCGTACGATCCATTCTAATTCCTTCGTACGATCCATTCTAATTCATTCGCACGATCCATTCTAATTCTTTCATACAATCCATTCTAATTCTTTCGTGCGAATGAATTAGAATGGATACCTTTGTGCATATGAATTAGAATGGATCGTACGAATGAATTAGAATGGATCATATTAATGAATTAGAATGGATCGTACGAATGAATTAGAATGGATACATTCGTGCGAATGAATTAGAATGGATCGTGCGAATCAATTAGACTGGATCGTGCGAATGAATAAGAATAGATCATACGAATGAATCAGAATGGATCGTACGAATTAATTAGAATGGATACATCCGTGCGAATGAATTAGAATGGATTGTATGAATGAATTAGAATGGATCGTACGAATGAATTAGAATGGATCATAGGAATTAATTAGAATGGATCATACGAATGAATTAGAATGGATTGTACGAATGAATTAGAATGGATCGTACGAATGAATTAGAATGGATCGTGCGAATGAATTAGAATGGATCGTACGAATGAATTAGAATGGATACATTTGTGCGAATGAATTAGAATGGATCGTACGAATGAATTAGAATGGATCGTATGAATGAATTAGAATGGATCGTACGAATGAATTAGAATGGATCGTGCGAATGAATTAGAATGGATCGTACGAATGAATTAGAATGGATCGTGTGAAAGAATTAGAATGGATCGTACGAATGAATTAGAATGGATCGTGCGAATGAATTAGAATGGATCGTACGAATGAATTAGAGTGGATACATTTGGGCGAATGAATTAGAATGGATCGTACGAATGAATTAGAATGGATCGTATGAATGAATTAGAATGGATCGTACGAATGAATTAGAATGGATGGTGCGAATGAATTAGAATGGATCGTACGAATGAATTAGAATGGATCGTACGAATGAACTAGAATGGATACATTCGTGCGAATGAATTAGAATGGATCGTACGAACGAATTAGAATGGATCGTACGAATGAATTAGAATGGATACATTCGTGCGAATGAATTAGAATGGATCGTACGAATGAATTAGAATGGATCGTACGAATGAATTAGAATGGATCGTACGAATGAATTAGAATGGATCGTACGAATAAATTAGAATGGATACATTCGTCCGAATGAATTAGAATGGATCATACGAATGAGTAAGAATGGATCGTACGAATGAAGTAGAATAGATTATACGAATGAATTAGAATGGATTCGTACGAATGAATTAGAATGGATATATTCGTGCGAATGAATTAGAATGGATCGTACCAATGAGTAAGAATGGATCGTACGAATGAAATAGAATGGATTGTGCGAATGAATTAGAATGGATCGTACGAATGAATTAGAATGGATCGTGTGAAAGAATTAGAATGGATTGTACGAATGAATTAGAATAGATCGTATGAATGAATTAGAATGGATCGTACAAATGAATTAGAATGGATCGTACGAATGAGTAAGAATGGATCGTACGAATGAAATAGAATGGATTGCACGAATGAATTAGAATGGATCGTACGAATGAATTAGAATGGATCGTGTGAAAGAATTAGAATGGATTGTATGAATGAATTAGAATGGATCGTACGAATGAATTAGAATGGATCGTACGAAGGAATTAGAATGGATCGTACGAATGAATTAGATTGGATCGTACGAATAAATTAGAATAGATCGTACGACTAAATTAGAATGGATCGGACGAAGGAATTAGAATGGATCGTACGAATGAATTAGAATGGATATATTCGTGCAAATGAATTAGAATGGATCGTATGAATGTATTAGAATGGATCGTATGAGTGAATTAGAATGGATCGTACGAATGAATTAGAATGGATCGTATGAATGAATTAGAATGGATCGTGCGAAAGAATTAGAATGCATTGTATGAATGAATTAGAATGGATCGTATGAATGAATTAGAATGGATCGTGCGAATGAATTCGAATGGATCACATGATCCATTCGAATAGAATGGATCGTATGAATGAATTAGAATGGATCGGGCGAATGAATTAGAATGGATTGTAGGAATGAATTAGAATGGATCGTATGAATGAATTAGAATGGATCGTATGAATGAATTAGAATGGATCGTGCGAATGAATTAGAATGGATCGTACGAATGAATTAGAATGGATCGTTCGAATGAATTAGAATGGATCATACGAATGAATTAGAATGGATCATACGAATGAGTAAGAATGGATTGTATGAATGAAATAGAATGGATTGTACGAATAAATTAGAATGGATACATTCATGCGAATGAATTAGAATGGATCGGACGATTGAATTAGAATAGATCGTACGATTCATTCTAATTCATTCGTACGATCCATTCTAATACATTCGTACGATTCATGCTAATTCATTCGCACGATCCTTTCTAATTCATTCCTACGATCCATTCTTATTCATTCATACGATCCATTCTAATTCATTCGCACAATCCATTCTAATTCATTCGTACAATCCATTCTAATTCATTCATATGATCCATTCTAACTCATTCGATGGATCCATTCTAATTCATTCGTACGATCCATTCTAATTCATTCCCACGATCCATTCTAATTTATTCGTACGATCCATTCTAATTCATTCGTACGATCTATTCTAATTCATTCGTACGAATGTAACCATTCTAATTCATTCATACGATTCATTCTAATTCATTCGTATGAGCTATTCTATTTCATTCGTACGATCCATTCTAATTCATTCGTACGATCCATTGTAATTCATTTATACAATCCATTTAGATTCATTCGCACAAATGTATCCATTCAAATTCATTCATACGATCCATTCTAATTCCTTCGTACGATCCATTCTAATTCCTTCGTACGATCCATTCTAATTCATTCGTACGATCTATTCTAATTCATTCGTACGATCCATTCTAATTCATTCGTACGATCCATTCTAATTCCTTCGAACGATCCATTCTAATTCATTCGTACGATCCATTCTAATTCATTCGTACAATCTATTCTAATTCGTTCGTACAAATGGATACATTCGTGTGAATGAATTAGAATGGATCGTACGAATGAGTAAGAATGGATCGTACGAATGAAATAGAATGGATTGCACGAATGAATTAGAATGGATCGTACGAATGAATTAGAATGGATCGTGTGAAAGAATTAGAATGGATTGTATGAATGAATTAGAATGGATCGTACGAATGAATTAGAATGGATCGTACGAAGGAATTAGAATGGATCGTACGAATGAATTAGAATGGATCGTCTGAATGAATTAGAATAGATCGTACGAATGAATTAGAACGGATCGTACGAAGGAATTAGAATGGATCGTACGAATGAAATAGAATGGATATATTCGTGCAAATGAATTAGAATGGATCGTATGAATGTATTAGAATGGATCGTATGAGTGAATTAGAATGGATCGTATGAATGAATTAGAATGGATCGTATGAATGAATTAGAATGGATACATTCGTGTGAATGAATTAGAATGGATCGTATGAATGAATTAGAATAGATTTTGTGAATGAATTAGAACTGATCGTACGAATGAATTAGAATGGATACATTCGTGCGAATGAATTAGAATGGATTGTATGAATGAATTAGAATGGAGCGTACGAATGAACTAGAATGGATACATTCGTGCCAATGAATTAGAATGGATCGTACGAATGAATTAGAATGGATCGTACGAATGAATTAGAATGGATCTTACGAATGAAATAGAATGGATCGTATGAATGAATTAGAATGGATCGTACGAATGAATTAGAATGGATACATTCGTGCGAATGAATTAGAATGGATCGGACGAATGAATTAGAATGGAGCGTACGAATGAATTAGAATGGATCGTACGAATGAATTAGAATGGATCGTACGAATAAATTAGAATGGATATATTCGTCCGAATGAATTAGAATGGATCATACGAATGAGTAAGAATGGATCGTACGAATGAAATAGAATAGATTGTACGAATGAATTAGAATGGATCCTACGAATGAATTAGAATGGATCGTGTGAAAGAATTAGAATGGATTGTATGAATGAATTAGAATGGATCGTATGAATGAATTAGAATGGATCGTGCGAATGAATTCGAATGGATCGTACGAATTCATTCTAATTCATTCATACAATCCATTCTAATTCTTTCACACGATCCATTCTAATTCATTCGTACGTTCCATTCTAATTCATTCGCACGATCCATGCTAATTCATTCGTTCGATCAATTCTAATTCATTAGCACGATCCTTTCTAATTCATTCGTACGATCCATTCTAATTCATTCGCACGATCCATTCTAATTCATTCATAGGATCCATTCTAATTCATTCATACGATCTATTCTAATTCTTTCGCACGAATGTATCCATTCTAATTCATTCGCACGAATGTATCCATTCTAATTCATTCGTACGATCCATTCTAATTCATTCGTACGATCCATTCTAATTCATTCATACGATCTAATTCTAATTCATTCATACAATCCATTCTAATTCTTTCACACGATCCATTCTAATTCATTCGTACGATCCATTCTAATTCATTCGCACAATCCATTCTATTTCATTCGTACGATCCATTCTTACTCATTGGTACGATCCATTCTAATTCATTCGCACGAATGTATCCATTCTAATTCATTCGTACGAATCCATTCTAATTCATTCGTACAATCCATTCTATTTCATTCGTATGATCCATTCTTTCTCATTCGTATGATCCATTCTAATTCATTCGCACGAATGTATCCATTCTAAATCATTCGTACGATCCATTCTAATTCATTCGTACGATCCATTCTAAATCATTCGTACAATCCATTCTATTTCATTCGTACGATCAATTCTAATTCATTAGCACGATCCATTCTAATTCATTCGTATGATCCATTCAAATTCATTCGCACGATCCATTCTAATTCATTCGTACAATCCATTCTATTTCATTCGTACGATCCATTCTTACTCATTCGTATGATCCATTCTAATTCATTCGCATGAATGTATCCATTCTAATCCATTCGTACGATCCATTCTAATCCATTCGTACGATCCATTCTAATTCATTCGCATGAATGTAACCATTCTAATTCATTCATTTGATCCATTCTAATTCATTCGTGGATCCATTCTAATTCATTCGTCCGATCCATTCTAATTCATTCGCACGAATGTATCAATTCTAAACCATTCATACGATCCATTCTAATTTATTCGTACGATCCATTCTAATTCATTCGTAAGATCCATTCTAATTCATTCGTACGATCCATTCTAATTCATTCGTTCGATCCATTCTAATTCATTCGCTCGAATATATCCATTCTAGTTCATTCGTACGATCCATTCTAATTCATTCGTACGATCTATTTTAATTTATTCGCACGATCCATTCTAATTCATTCGTACGATCCATTCTAATTCATTCGCACGAATGTATCCATTCTAATTCATTCGTACATACGATCCATTCTAATTCATTCGCACGAATGAATCCATTCTAATTCATTTGTATAATCCATTCTATTTCATTCTTACGATCCATTCTTACTCATTCGTATGATCCATTCTAATTCATTCGCACGAATGTATCCATTCTAATTCATTCGTACGATCCATTCTAATTCATTCGCACTATCCATTCTAATTCATTCGTACGATCCATTCTAATTCATTCGTATGATCCATTCTAATTTATTCGTTCAAATATATCCATTCTAATTTATTCGTATGATCCATTCTAATTCATTCGCACGATCCATTCTAATTCATTCGCACGAATGTATCCATTCTAATTCATTTGCACGATGCATTCTAATTCATTCCTATGATCTATTCTAATTCATTCGTACGATCCATTCTAATTCATTCGCTCGAATATATCCATTCTAATTCATTCGTACGATCCATTCTAATTCATTCATATGATCCATTCTAATTCGTTCGTACGATCCATTCTAATTCATTCGTATGATCCATTCTAATTCATTCCTACGATCTATTCTAATTCATTCGCTCGAATATATCCATTCTAATTCATTCGTTCGATCCATTCTAATTCGTTCGCACGATCCATTCTAATTCATTCGTATGATCCATTCTAATCCATTCGTACGATCCATTCTAATTCATTCGTACGATCCATTCTAATTCATTCGTACGATCCATTCTAATTCATTCGCACGAATGTATCCATTCTAGTTCATTCGTACGATCCATTCTAATTCATTCGTATGATCCATTCTAATTCATTCGTATGATCCATTCTAATCCATTCGTACGATCCATTCTAATTCATTCGTACGATCCATTCTAATTCCTTCGTACGATCCATTCTAATTCATTCGTACAATCCATTCTAATTCATTCGTACGAATGGATACATTCGTGTGAATGAATTAGAATGGATCGTGCGAATGAATTAGAATGGATACCTTTGTGCAAATGAATTAGAATGGATCGTATGAATGAATTAGAATGGATCGTATGAGTGAATTAGAACGGATAGTACGAATGGATCGTACGAATGAATTAGAATGGATCATACGAATGAATTAGAATGGATTGTATGAATGAATTAGAATGGATCGTACGAATGAATTAGAATGGATCGTATGAAGGAATTGGAATGGATCGTACGAATGAATTAGAATGGATCATACGAATGAATTAGAATAGATCGTACGAATGAATTATAATGGATCGTACGAAGGAATTAGAATGGATCGTACGAATGAATTAGAATGGATATATTCGTGCAAATGAATTAGAATGGATCGTATGAATGTATTAGAATGGATCGTATGAGTGAATTAGAATGGATTGTACGAATGAATTAGAATGGATCGTATGAATGAATTAGAATGGATCGTGCGAAAGAATTAGAATGCATTGTATGAATGAATTAGAATGGATCGTATGAATGAATTAGAACGGATCGTGCGAATGAATTCGAATGGATCGAATGATCCATTCGAACAGAATGGATCGTATGAATGAATTAGATTGGATCGGGCGAATGAATTAGAATGGATTGTAGGAATGAATTAGAATGGATCGTATGAATGAATTAGAATGGATCGTATGAATGAATTAGAATGGATCGTGCGAATGAATTAGAATGGATCGTACGAATGAATTAGAATGGATCGTACAAATGAATTAGAATGGATCATACGAATGAATTAGAATGGATCATACGAATGAGTAAGAATGGATCGTACGAATGAAATAGAATAGATTGTACGAATGAATTAGAATGGATACATTCATGCGAATGAATTAGAATGCATCGGACGATTGAATTAGAATGGATCGTACGATTCATTCTAATTCATTCGTACGATCCATTCTAATACATTCGTACGATTCATGCTAATTCATTCGCACGATCCATTCTAATTCATTCGTACGATCCATTCTAATTCATTCGTACGATCCATTGTAATTCATTCATACAATCCATTTAAATTCATTCGCACAAATGTATCCATTCAAATTCATTCGTACGATCCAGTCTAATTCATTGGTACGATCCATTCTAATTCCTTCGTACGATCCATTCTAATTCCTTCGTACGATCCATTCTAATTCATTCGTACAATCTATTCTAATTCATTCGTACGAATTGATACATTCGTGTGAATGAATTAGAATGGATCGTACGAATGAGTAAGAATGGATCGTACGAATGAAATAGAATGGATTGCACGAATGAATTAGAATGGATCGTACGAATGAATTAGAATGGATCGTGTGAAAGAATTAGAATGGATTGTATGAATGAATTAGAATGCATCGTACGAATGAATTAGAATGGATCGTACGAAGGAATTAGAATGGATCGTACGAATGAATTAGAATGTATCGTACAAATGAATTAGAATAGATCGTACGAATGAATTAGAATGGATCGTACGAAGGAATTAGAATGGATCGTACGAATGAATTAGAATGGATTGTGCGAATGAATTAGAATGGATCGTACGATTGAATTAGAATGGATCGTGTGAAAGAATTAGAATGGACTGTATGAATGAATTAGAATAGATCGTATGAATGAATTTGAATGGATCGTACGAATGAATTAGAATGGATCGAACGAATGAAGTAGAATGGATATATTTGTGCGAATGAATTAGAATGGATCGTACGAATGAATTAGAATGGATCGTACGAATGAATTAGAATGGATCTTATGAATGAATTAGAATGGATGTACGAATACACGATCCATGCTAATACATTCGTTCGATCAATTCTAATTCATTAGCACGATCCATTCTAATTCATTCATACGATCCATTCTAATTCATTCGCACGATCCATTCTAGTTCATTCGTACGATCCATTCTAATTCTTTCACACGATCCATTCTAATTCATTCGTATGATCCATTCTAATTCATTCGTATGATCTATTCTAATTCATTCGTACGATCCATTCTAATTCATTCGTACGATCCATTCTAATTCCTTCGTACGATCCATTCTAATTCATTCATACAATCTATTCAAATTCATTCATACAATCCATTCTTATTCTTTCACACGATCCATTCTAATTCATTCGTATGATCCATTATAATTCATTCGCACAATCCATTCTAATTCATTCGCACGAATGTATCCATTCTAAATCATTCGTACAATCCATTCTATTTCATTCGTACGATCCATTCTTACTCATTGTACGAATGAATTAGAATAGATTCTACGAATGAATTAGAATGGATCGTGTGAAAGAATTAGAATGGATTGTATGAATGAATTAGAATGGATCTTATGAATGAATTAGAATGGATCGTACGAATGAATTAGAATGGATACATTCGTGCGAATGAATTAGAATTGATCGTACGAATGAATTAGAATGGATCGTGCGAATGAATTAGAATGGATCGTACGAATGAATTAGAATGGATCGTACGAATGAACTAGAATGGATACATTTGTGCGAATGAATTAGAATGGATCGTACGAATGAATTAGAATGGATCGTACGAATGAATTAGAATGGATCTTACGAATGAATTAGAATGGATCGTATGAATGAATTAGAATGGATCGTACGAATGAATTAGAATGGATACATTCGTACGAATGAATTAGAAAGGATCGTACGAAGGAATTAGAATGGATCGTACGAATGAATTTGAATGGATACATTTGTGCGAATGAATCTAAATGGATTGTATGAATGAATTACAATGGATCATCAAATGAATTAGAATGCATCGTACGAATGAATTAGAATAGCTCATACGAATGAATTAGAATGAATCGTATGAATGAATTAGAATGGATACATTCTTACGAATGAATTAGAATGGATCGTACGAATGAATTAGAATGGATATATTCGTGCAAATGAATTAGAATGGATCGTATGAATGTATTAGAATGGATCGTATGAGTGAATTAGAATGGATCGTGCGAATAAATTAGAATGAATTAGAATGGATCGTGCGAATGAATTAGAATGGATCGTACGAATGAATTAGAATGGATCCTATGAATGAATTAGAATGGATCGTGCGAATGAATTAGAATGGATCGTACGAATGAATTAGAATGGATCGTGCTAATGAATTAGAATTAATCGAACGAATGAATTAGAATGGATACATTCGTGCGAATGAATTAGAATGGATCGGACGAATGAATTAGAATGGATCGTACGAATGAGTAAGAATGGATCGTACGAATGAAATAGAATAGATCGTACGAATGAATTAGAATGGATCGTACGAAGGAATTAGAATGGATCGTACGATTGAATTAGAATGGATCGTACAAATGAATTAGAATGGATCGTACGAATGGATTAGAATGGATCCTACGAATGGATTAGAATGGATACCTTTGTGCATATGAATTAGAATGAATCGTATGAATGAATTAGAATGGATTTTAGAATGGATCGTACGAATGAATTAGAATGAATTAGAATGGATCGTACGAATGAATTAGAATAGATCATAGGAATGAATTAGAATGGATCGTGCAAATGAATTAGAATGGATATATTCGTGCGAATGAATTAGAATGGATCGGACGAATGAATTAGAATGGATCGTACGAATGAGTAAGAATGGATCGTACGAATGAATGGATCGTACGAATGAAATAGAATGGATCATACGAATGAGTCAGAATGGATCGTACGAATTAAAAAGAATGGATTGTGCGAATGAATTAGAATGGATCGTACGAATGAATTAGAATGGATCGTGTGAAAGAATTAGAATGGATTGTATGAATGAATTAGAATAGATCGTATGAATGAATTAGAATGGATCGTACGAATGAATTAGAATGGATCGTACGAATGAACTAGAATGGATACATTCGTGCGAATGAATTAGAATGGATCGTACGAATGAATTAGAATGGATCGTACGAATGAATTACAATGGATCTTACGAATGAATTAGAATGGATCGTACGAATGCACGATCCATGCTAATTCATTCGTTCGATCAATTCTAATTCATTAGCACGATCCATTCTAATTCATTCGTACGATCCGTTCTAATTCATTCGCACGATCCATTCTAATTCATTCGTACGATCCATTCTAATTCTTTCACACGATCCATTCTAATTCATTCGTACGATCCATTCTAATTCATTCGTATGATTTATTCTAATTCATTCGTACGATCCATTCTAATTCATTCGTACGATCCATTCTAATTCCTTCGTACGATCCATTCTAATTCATTCATACAATCTATTCAAATTCATTCATACAATCCGTTCTAATTGTTTCACACGATCCATTCTAATTCATTCGTACGATCCATTATAATTCATTCGCACAATCCATTCTAATTCATTCGCACGAATGTATCCATTCTAAATCATTCGTACAATCCATTCTATTTCATTCGTACGATCCATTCTTACTCATTGTACGAATGAATTAGAATAGATCCTACGAATGAATTAGAATGGATCGTGAGAAAGAATTAGAATGGATTGTATGAATGAATTAGAATGGATCGTATGAATGAATTAAAATGGATCGTACGAATGAATTAGAATGGATACATTCGTGCGAATGAATTAGAATTGATCGTACGAATGAATTAGAATGGATCGTGCGAATGAATTAGAATGGATCGTACGAATGAATTAGAATGGATCGTACGAATGAACTAGAATGGATACATTTGTGCGAATGAATTAGAATGGATCGTACGAATGAATTAGAATGGATCTTACGAATGAATTAGAATGGATCGTATGAATAAATTAGAATGGATCGTACGAATGAATTAGAATGGATACATTCGTACGAATGAATTAGAAAGGATCGTACGAAGGAATTAGAATGGATCGTACGAATGAATTTGAATGGATACATTTGTGCGAATGAATCTAAATGGATTGTATGAATGAATTACAATAGATCATCAAATGAATTAGAATGCATCGTACGAATGAATTAGAATAGCTCATACGAATGAATTAGAATGAATCGTATGAATGAATTAGAATGGATACATTCTTGCGAATGAATTAGAATGGATCGTACGAATGAATTAGAATGGATATATTCGTGCAAATGAATTAGAATGGATCGTATGAATGTATTAGAATGGATCGTATGAGTGAATTAGAATGGATCGTGCGAATAAATTAGAATGAATTAGAATGGATCGTGCGAATGAATTAGAATGGATCGTACGAATGAATTAGAATGGATCCTATGAATGAATTAGAATGGATCGTGCAAATGAATTAGAATGGATCGTACGAATGAATTAGAATGGATCGTGCTAATGAATTAGAATTAATCGAACGAATGAATTAGAATGGATACATTCGTGCGAATGAATTAGAATGGATCGGACGAATGAATTAGAATGGATCGTACGAATGAGTAAGAATGGATCGTACGAATGAAATAGAATAGATCGTACGAATGAATTAGAATGGATCGTACGAAGGAATTAGAATGGATCGGACGATTGAATTAGAATGGATCGTACAAATGAATTAGAATGGATCGTACGAATGGATTAGAATGGATCCTACGAATGGATTAGAATGGATACCTTTGTGCATATGAATTAGAATGAATCGTATGAATGAATTAGAATGGATTTTAGAATGGATCGTACGAATGAATTAGAATGAATTAGAATGGATCGTACGAATAAATTAGAATAGATCATAGGAATGAATTAGAATGGATCGTGCAAATGAATTAGAATGGATATATTCGTGCGAATGAATTAGAATGGATCGAACGAATGAAATAGAATGGATCGTATGAATGAGTAAGAATGGATCGTACGAATGAATGGATCGTACGAATGAAATAGAATGGATCATACGAATGAGTAAGAATGGATCGTACGAATGAAATAGAATGGATTGTGCGAATGAATTAGAATGGATCGTACGAATGAATTAGAATGGATCGTGTGAAAGAATTAGAATGGATTGTATGAATGAATTAGAATAGATCGTATGAATGAATTAGAATGGATCGTACGAATGAATTAGAATGGATCGTACGAATGAACTAGAATGGATACATTCGTGCGAATGAATTAGAATGGATCGTACGAATAAATTAGAATGGATCGTACGAATGAATTACAATGGATCTTACGAATGAATTAGAATGGATCGTACGAATGCACGATCCATGCTAATTCATTCGTTCGATCAATTCTAATTCATTAGCATGATCCATTCTAATTCATTCGTACGATCCGTTCTAATTCATTCGCACGATCCATTCTAATTCATTCGTACGATCGATTCTAATTCTTTCACACGATCCATTCTAATTCATTCGTACGATCCATTCTAATTCATTCGTACGATCTATTCTAATTCATTCGTACGATCCATTCTAATTTCATTCGTACGATCCATTCTAATTCACTCGATCGAATGTATCCATTATAATCCATTCGTACGATCCATTCTAATCCATTCGTACGATCCATTCTAATTCATTCCCATGAATATAACCATTCTAATTCATTCATTTGATCCATTCTAATTCATTCGTACGATCCATTCTAATTCATTCGTCCGATCCATTCTAATTCATTCGCACGAATGTATCCATTCTAATCCATTTGTAAGATCCATTCTAATTTATTCGTACGATCCATTATAATTCATTCGTCCGATCCATTCTAATTCATTCGCACGAATGTATCCATTCTAATTCATTCGTATGATCCATTCTAATTCATTCGTACGATCCATTCTAATTCATTCGTAAGATCCATTCTAATTCATTCGTACGATCCATTCTAATTCATTCGTACGATCCATTCTAATTCATTCGCACGAATGTATCCATTCTAGTTCATTCGTACGATCCATTCTAATTCATTCGTACGATCCATTCTAATTCATTCGTCCGATCTATTCTAATTCATTCGCACGAATGTATCCATTCTAATTCATTCGTACGATCCATTCTAATTCTTTCTACGATCCATTCTAATTCATTCGTACGATCCATTCTAATTCATTCGCACAATCCATTCTATTTCATTCGTACGATCCATTCTTACTCATTTGTATGATCCATTCTAATTCATTCGCACGAATGTATCCATAATGGATCATACGAATGAGTAAGAATGGATCGTACGAATGAAATAGAATGGATTGTGCGAATGAATTAGAATGGACCGTACGAATGAATTAGACGTACGAATGAATTAGAATGGATACATTCGTGCGAATAAATAAGAATGGATCATACGAATGAGTAAGAATGGATCGTGCGAATGAATTAGAATGGATCGTGCGAATGAATTAGAATGGATCGTACGAATGAATTAGAATGGATCGTACGAATGAGTAAGAATGGATCGTACGAATGAAATAGAATGGATTGTATGAATGAATTAGAATGGATTCGTACGAATGAATTAGAATGGATACATTCGTGCGAATGAATTAGAATGGATCATACGAATGAGTAAGATTGGATCGTACGAATGAAATAGAATAGATTGTACGAATGAATTAGAATGGATCCTACGAATGAATTAGAATGGATCGTGTGAAAGAATTAGAATGGATTGTATGAACTAATTAGAATGGATCATACGAATGAATTAGAATGGATCGTACGAATGAATTAGAATGGATACATTCGTGCGAATGAATTAGAATTGATCGTACGAATGAATTATAATGGATATATTCGTGCAAATGAATTAGAATGGATCGTATGAATGAATTAGAATGAATCGTATGAGTGAATTAGAACGGATCGTACGAATGAAATAGAATGAATTAGAATGAATTAGAATTGATCGTACGAATGAAATAGAATGGATTGTACGAATGATTTAGAATGGATCGTACGAATGAATTAGAATAGATCGTACGAATGATTTAGAATGGATACAATCGTGCGAATGAATTACAATGGATCATACGAATGAGTAAGAATGGATCGTACGAATGAAATAGAATGGATTGTACGAATGAATTAGAATGGATTCGTACGAATGAATTAGAATGGATACATTCGTGCGAATGAATTAGAATGGATCGTACCAATGAGTAAGAATGGATCGTACGAATGAAATAGAATAGATTGTGCGAATGAATTAGAATGGATCGTACAAATGAATTAGAATGGATCGTACGAATGAATTAGAATGGATCATACGAATGAATTAGAATGGATCGTACGAATGAATTAGAATGGATCATACGAATGAATTAGAATGGATCATACGAATGAATTAGAATGGATCATACGAATTAATTAGAATGAATCGTACGAATGAATTAGAATGGATCGTACGAATGAATTAGAATGGATCGTATGAATGAATTCGAATGGATCGTACGAATGAATTAGAATGGATACATTTGTGCGAATGACTTAGAATGGATCGTACGAATGGATTAGAATGGATCGTACGAATGGATTAGAATGGATACATTCGTGCAAATGAATTAGAATGGATTGTATGAATGAATTAGAATGGATCGTACAATCCATTCAAATTCATTCACACGATCCATTCTAATTCATTCGTACGATCCATTCTAATTGATTCATACGATCCATTCTAATTCATTCGTACTATCCATTCTAATTCATTCGTATATTCGATTCTAATTCATTCGTACGATCTATTCTATTTCATTCGTACGATCCATTCTTACTCATTCGTATGATCCATTCTAATTTATTCGGACGAATGTATCCATTCTAATTTATTCGTACGATCCATTCTAATTCATTCGTACGATCCATTCTAATTCATTCGTATGATCCATTCTTACTCATTCGTATGATCCATTCTAATTCATTCATACGATCCATTCTAATTCATTCGCTCGAATGTATCCATTCTAATCCATTCGTGCAATCTATTCTAATTCATTCGTACGATCCATTCTAATTCATTCGCACGATCCATTCTAATTCATTCGTACGATCCATTCTAATTCATTCGTACGATCCATTCTAATTCATTTGTAAGATCCATTCTAATTAATTCGTATGATCCATTCTAATTCATTCGTACGATCCATTCTAATTCATTTGCACGAATATAATTCATTCGTACGATCCATTCTAATTCATTCGCACGAATGTAACCATTCTAATTCATTCGTACGATCCATTCTAATTAATTCGTATGATCCATTCTAATTCATTCGTACGGTCCATTCTAATTCATTCATACAATCCATTTAGATTCATTTGCACAAATGTATCCATTCAAATTCATTCGTACGATCCATTCTAATTCATTCGTATATTCCATTCTAATTCATTAGCACGATCCATGCTAATGAATTAGAATGGATCGTACGAATGATTTAGAATGGATACAATCGTGCGAATGAATTAGAATGGATCATACGAATGAGTAAGAATAGATCGTACGAATGAAATAGAATGGATTGTACGAATGAATTAGAATGGATTCGTACGAATGAATTAGAATGGATACATTCGTGCGAATGAATTAGAATGGATCGTACTAATGAGTAAGAATGGATCATACGAATGAAATAGAATGGATTATGCGAATGAATTAGAATGGATCGTACGAATGAATTAGAATGGATCGTACGAATGAATTAGAATGGATCATACGAATTAATTAGAATGGATCATAGAAATGAATTAGAATGGATCGTACGAATGAATTAGAATGGATCGTACGAATGAATTAGAATGGATCATACGAATTAATTAGAATGGATCATACGAATGAATTAGAATGGATCGTACGAATGAATTAGAATGGATCGTACGAATGAATTAGAATGGATACATTTGTGCGAATGACTTAGAATGGATCGTACGAATGGATTAGAATGGATCGTACGAATGGATTAGAATGGATACATTCGTGCAAATGAATTAGAATGGATTGTATGAATGAATTAGAATGGATCGTACAATCCATTCAAATTCATTCACACGATCCATTCTAATTTATTCGTACGATCCATTCTAATTCATTCATACGATCCATTCTAATTCATTCATACTATCCATTCTAATTCATTCGTATATTCCATTCTAATTTATTCGTATGATCTATTCTATTTCATTCGTAGGATCCATTCTTACTCATTCGTATGATCCATTCTATTTCATTCGGACGAATGTATCCATTCTAATTTATTCGTACGATCCATTCTAATTCATTCGTACGATCCATTCTAATTCATTCGTACGATCCATTCTTACTCATTCGTATGATCCTTTCTAATTTATTCATACGATCCATTCTAATTCATTCGCTCGAATGTATCCATTCTAATCCATTCGTACGATCTATTCTAATTCATTCGTACGATCCATTCTAATTCATTCGCACGATCCATTCTAATTCATTCGTACGATCCATTCTAATTCATTCATACGATCCATTCTAATTCATTTGTAAGATCCATTCTAATTAATTCGTATGATCCATTCTAATTCATTCGTACGATCTATTCTAATTCATTTGCACGAATATAATTCATTCGTACGTTCCATTCTAATTCATTCGCACGAATGTAACCATTCTAATTCATTCGTACGATCCATTCTAATTAATTCGTATGATCCATTCTAATTCATTCGTACGGTCCATTCTAATTCATTCATATAATCCATTTAGATTCATTTGCACAAATGTATCCATTCAAATTCATTCGTACGATCCATTCTAATTCATTCGTATATTCCATTCTAATTCATTAGCACGATCCATGCTAATGAATTAGAATGGATCGTACGAATGATTTAGAATGGATACAATCGTGCGAATGAATTAGAATGGATCATACGAATGAGTAAGAATAGATCGTACGAATGAAATAGAATGGATTGTACGAATGAATTAGAATCGATTCGTACGAATGAATTAGAATGGATACATTCGTGCGAATGAATTAGAATGGATCGTACCAATGAGTAAGAATGGATCGTACGAATGAAATAGAATGGATTGTGCGAATGAATTAGAATGGATCGTACGAATGAATTAGAATGGATCGTACGAATTAATTAGAATGGATCATACAAATGAATTAGAATGGATCGTACGAATGAATTAGAATGGATCGTACGAATGAATTAGAATGGATCGTACGAATGAATTAGAATGGATCGTACGAATGAATTAGAATGGATCGTACGAATGAATTAGAATGGATCGTACGAATGAATTAGAATGGATTGTACGAATGAATTAGAATGGATACATTTGTGCGAATGACTTAGAATGGATCGTACGAATGGATTAGAATGGATACATTCGTGCAAATGAATTAGAATGGATTGTATGAATGAATTAGAATGGATCGTACAATCCATTCAAATTCATTCACACGATCCATTCTAATTTATTCGTACGATCCATTCTAATTCATTCATACGATCCATTCTAATTCATTCATACTATCCATTCTAATTCATTCGTATATTCCATTCTAATTCATTCGTATGATCTATTCTATTTCATTCGTAGGATCCATTCTTACTCATTCGTATGATCCATTCTATTTCATTCGGACGAATGTATCCATTCTAATTTATTCGTACGATCCATTCTAATTCATTCGTACGATCCATTCTTACTCATTCGTATGATCCTTTCTAATTCATTCATACGATCCATTCTAATTCATTCGCTCGAATGTATCCATTCTAATCCATTCGTACGATCTATTCTAATTCATTCGTACGATCCATTCTAATTCATTCGCACGATCCATTCTAATTCATTCGTACGATCCATTCTAATTCATTCGTACGATCCATTCTAATTCATTTGTAAGATCCATTCTAATTAATTCGTATGATCCATTCTAATTCATTCGTACGATCTATTCTAATTCATTTGCACGAATATAATTCATTCGTACGTTCCATTCTAATTCATTCGCACGAATGTAACCATTCTAATTCATTCGTACGATCCATTCTAATTAATTCGTATGATCCATTCTAATTCATTCGTACGATCCATTCTAATTCATTCATACAATCCATTTAGATTCATTTGCACAAATGTATCCATTCAAATTCATTCGTACGATCCATTCTAATTCATTCGTATATTCCATTCTAATTCATTAGCACGATCCATGCTAATGAATTAGAATGGATCGTACGATCCAATCTAATTCATTCATACGATCCATTCTTACTCATTCGTATGATCCATTCTAATTCAATCGTACGATCCATTCTAATTCATTCGTACGATCCATTCTAATTCCTTCGTATGATCCATTCTAATTCATTCATACGATCCATTCTTACTCATTGGTACGATCCATTCTAATTCATTCGCACGAATGTATCCATTCTAATTCATTCGTACGAATCCATTCTAATTCATTCGTACAATCTATTCTATTTCATTCGTACGATCCATTCTAATCCATTCTAATTCATTCGTACGATCCATTCTTACTCATTCGTACGATCCATTCTAATTCTTTCGTTCGATCCATTCTAATTCATTCGCACGATCCATTCTAATTCATTCGTATGATCCATTCTAATCCATTCGTACGATCCATTCTAATTCATTCGTCCGATCCATTCTAATTCATTCGCACGAATGTATCCATTCTAATTCATTCGTATGATCCATTCTAATTCATTCGTACGATTCATTCTAATTCATTCGCACGAATGTATCCATTCTAGTTCATTCGTACGATCCATTCTAATTCATTCGTACGATCCATTTTAATTCATTCGCATGATCCATTCTAATTCATTCGTACGATCAATTCTAATTCATTCGGGCAATCCATTCTATTTCATTCATACAATCCATTCTTACTCATTCGTACGATCCATTCTAATTCATTCACACGAATGTATCCATTCGTACGAATGAATTAGAATAGATTGTACGAATGAATTAGAATGGATCGTACGAAGGAATTAGAATGGATCGTACGAATGAATTAGAATGGATCGTACGAAGGAATTAGAATGGATCGTACGAATGAATTAGAATGGATCGTAGGATTGAATTAGAATGGATCATACGAATGAGTAAGAATGGATCGTATGAATGAATTATATTAGATCGTACGATCCATTCTAATTCATTAGCATGGATCGTGCTAATGAATTAGAATGGATCGTAGAATGGATCGTGCGAATGAATTAGAATGAATTAGAATGGATCGTACGAATGAATTAGAATAGATCATAGGAATGAATTAGAATGGATCGTGCAAATGAATTAGAATGGATACATTCGTGCGAATGAATTAGAATGGATTGTGCGAATGAATTAGAATGGATCGTACGAATGAATTAGAATGGATATATATGAACGAATAAATTAGAATGGATCATACGAATGAATTAGAATGGATCGTACGAATGAATTAGAATAGATAGTGACAATGAATTAGAATCGATCGTACGAATGAATTAGAATGGATTGTACGAATGAATTAGAATTGATCATACGAATGAGTAAGAATGGATCATACGAATGAATTAGAATGGATCGTACGAATGAATTAGAATGGATCGTACGAATAAATTAGAATGGATACATTCATCCGAATGAATTAGAATGGATCATACGAATGAGTAATAATGGATCGTACGAATGAAATAGAATAGATTGTACGAATGAATTAGAATGGATCCTACGAATGAATTAGAATGGATCGTGTGAAAGAATTAGAATGGATTGTATGAATGAATTAGAATGGATCGTATGAATGAATTAGAATGGATCGTGCGAATGAATTCGAATGGATCGTACGAATTCATTCTAATTCATTCATACAATCCATTCTAATTCTTTCACACGATCCATTCTAATTCATTCGTACGTTCCATTCTAATTCATTAGCACGATCCATGCTAATTCATTCGTTCGATCAATTCTAATTCATTAGCACGATCCATTCTAATTCATTCGTACGATCCATTCTAATTCATTCGAACGATCCATTCTAATTCATTCATAGGATCCATTCTAATTCATTCATACGATCTATTCTAATTCTTTCGCACGAATGTATCCATTCTAATTCATTCGCACGAATGTATCCATTCTAATTCATTCGTACAATCCATTCTAATTCATTCGTACGATCCATTCTAATTCATTCGTACGATCCATTCTAATTCATTCATACGATCTATTCTAATTCATTCATACAATCCATTCAAATTCTTTCACACGATCCATTCTAATTCATTCGTACGATCCATTCTAATTCATTCGCACAATCCATTCTATTTCATTCGTACGATCCATTCTTACTCTTTCGTATGATCCATTCTAATTCATTCGCACGAATGTATCATTAATGGATCATACGAATGAGTAAGAATGGATCGTACGAATGAAATAGAATGGATTGTGCGAATGAATTAGAATGGACCGTACGAATGAATTAGACGTACGAATGAATTAGAATGGATACATTCGTGCGAAAAAATTAGAATGGATCATACGAATGAGTAAGAATGGATCGTCATTCTAATTCATTCGTATGATTCATTCTAATTCATTTGTATCCATTCTATTTCATTCGCACGATCCATTCTAATTCATTCGCGCAATCTATTCTAATTCATTCGTACGATCCATTCTAATTCATTCGTACGATCCATTCTAATTCATTCATACAATCCATTCTAATTTATTCGCACGAATGTATCCATTCTAATTCATTCGTACGATCCATTCTAATTCATTCGCCCAATCTATTCTAATTCATTCATACGATCCATTCTAATTCATTCGCACGAATGTATCCATTCTAATTCATTCATACGATCCATTCTACTTCATTCGTACTATCCGTTCTAATTCACTCATACGATCCATTCTAATTCATTCATACGATCCATTCTAATTCATTCGTACGAATATATCCATTCTAATCCTTTCATACGATGCATTCTAATTCATTCGTACGATCCATTCTAATTCATTCATTTGATCCATTCTAATTCATTCGTAAGATCCATTCTAATTCATTCGTCCGATCCATTCTAATTCATTCGCACGAATGTATCCATTCTAATTCATTCGTACGATCCATTCTAATTCATTCGCACGATCTATTCTAATTCATTCGTACGATCCATTCTAATTCATTCATACGATCTATTCTAATTCATTTATACAATCTATTCTAATTCATTCGCACAATCTATTCTATTTCATTCGTACGATCCATTCTTACTCATTGGTACGATCCATTCTAATTCATTAGCACGATCCATTCTAATTCATTCGTACGATCCATTCTAATTCATTCACACGATCCATTCTAATTTATTCTTACGATCCATTCTAATTCTTTCACACGATCCATTCTAATTCATTCGTACGATCCATTCTAATTCATTCGTACGATCTATTCTAATTCATTCGTACGATCCATTCTAATTCATTCGTACGATCCATTCTAATTCCTTCGTACGATCCTTTCTAATTCACTCATACAATCTATTCTAATTCATTCATACAATCCATTCTAATTCTTTCACACGATCCATTCTAATTCATTCGTACGATCCATTCTAATTCATTCGCACAATCCATTCTAATTCATTCGCACGAATGTATCCATTCTAAATCATTCGTACAATCCATTCTATTTCGTTCGTACGATCCATTCTTACTCATTGTACGAATGAATTAGAATGGATCCTACGAATGAATTAGAATGGATCGTGTGAAAGAATTAGAATGGATCGTACGAATGAATTAGAATGGATCGTATGAATGAATTTGAATGGATCGTGTGAAAGAATTAGAAAGGATTGAATGAATGAATTAGAATGGATCGTATGAATGAATTAGAATGGATCGTACGAATGAATTAGAATGGATCGTACGAATGAATTAGAATGGATCGTACGAATGAATTAGAATGGATCTTACGAATGAATTAGAATGGATCGTACGAATGAATTAGAATGGATCGTACGAATAAATTAGAATGGATACATTCGTCCGAATGAATTAGAATGGATCATACGAATGAGTAAGAATGGATCGTACGAATGAAATAGAATAGATTGTACAAATGAATTAGAATGGATCCTACGAATGAATTCGAATGGATCGTACGAATGAATTAGAATGGTTCATATTAATGAATTAGAATGGATCGTACGAATGAATTAGAATGGATACATTCGTGCGAATGAATTAGAATGGATCGTGCGAATCAATTAGACTGGATCGTGCGAATGAATAAGAATAGATCATACGAATGAATTAGAATGGATCATATGAATGAATTAGAATGGATCGTACGAATGAATTAGAATGGATCGTACGAATAAATTAGAATGGATACATTCGTCCGAATGAAGTAGAATGGATCATACGAATGAGTAAGAATGGATCGTACGAATGAAATAGAATAGATTGTACGAATGAATTAGAATGGATCCGACGAATGAATTAGAATAGATCGTGTGAATGAATTAGAATGGATTGTATGAATGAATTAGAATGGATCGTGCGAATGAATTAGAATGGCTCATACGAATGAATTAGAATGGATACATTTGTGCGAATGAATTAGAATGGATCGTACGAATGAATTAGAATGGATCGTATGAATGAATTAGAATGGATCGTACGAATGAATTAGAATGGATCGTGCGAATGAATTAGAATGGATCGTACGAATGAATTAGAATGGATCGTGTGAAAGAATTAGAATGGATCGTACGAATGAATTAGAATGGATCGTATGAATGGATTAGAATGGATCATATTAATGAATTAGAATGGATCGTACGAATGAATTAGAATGGATACATTCGTGCGAATGAAATAGAATGGATCGTGCGAATACATTAGACTGGATCGTGCGAATGAATAAGAATGGATCATACGAATGAATTAGAATGGATCGTACGAATTAATTAGAATGGATACATTCATGCGAATGAATTAGAATGGATTGTATGAATGAATTAGAATGGATCGTACGAATGAATTAGAATGGATCATACGAATTAATTAGAATGGATCATACGAATGAATTAGAATGGATCGTACGAATGAATTAGAATGGATCGTACGAATGAACAAGAATGGATCGTACGAATGAACTAGAATGGGTACATTCGTGCGAATGAATTAGAATGGATCGTACGAATGAATTAGAATGGATCGTACGAATGAATTAGAATGGATCTTACGAATGAATTAGAATGGATCGTACGAATGAATTAGAATGGATCGTACGAATGAATTAGAATAGATACATTCGTGCGAATGAATTAGAATGGATCGGACGAATGAATTAGAATGGATCGTACAAATGAATTTGAATGGATCAAATGAATGAATTAGAATGGTTACATTCATGCGAATGAATTAGAATGGATCGTACGAATGGATTAGAATGGATCGTACGAATGGATTAGAATGGATACATTCGTGCGAATGAATTAGAATGGATTGTATGAATGAATTAGAATGGATCATACGAATGAATTAGAATAGATCGTATGAGTGAATTAGAATGGATACGAAGGAATTAGAATGGATCGTACGAAGGAATTAGAATGGATCATACGAATGAAATAGAATGGATCGTACGAAGGAATTAGAATGGATCGTACGAAGGAATTAGAATGGATCGTACGAAGGATTTAGAATGGATTGTATGAATGAATTAGAATGGATATATTTGTGCAAATGAATTAGAATGGATCGTATGAATGAATTAGAATGGATCGTATGAGTGAATTAGAACGGATAGTACGAATGAAGTAGAATGGATCGTATGAATGAATTAGAATAGATACATTCGTGTGAATGAATTAGAATGGATCGTATGAATGAATTAGAATAGATTGTGCGAATGAATTAGAATGGATCGTACGAATGAATTAGAATGGATACATTCGTGCGAATAAATTAGAATGGATTGTATGAATGAATTAGAATGGATCGTACGAATGAATTAGAATAGATTGCGTGAATGAATTAGAATGGATCGTACGAATGAAATAGATTGGATACAAATGAATTAGAATGGATCTTACGAATGAATTAGAATGATGATCCATTCTTACTCATTCGTATGATCCATTCTAATTTATTCGCACGAATGTATCCATTCTAATTCATTCGTACGTCTAATTCATTCTTACGGTCCATTCTAATTCATTCGCACAATCCATTCGATTTCATTCGTACGATCCATTCTTACTCATTCGTATGATCCATTATGGATACATTCGTGCGAATGAATTAGAATGGATCATACGAACGAGTAAGAAAAGATCGTACGAATGAAATAGAATGGATTGTGCGAATGAATTAGAATGGATCATACGAATGAATTAGAATGGATCGTGTGAAAGAATTAGAATGGATTGTATGAATGAATTAGAATAGATCGTATGAATGATTTAGAATGGATCGTACAAATGAATTAGAATGGATCGTACGAATGAATTAGAATGGATCGTCCGAATGAATTAGAATGGATATATTCGTGCAAATGAATTAGAATGTATCGTATGAATGTATTAGAATGGATCGTATGAGTGAATTAGAATGGATCATACGAATTAATTAGAATGGATCATACGAATGAATTAGAATGGATCGTACGAATGAATTAGAATGGATACATTCGTGCGAATGAATTAGAATGGATTGTGTGAATGAATAAGAACAGATCGTGCGAATGAATTAGAATGGATCGTACGAATGAATTAGAATGGATCGTATGAATGAATTAGAACGGATCGTACGAATGAATTAGAATGGATCGTGCGAATGAATTAGAATGGATCGTACAAATGAATTAGAATGGATCGTACGAATGAACTAGAATGGATACATTCGTGCGAATGAATTAGAATGGATCGTACGAATGAATTAGAATGGATCGTACGAATGAACTAGAATGGATACATTCGTGCGAATGAATTAGAATGGATCGTACGAATGAATTAGAATGGATCGTACGAATGAATTAGAATGGATCGTACGAAAGAATTAGAATGGATACATTTGTGCGAATGAATTAGAATGGATCGTACGAATGAATTAGAATGGATCCTACGAATGAATTAGAATGGATCGTGTGAAAGAATTAGAATGGATTGTACGAATGAATTAGAATGGATCGTACGAATGAATTAGAACGGATCGTACGAATGAATTAGAATGGATCGTGTGAAAGAATTAGAATGGATTGTATGAATGAATTAGAATGGATCGTATGAATGAATTAGAATGGATCGTACGAATGAATTAGAATGGATCGTACGAATGAATTAGAATGGATCGTACGACTGAATTAGAATGGATTGTACGAATGAATTAGAATGGATCTTACGAATGATTTAGAATGGATCGTACAAATAAATTAGAATGGATACATTCGTCCGAATGAATTAGAATGGATCATACGTATGAGTAAGAATGGATCGTACGAATGAAATAGAATAGATTGTACGAATGAATTAGAATGGATCCTACGAATGAATTCGAATGGATTGTACGAATGAATTAGAATGGATCATATTAATGAATTAGAATGGATCGTACGAATGAATTAGAATGGATACATTCGTGCGAATGAATTAGAATGGATACATTCGTGCGAATGAATTAGAATGGATCGTGCGAATCAATTAGACTGGATCGTGGGAATGAATACGAATAGATCATACGAATGAATTAGAATGGATCATATGAATGAATTAGAATGGATCGTACGAATGAATTAGAATGGATCGTACGAATAAATTAGAATGGATACATTCGTCCGAATGAAGTAGAATGGATAATACGAATGAGTAAGAATGGATCGTACGAATGAAATAGAATAGATTATACGAATGAATTAGAATGGATCCAACGAATGAATTAGAATAGATCGTGTGAAAAAATTAGAATGGATTGTATGAATGAATTAGAATGGATCGTGTGAATGAATTAGAATGGATCGTACGAATGAATTAGAATGGATACATTTGTGCGAATGAATTAGAATGGATCGTACGAATGCATTAGATTGGATCGTATGAATGAATTAGAATGGATCGTACGAATGAATTAGAATGGATCGTGCGAATGAATTAGAATGGATCGTACGAATGAGTTAGAATGGATCGTGCGAATGAATTAGAATGGATCGTACGAATGAATTAGAATGGATACATTTGTGCGAATGAATTAGAATGGATCGTATGAATGAATTAGAATGGATCGTACGAATGAATTAGAATGGATCGTGGGAATGAATTAGAATGGATCGTACGAATGAATTAGAATGGATCGTACGAATGAACTAGAATGGATACATTCGTGCGAATGAATTAGAATGGATCTTACGAATGAATTAGAATGGATCGTATGAATGAATTAGAATGGATCTTACGAATGAATTAGAATGGATCGTACGAATGAATTAGAATGGATCGTACGAATGAATTAGAATGGATCATACGAATGAATTAGAATGGATCGTACGAATGAACTAGAATGGATATATTCTTGCGAATGAATTAGAATGGATCGTACGAATGAATTAGAATGGATCGTACGAATGAATTAGAATGGATCTTACGAATGAATTAGAATGGATCATACGAATGAATTAGAATGGATCGTACGAATGAATTAGAATGGATACATTCGTGCGAATGAATTAGAATGGATCGGACGAATGAATTAGAATGGATCGTACGAATGAATTAGAATGGATCAAATGAATAAATTAGAATGGTTACATATATGCGAATGAATTAGAATGGATCGTACGAATGGTTTAGAATGGATCGTACGAATGGATTAGAATGGATACATTCGAGCGAATGAATTAGAATGGATCGTACGAATGAATTAGAATGGATCGTACGAATGGATTAGAATGGATCCTACGAATGGATTAGAATGGATACCTTTGTGCATATGAATTAGAATGGATCGTACGAATGAATTAGAATGGATCATATTAATGAAATAGAATGGATCGTATGAATGAATTAGAATGGATACATTCGTGCGAATGAATTAGAATGGATCGTGCGAATAGATTAGACTGGATCGTGCGAATGAATAAGAATGGATCATACGAATGAATTAGAATGGATCGTACGAATTAATTTGAATGGATACATTCGTGCGAATGAATTAGAATGGATTGTATGAATGAATTAGAATGGATCGTACGAATGAATTAGAATGGATCATACGAATTAATTAGAATGGATCATACGAATGAATTAGAATGGATCGTACGAATGAATTAGAATGGATCGTACGAATGAACAAGAATGGATCGTACGAATGAACTAGAATGGATACATTCGTGCGAATGAATTAGAATGGATCGTACGAATGAATTAGAATGGATCGTACGAATGAATTAGAATGGATCTTACGAATGAATTAGAATAGATCGTACGAATGAATTAGAATGGATCGTACGAATGAATTAGAATGGATACATTCGTGCGAATGAATTAGAATGGATCGGACGAATGAATTAGAATGGATCGTACGAATGAATTTGAATGGATCAAATGAATGAATTAGAATGGTTACATTCATGCGAATGAATTCGAATGGATCGTACGAATGGATTAGAATGGATCGTACGAATGGATTAGAATGGATACATTCGTGCGAATGAATTAGAATGGATTGTATGAATGAATTAGAATGGATCGTACGAATGAATTAGAATGGATCGTATGAGTGAATTAGAATGGATACGAAAGAATTAGAATGGATCGTACGAAGGAATTAGAATGGATCATACGAATGAAATAGAATGGATCGTACGAAGGAATTAGAATGGATCGTACGAAGGAATTAGAATGGATCGTATGAAGGATTTAGAATGGATCGTACGAATGAATTAGAATGGATATATTCGTGCAAATGAATTAGAATGGATCGTATGAATGAATTAGAATGGATCGTATGAGTGAATTAGAACGGATAGTACGAATGAAGTAGAATGGATCGTATGAATGAATTAGAATAGATACATTCGTGCGAATGAATTAGAATGGATCGTATGAATGAATTAGAATAGATTGTGCGAATGAATTAGAATGGATCGTACGAATGAATTAGAATAGATACATTCGTGCGAATAAATTAGAATGGATTGTATGAATGAATTAGAATGGATCATACGAATGAATTAGAATAGATTGCGCGAATGAATTAGAATGGATCGTGCGAATGAAATAGATTGGATACAAATGAATTAGAATGTATCATACGAATGAATTAGAATGATGATCCATTCTTACTCATTCGTATGATCCATTCTAATTTATTCGCACGAATGTATCCATTCTAATTCATTCGTACGTCTAATTCATTCGTACGGTCCATTCTAATTCATTCGCACAATCCATTCTATTTCATTCGTACGATCCATTCTTACTCATTCGTATGATCCATTATGGATACATTCGTGCGAATAAATTAAAATGGATCATACGAACGTGTAAGAATGGATCATACGAATGAAATAGAATGGATTGTGCGGATGAATTAGAATGGATCGTACGAATGAATTAGAATGGATCGTGTGAAAGAATTAGAATGGATTGTATGAATGAATTAAAATAGATCGTATGAATGATTTAGAATGGATCGTACGAATGAATTAGAATGGATCGTACAAATGAATTAGAATGGATCGTACGAATGAATTAGAATGGATATATTCGTGCAAATGAATTAGAATGGATCGTATGAATGTATTAGAATGGATCGTATGAGTGAATTAGAATGGATCATACGAATTAATTAGAATGGATCATACGAATGAATTAGAATGGATAGTACGAATGAATTAGAATGGATCGTACGAATTAATTAGAATGGATACATTCGTGCGAATGAATTAGAATGGATTGTGCGAATGAATAAGAACAGATCGTGCAAATGAATTAGAATGGATCGTACGAATGAATTAGAATGGATCGTGCGAATGAATTAGAATGGATCGTACGAATGAATTAGAATGGATACATTTGTGCGAATGAATTAGAATGGATCGTATGAATGGATCGTACGAATGAATTAAAATGGATCGTGCGAATGAATTAGAATGGATCGTACGAATGAATTAGAATGGATTGTACGAATGAACTAGAATGGATACATTCGTGCGAATGAATTAGAATGGATCGTACGAATGAATTAGAATGGATCGTACGAATGAATTAGAATGGATCGTACGAATGAATTAGAATGGATACATTTGTGCGAATAAATTAGAATGGATCGTACGAATGAATTAGAATGGATCGTACGAATGAATTAGAATGGATCGTACGAAGGAATTAGAATGGATTGTACGAATGAATTAGAATGGATATATTCGTGCAAATGAATTAGAATGGATCGTATGAATGTATTAGAATGGATCGTATGAGTGAATTAGAATGGATCGTGCGAATGAATTAGAATGGATTGTATGAATGAATTAGAATGGATCGTACGAATGAATTAGAATGGATCATACGAATTAATTAGAATGGATCATACGAATGAATTAGAATGGATCGTATGAATGAATTAGAATTGAATCATACGAATGAATTAGAATGGATCGTACGAATGAATTAGAATGGATCCTATGAATGTATCCATTCTAAATCATTCGTACAATCATTCTATTTCATTCGTACGATCCATTCTTACTCATTGTACGAATGAATTAGAATGGATCCTACGAATGAATTAGAATGGATCGTGTGAATGAATTAGAATGGATCGTACGAATGAATTAGAATGGATCGTACAAATGAATTAGAATGGATCATGTGAAAGAATTAGAATGGATTGTATGAATGAATTAGAATAGATCATATGAATGAATTAGAATGGATCGTACGAATGAATTAGAATGGATCGTACGAATGAATTAGAATGGATCGTACGAATGAATTAGAATGGATCTTACGAATGAATTAGAATGGATCGTACGAATGAATTAGAATGGATCGTACGAATAAATTAGAATGGATACATTCGTCCGAATGAATTAGAATGGATCATACGAATGAGTAAGAATGGATCGTACAAATGAAATAGAATAGATTGTACGAATGAATTAGA